>OZ025291.1:445849656-445920656 GCA_964019185.1 Maratus speculifer
GTTTATTTATTCCTAACAAAAGTAAATTTAATCAAACAATACATTGAAGCTTGAATTATTTTCAGAATTTTTTTTTTCTTTCTGCATTGCTTATTTTAATATCAACATTGTGAAATATTTTAATATAAATTTTAAAAAATGCGTGAAATTTGCATATATGCATTTGCTTATTGAACTATTTAAGCATACATTATCACACATAGCACAGCTAATATTAAAATAAATACTTTTTGTTTGAAAGTTAATAACAGCTGAAAAAATATTTAATATTTTTTGTATGTAAAGTTGGTTTTCAGTTATAGAATTTAAATATTGTCTCAGGGACGAATGTTGAAATGTTTAAACTTTAATCATCAAATGTATTATAATATTGCTGCTAAAACTGATTTAATCAACAAATTCCCGCGTTTTTCTTGAAACAGTTATATTCTGAGTTAATATTTTTTATATTAGTAATTGAAGGGCTCATCACAAAACTATTTTGAAAACAAAGTAGAAGGTGCATTTAAAAATTATATAAAAACTGTGTTATTTACTCTGACAGTAAATAAAGTCTAAAACAGATAATATACATGAGAAAGTGTCGGAAAACAGACTTAATCAACTGTGGCAGTGGATGCTACAGATTTTAGGCACTTGGAATTGATTTATTTGGTTTATTTATTTGCTTACAGAAAGAATTTCACAATTATAATATTTTTTTTTTACTTTCTCGCGGCCTATAACTGATATATCTGTATGCTAATTTGTAAATTCCACTTCAATAGTGTCATTATTCAAATTAATTAAATTCCGCACTGAAAATTCACGAAACACTTTTATAACACTAACTGAATATAAAAATTAACACTTCTACCTGAAATCGTTTTTCATTGTCTTGTAGGAATATTGAAAATATATTGTGCAAGGAAAAATATTGCGCAAAAAGTGCTGTTAATTGAAAATTATATATTTTTTCCAGAAATGCAGTTATTGATATTTATTGGAAAAATATGTCATCTCACTCGGTAATCTCCTGCCCTTTTATTTTCTATAAAGCATCTTTTCTGTATCTGCATTATTGCAAAAAATAATGCATAAATATGCGATGTTTATAACACTTTTTTCAGTTTCTAGTGCAACACAATAGATTCTATGTTCTTAGGAGAACATTTTGCTCATGCATTCAGAGTGTCTGAATAATTTACAAACTTAATATCTCAAAAACTCTCTAATCTTTTCTAATGTTTTGTACTATATGTTACTTTCCAACTATAAGCAATATTCAAACATCTAACAAAACACCAAAATATTACCTTTTATCCAAAAATGTAAAATTCTGTGTATGTAGCCAAGATTAGAGAATAAATCTCTTTTTCTATCTTCTTTTGTTGTTTGTCCTAACTTCTTTTAACAAGAGACATTACTTTCACGAACAAATTTGCTTATCAGCATTTTCATTTAGCCTGTGCCAAAATCATGGCTTTTGGCACAGGCTATGTCTACATGTTAAGAAATTTACCTCACCAGGTAACAAAACATAATTAAAAAAATAAGTCAAGGAATTGAGATAAAAAATACGATTTTGTAATAAATGATCAGCAAGAAATCCATTTTGCTAATATTTTCCTCGTTTGAACGGAATTTCTTTTTATTGATTCAGGCTATTGCTACAGTTGAAAAAAAATGTCAACAAAAATCAGTTATTTTCTTTGCGTGTGTGTGTGTCATAAAATCTCTAACCACAATTTATACATTTTGACAATTTATACATTATCTGGCGTTTTAATATTCATATCAGGTTTTAAAGTGTTCCAAAACAGTTTGCATTGCAACTAGGTTTACAAATGTTCAGTTTAGTGGATGTCATCACTTAGAATATTTATCAAACATGATAAGATGATCTAAGTTTGAAAAAGTCTTTAACTGTAATTTCTCTTTCAAGGGCTGAAATTCAGGTAGAATTTTTGCTGTTAAACTAGACGTGATTGACCAAGTCTGCATTTTTGCGAACTTTTAGCCATTTACAAATATGAAGACTTCTGATAGGTCTATCTCGTTTCACTAACAGTGAAAAATCAATCTGGATCTCTGTATAATCTCATCAATAGCAATAATCAGAAATTTTCACGCCAATAACAGTTCTGCCTGTATAGGACAAAAAGTTTGTGTGGTAGTAATCATTACTATTTAAAAATGCCCCATATCGTTATAGGGAATATGCGAAAATGATATCGTTTAAACTTTCTGTATATTTTAATTATTGATTTTTTCTTATTTTGTTATTCTTCAATTACTCTGAAGTCAGTAGCGGAGATTGTATTTAAAATAATGTATGCAGTTTTTTTTAAAATAAATTACTATTCATTTTTGTATATTTAATTTTCTTCGAAAAAAAACTGCACGAAAAAGGAAAGTTTTTTGAAGTAAAATTTTCTCGTAGTTAATTACTCAAAATATAAAAAAAATAGTATAAGACTTCCTTTAAACTGCTACTATAAAGTTTTGTTTTCATTTTAAAGCATTGAAAATGTCACAAAAGTTTCACAGTTGACTGCAAAAAATTTGTGTAGAAAAAAGTGTTCTTTTTTTATGATTTTTAAAAAAGGCGGCTTATATAAGTTTATGTACTGAAAGCACCGAGGTAGTCAGAGTACCGAGGCAGGAAAAAGAAAATAACTTCAAGCTCAATATGTGGAAATAAAGTTTTCGTGAAAATAAATATTATCATTTTTTTTTCAAGAAATAAAAGTTTAATTATTTTATGCTCTAAACAAAATAAGAAAAAAAGATCATTTGTACTTGTCTTTTATTTTGTTACTTATATAAAATCCGGGTTGTAAAGTGTGAATTGAAGAAAAAGCATTCAAATAAATCGAAACTTTTTACAGAGCTATTTAGTATTTTTCATATTAGAAAATAACATTTTTATTGCTTATTTTCTGAATCATAAGTGTATTCAAAAAATTGCATATGTCTTTCAATTTTTTAACTTAAATATAATTAGAGTTGGGATATAAAATTTTTTCAACAGTAATATTTTTACGTGTTTTAATAGTATACATTTATTTTTATTTTATTCTTTAAGTGTAGTATGAATAAAAATCGATTTTAGAAAGAATTTTCTTTAAATTTTAATATCCCAATATGTATATAGGGTGACATCCCCAGTAATTGACACTTTAAGAATTTGTCTTTAAACTTACTTCAATTTTCATTACAAAGAAATAAGATATTTACTTGGAAATATTTTTAAATCAAAGAATGCATATCTGTGCATCTATTTTGCCCACTAAAAGCAAAAAAAAATTAAAAAGTATTTTTATAAAAATATATTTATAAAAAGTTGCTGAAATCACCAGTAATTTGCACCTAGAGCACCAATGTATGACACCTTGTGATCCAGTAATTGGCACAAGTATATATAAAAAATACTTTACATTTTGCAGTGGGTTTAATCGCTTTAAATGGATTTACTGTAGGTGAAAATGTCATATTTCAAGATTTTGAGAGTAAGAAACCAGCATATTAGTCTGAAATGTGAACATTTTAAAACAATACAATATACTTATATTAATACCCAGTAATTGTCATGCTGTCCCCAGTAATTGTCATATGAAGCTTTAATGGTTTCCAATTACTGATAATATTTCATATTTTCAAATAAAAACAAATGATAAACAAAATTAGTCTTTAACTTTAAAAGTACTTCCAAAATAAGTGGTTTAATCTCAAATTTCTTGCGAATTCCTTGTAATTGGAATAGGTGCCAATTACTTGGGACTAGCAAAATTGAATCACCATTAATTGGCATCTATCATTAATTCAGAAATCCAAATATTTGTGTCGAAAATACTTTTACGCAATTAAAGTAATCCTTTTTAACTAAACAAAACTGTTGTCAATTAAAATTTAAAATATATTATAAATCATATAATACTGAATTGAAAAGCATGCCTTCCTTAAACCAAAGAAGAAGCATTTGCAACAAAAATGGCTATTTCATACAAGCCATAATTGTTTCTCTTTCCTGGGCACTATAGTTATCTAGTAGCATAAATTAAAGTTATAATTTTTAACGTAAATGAGCATATAACTGGTATATGGTCTTGCATTTTTAAAAGACTGGATATAAATCTTATTTTAGGACATGTTTGTAGGATGTGGCAATCACTGGTGGATGTCAATTACTGGGGATGTTACCCTATAACTTTGCTTTTATACTTTAGATATCGAAATGTAATATTTTTATGTTTATGTATTTTTATATTGTTTTTTATTACGATTATTTTATATAGATTGCTTGTTGTTTAGGGTGTTTTCATTTAACAATTCAATGGTTAACTAATCAACGGTCACTGGTTAATAGCTAATATAAGCTTCTCCTTTTATGAATAAAAATACTTAAAAACAAAACGGGAAATGCTACTTTTTCTGGTATGTTAATAAAGTAGAATGGGGTAAAATGTCTAGTGTTAGTGAAAAACCTACACTTATGAATTATTCAATGAAGTAACAGTTTATGCTGCTATACATAGTAGAATTTGTAATAGAATGCATTTAGTACTGCGCAGAAATTTCAACACAGTGAGGTGTTATTTTTTAGAGGAAAGCTAGTTATGTGTATTTTTAGGTGGTTGAAAAATAATCGGGTCAACTTAGCATTTTTGTACATTTATAAATTAGTATATATATATTTTTTTTTTTTTAAACGTATTCTTTAAAAATATTTTCTTCAAAAAACATATTAATATTATGTTTGATGGTTAATTGCAAAATAATGCCATTATAGTAAAATAATGGCAGAGGAGAAAACGCAAGTTTGTTGTTTTAGCCTGAGGAAGCTGAGCAACTCAGTGAAAGCTAATGTGTAATTGTCTGTTCATTTAATTGAACCTTTATCTACACTGAAAATACCGATAAATACTTATAAGTAGCGAATATAAATCACATTTACATGCTACAGCTGTGGGAAAAAAAGTAAACACCTACAACTAAATCATAGAAGAAAGTTATAGGTATTTTGACATTTCTTTATTAAGGCATTTTTTTTATTTAAATCGTTTATATTTATAAAATCATATAATATGTATATTTAAAAAAATGACAACAATATGAACAAATGTTTAAAGATAGAAAACCAACGAATATAAATGCACAAATAAAGTATGAGAAGGTAGCAAATAGCTATTTCGAATCTACTAACGAGATTCTTCATCAGTGCAAAACTCAGCGAGCTAAAAGTAGCAAAACTGAGCAAAGAGACAGAGAGACGCAGGCTTATATACCCGCTATGGGAACAATCCCGCCTAAAGAAAAGCAACCAATGAGAAGAAAGCAGCCAAAAACAACTGAGTGGACAAGTAGCGACATCTATCGGAGAACAAGCAAAACAAAAACTAAAAAGCGAGTGAAAAAAGAAAAAAAAAAGTATTAAATTAAAGATTTCCAAATACTTGGAAAATAAGGAGTACTAGATAAGTCATTGACTAAGGAGTGAGAATTTTTTATGATGTGGTAAGCTTCCCAAAAATCAAGATCAAGAATAAAAGGACACCTATGGATGATGGTGGCTGAAGAAAAGTTAAACTTATGTTGAGAAGACCAACAATGTTGAGCAATAGAGGAACGTTTAACGTATAAAAACCTTTCATATTTATTTACTTAGAAGGTGTCACAAATAAAAATTAAATTAAAGAGTTGACATGTTTCGGTTCATTAATAAGAACCGTATTCATAACATATAAAATCAGTAGAAAATTAAATGACACTGGATATAAATATAATTTAAAAATCAAAACAAAACATTGCGCCCGCTATGATCGTGAATATAGCCATTGCCAACACGGCATATAAATATAATAAATTTTGACCATATATTAAATTTAAAAAGTATAAAATTAAAATTAAAAAAGTAGAAAAACTAAATGACTCTGGATATAAAGGTAATTTAAAACCCCCAAAACATAAAATATTGCGCCCTCTATGATCGTGAATAGCCAATGCCATCGCGGTTCCTCCTATTAGACTCATCCTTTAAATATTTATTAAGTAGTTCTAACCACAAACTTGGAATGTCATAAGAATAAGAATCATTACAAACTCTATCCCTCCTAGAATATATCTCTATGGATTCACGGATGATTAATTTTCGGAATAAACTGGAAATGAACACTAATCTACTATCTTTAAAACAAATTTTAACCCCCCTCTTTAAAAAACAATCTTGATAACGCATTCTTATTCCTACCAAATTTTATGTCACATTCATGCTCTTTCTTTCTAACCCCAAACTTTCTACCTGTCATACCGATATAAAAATTAATATCCCCCTCTTCATTCTCATATGGAATTTCATATACCCCTGCTAGATCATCTTGTGGAACCGGATCAAAAGCTCTGTATAGAAGATTGTAACGTTGGAACGTTTAAGCTCCTGATTTTTGACATACCTTTTATGTTCCATTAAACTTCCATCGTTGCTATTTTAATATGAACAAATTTGTTTTCCTATTACTGTACTTTCACAGTATTATAATACAACAATCAGTAAATCAGTCATTTTATAGTAACTCTTTCCAGCATGCACAAATTCTGTTAGTAAAATGAGAAATTATCGTCTGACACCGGAATTTACAAGCGAATTTTTTTAACTTTTAAAACCTTCTTAATTTAAGCTTTTATTATAAAACAAAATTTTACTAAAATATTGTTGGTGCCATTTGGAAGTTAGGAATTAAAATTAGGTGTGCCCTGACTGGGCACACTGTGCCGGTAAGAGGCTTTAAAGCACTCAAAGCTTTGCACTCAAAGCAATTCATTTTCCGCTATTTTGTAACAACATTACATTGTGAAAATACACTGAGAAAAAAAAATATACCGACTTCACGTAGAATGAATAGTTAGTCACTTTCTGAATACCTAAACTAGAATTATAGATGACCGAAATATGCGAATAGGTTGAACTACAAAGCTGAATAGCCGAAATGACCTAACATTTCTAGTCTCTTGTTTTCAAGGTGACGAAACGATATTGACTCGTCTCAGTAACTAGAAATTATAGCTTGATTTCGGAAATAGTTTCAAAAACTAGAATTATAGATACTAAATCAAACCTCTTGTGTTCGCATCTATTTGCTGAGATTTTTAAATAAGTATTACAACGAGAATAAAGGAAAGCTCTCTTGAATTCTTGTAGTAGATTCTAGAACTCTCATATAATGGCAACTAGAATTTATAAGGATGACATGGAACTATATTTTCTAGAGCCACAATTTAGATTCTAGATTCCAGAACTGTATTTTTTTCTCCGTGTAGGTATTCCAAAGCTATCCTGAAAGATACAAACGTATAAATTTTAAAATAAAACGATAAAAGTTTAATTTTTTCCCCCTTTATTATAGAAAACTTCAATTTCATATGTATCATTAAAACTAAAATGTATAATATGAAGTTTAAATTATTCAAGTTTACTTAAAAGGCGATTACAATAATCAACTATACTTAACAACAACTGTTAATACTTAATTTTATTTGAAAAAAATCTTAGCACTTTCAAACCTTTAATCAGATTTTTCCTCAGAGAAGGAACCTTAAAGAAAATAAAAAAAAATATTCTCTGAGGAAAAACCTGATTAAAGGTTTGAAAGTACTAAGATATTTTTTAAATAAAATTAACCATTAATATCTATAGTTGATTATTTTTATCGCCTTTTAAGTAAACCTGAACATTTTAAAGTTCTATTATACATTTTATATTTAAAAGCAAGGCAAAAATTTCATTCCGTCATATATTTTATAGTTATCATTATAACTATAAATCTCCTTTCTTTGAACTTATATATCGTTTGCGGTGAAGAGTAATTAGCGGTTTAGTTGGAAAAACATTAACGGACAAATGAAGTCGTCGTTATCGTGTTTATGACATAATTTTAAGAGAACGAATTTCCTCATATAAATGGCATTTTGCTCTATGGAGGAAGCCATTAAAACAGAGTAGGAATTTTGTTTGAATCTGTAAAAGAAAGAGTTTAATACGCTTGACTGAAATAATGAAAAATAAAGGAAATAATTTTCGGTATTACAGATTCCTTTCACTGTGTTCTAAAGATATGGAAATTCCTTAATTTGAATATGACATACGCTTTCGTTTTCAGAAAATGCATAACACTATAAATGAACAACAATTTCTATTTTCAACCCTTTTCTGTATAATTTATAATTTATAAAGGTACATACAAGTAAGTCGCATACAAGATACATAAGTCAGATTCTATAGCGTATAAAGTCTGTTAATGTCGATAGACGGAAGTTTTAATGAAAATGTCATTCATTGTATTAGGAGTTATAATATTATTGTATAAGGAGTTATAATATAGTACAAGGAGTTACTTGCACAGAACTTTAATCCGCAGAAGGCGCGCAGTCAATTGTACTGTTAAAGGTCCCCTGGGTGAATGAATCGAACCAATCAGTTTCATACAAAAATGTTCTATGAATTTGAAAAAAAAAATCCTTTGATTATAAACAAAAAGTGCATTATTTCATTAAGAAATTATTAAAAGATTTATATTTCATTAGTTGTGAAATCATATTTAATATTTGTAGGATCGCATCCACCTGTAACGTTGGAGATCACGTGGGGTTACTATGACAACCCCAAACAGTTTTACACAGAAAATACTATAAATTAGGAAAATGTCATTTGATTTATTTTTAATAAGGGCAATTTTGTATTCAGAAAAGAACACGAAACATCAAACATTACAGCGAATAGAAAACGACATAGCATATAATGAGAAACTTCGAAGCTATAACGGTCTCGCAGGGTGACTGTATCGCCCTAGATTTCAATAAATTATTGTTTAATAAGGAGAAAGGAAAGATAAGTAAATATAAAACTGTACCTTACAAGAGACTATCAAACAGGAAGATAATGAAAGTTTGATTGATTACAGATATATATTTCTCCGCGGGACTTATGTTTCCCTATGAATGGGGTGACTCTGTACATGCGCGATCTGTCTCGGGTTAAGGGGACAGGTTTATTTGTTAATATATATATATAAATATATGGAAATGATATATATAATTATATGGAAATGATATACATAAATATATATCAAATGATGAACTCGCTTTATTTAAATATTCAATTAAAAATTACATTTCGAAAATAAACTGCATACTTCATTCAGATTTTTTTAAAGTTGATAAAAATGTTAATTTTTTTTTATATCCTGACTAGTTTTTTGAAATTTAATATTTTCACCCAATCTCTTTTAATTTTTTGAAATGTGCATTATACAGGCCTGCGCATGAATTTTTAGATACATTTAATATCACATTTAATATTTTTTTACTGATAAATATAGTGTAAATTAATTAAATCTAATTCGTTTTCAAATATTTTATTTTTTAAAAACTCACAAACTCCTGAAGTCTAAATCAATGCTTAAATTTGTCATATATGCAATAAACAACATGAACTAAAAGTTTAAATGTCTATCTCAAATATAAACAAGTGGAGATCGGAGATGGCACAGAGGGTTTCACTCAATATCTCCTTCAAAGCACATTTTTTCATAAAATTAACAAATGAAAAACGGTTTTTCGGCGCTAATTTGGGATTTTTTCGCCAATCGCGCCAACCAGAACATAATATTGACAGAATCTTCTCCTAAATTGCGCCTTGATCGCATAGATTTGTTGATTTTTCTATCAGAATCTGCAGATCCACTGAAGGTACGCAAAAAAATAAAATTGTGAATAAAAGTAAAATATTGCAAAGTTTAGCATAAATTTAAGGTAGAATAAACGGTCACCAGAGACGGCTCTTAATTTAAATGAATAATAATTTAATAAATATAAAAAAATATTTCATTTCGCGTGTCAAAATAGATAATAAATATGATATAATATGATCAAATAAAAACAAATAAGCACGTTTTTACGTCATCTATTTATCCATTACATTCATAATAATTTTATTTTAACTTGCGTGCAACAATTTAAAAAAATGAAATTTTATTTTTTAAACTTACTTTGCTGCAAACTTTTAATCTTCTAAATATCGCACATTTTAAATTTTTACGCCATCGTATTAAAAAAAAAATAATGCATTTTGTTTAAAAGCTGTATATCAGTTTACTTTTGAGATATTATTATTATTATTATTATTATTATTATTATTATTATTATTATTATTGTATTTTTCAATACCAATTTTGAAATTCTAGCAACAGAAGTATTCCACCTGTTTTAAAAGTAAAGGGTAAAAAATGAAATATTTTTTATATCCATTTAAACTTGCGAAGCAATATTTAGAAGAGAAAAGATAACAAAATAAACGGATTGTTTAAAAAATAAGATTTAAATTAAAATAATAGTCTTTTTCAAAATTTTACTATTTGTTGTGTGACAAGATGTATTCATCTGTAATTACACAAAACTCTCTTTTGTGTGAGGACTCTGTAACCGACAGACAGACAGATGACATAGACGAATACTACAGAGACGACTAAAAAGTGCCTTAGCATTTTTAAATCAGGATGGTGAAGAAAATATAAACATGTAGTAAGAAAAAACATGTAATGTTTCAAATTGTGTGAGCAATTGCAATGAATGTATTAACGGAATTTATAATATCTCGAGAATAATTACTCTATGTTTACAAATGATCACAAAAAAATTCAAAATTTGAATTCAATAAATAAATGCCATTTAAAAATGTGCGGATCCCCCATGAGTACCGAAAAACTTGCATTTTATGTACAAAGTGATTTTTTTTAAAAACTAAATTAAAAATCAGACAAAGGCTTTATCACATAATATGATAATTTCAAATAAGGAAAAGGAGAAAAAAAGTAAAAGGCAAAAATCAAAAGTTAAAAAACCTTTTATTTTCGAATATTCAAAAACATATCTAGCGAACATAATCCCGAACCTTTTTCAAAAATATAAAATTATGCAATATAATCTGTCAAGAGAGCAAGATCAGAAGAGCATCTGTCAAGATGCAATATAATCTTTAAGAGAGCATTATTCATATTCATTTGTTTTTTTCTTTATGCTTGATATTTTTTGATATTTTTAAATCGCCACTTTGAATTTAAAATTATTTTTAGCCATATTATTTTATCTCTCAAATAAAGAAGATTCAGCGGATTGTGAAATAGGAAAAAATAAAATTTACTTTCGTATTTCATTTCAAAGTATTTTTATTTACACTTTTATACACATGAAAATAGATTTTTAGTTAAATACAATACTTAATATTTTAATCTGACAACAAACAAAGAAAACAAGTTGGAAATTGCACGTGAACGTAGCAAATGAGGTGCGTTCGTACGATAACGAAGTTTTAAAAATATTCAGATCTTGCTGATATAGTAGAGCGTACTTCGCATACAGTATAGTAGTCGAAATCTTTGCGTTTCTGTAAATACGCAGGAAGTAATTTTTATTACACCTCAGCAACGTATATCTTATTCATAAAATGTGAAATAGTTGAATATAATTAAAACACGCCACAAACAATGTTCCCCCGTATAGCATTATGTAATGGAATACTTTTGAGTGACCCTGTAATTTAATAATAAAAATTCTTTGCATCACAGATTGTACAGAATGCATATTTTAGTATATATTTCATAGATTCATGCCAATTCTATTATGTTCGAATGAGCGTAACATCATAAAAATGCATTTCAAACTTTTTCCCCATTGACCGTAATGTAATGGTAATGTAATACCTTTCATTGTCCCTGTAAATGATCTATGCATCCGACTTTCATAACATTTGAAATGACTCGATAAAATTACGCATTAATTATATGTTTTAAATTTCAAACGATTAAAATGCATTTGAAACTTTTTTCCCCATTGACCGTAATGTAACGGAATCCTTTTGATTGTCCCTGTAA
Organism: Maratus speculifer; assembly: GCA_964019185.1. Classification (NCBI taxonomy): domain Eukaryota; kingdom Metazoa; phylum Arthropoda; class Arachnida; order Araneae; family Salticidae; genus Maratus; species Maratus speculifer. The sequence goes on from OZ025291.1 coordinate 445,861,560, forward strand.
TTGATCTATCCATTCAATTTTCATAAAATTTGAAATGACTCGACAAAATTATGGTATAATTATGTATTTTAAATTTCAAACGATTCGGTTGGGTAGTTTTTGCGTTGTTATATGCGGACAGACAGACGGACGGACTGAACGACAACTATAGGTGCTACGTATTTACATAATTACGAACGCACCTAAAAAGAGAGAGAAATAAATATAGAGCAATGTTTATTTGCAAAGGGTGGAGGGTCTGGAATCTTTCAGTTTCATATTCCACCACCAGGGATCACCAATCTTTTCTTAACGAAACTGTTTCTGGACTTAAGAAAGATAATTGATGAAATTATTATTGGAAAATACAGGTAGGTACACTTTTAAAATTTTATATTAAATAAGTGTTGTTTATCCCAGAGCTATGGAAAATCCGCATCTAAAACGGTACGGTTTTAAATACGACCTATCCTAAATTATTTATTGCCCCCCCCCCCTACACATAATTTGACGTCTCCTAATCTTTAAAATCGATATTATGTGTTTTAAACTGTCTGAAAGTTTTATATTAATTTAGTATTATTTATCACAGAGCTTAGATAAAATTCCGCATTTAAAATGGTAGAAAACTGCAGAATTTTAAAAATTTGACAGCTCCTTCTAATAAATCCCCCCGCCCCTTATTTGATGCTCACTATTCTTTAAAATATGTACTGTGTGTTATAATTTATCTGAAAGCTCGAAAACTATCGTTTTATGACCTTTTTTATTTTATTTTATTTTATTTGTATTTCAGCATTTCTTTCCTTTTTAAAAAATCAATTTTTTTGACTGTCAGAGAGATCACAAATTTGCTTAAAGTTAAAAATGACACAAAGAAATGTTAAATACTGAGAAGAGAATATAGTTTTCAAGGTCTCTGTATGTATTCTGTATTATAATTAACCTTATCGGACTTATAAATAAATATTTAATCCTTTCAACAGACAAATTCAGTTCGTGAATTGCAAAATTATTGACGGGCATCAAAATTTACAAACGACTTTTTTTAGAAATTAAGAAATCTTTGATTTAAGCTTTCGTTGTAATAGCAAAATTTTATCAAAATATTTTTGGTACCGTTGGCAAGTTGGTAATTCATATTAGGTGTGCTCAGATTGGGATCACCGTAAGGGAAAGAGTTAATAAATGTTAATTTTAACTCATTGTTAAAAATTTGACGTTGAGTGCAGTTATAAATAATTTTAACGTACCTAAATATCGGTTGTAATTAATATAGTTTTAGATAACTAGGGGGCCTCTGCCCCGAACGAGCTAAGCTCACCAACATCCATGCGAACACTAAAAACTCTAAAAATATGCTAATATGCTATTCTTTTGAAAGATTGCGGAAGCTTAAATCATAGTTAGTAGTTAGACTAGTGGTTCTAATTAGATTTCCATTCATTTCCGTGTAGCTGAGGTACTTTAAGGTTAAATCGATTGCTATCGTGATACCTAACGATAGGTATTTTTGTAATGGATTAAATAGGATTTACCCACAAATATAAAGTTAGAGTATATAAAATAATTTAAAAATAAAGACGCAATGAGCATTTTAAAACCCCATATTATTATTTTTTCTTTTTTTTTTAAACTTTAAAATTGTAATAAAATTGGGATTTTTTAAAAAGGTGTTCTATAAATTTATTGTAGAATGTATTTTTGCACAAAATGTCGAATCACTTGTTGGACAATAAGAAAAAAAATTAAACGTCCACTGTCCCCTTAATACGCGACTATCATAGGAGAAAAGATGGACTGTCATTGATTCCGTTATAAGAAACATGTCGTAAATAGCACGCCAGACGTAGCAAATGAGGTGCTTTCGCAATATAAAGAAGTTTTTTTAATATACAATACTGTACTAGAAATCTTGGTACTTCTAGGTTAGCCGTCGACCAAAAAATTATCACCAAACTATAAGATTAAATGCCAATAATGGATGATCGTGAATGTCACATTCAATGACATTAAGTGCGATTCACGTGTTTAAAATGGCAATAAGTGATTTTTATTTCGACTTTTTATTAATATTTTTATTAATATTCTACTAATTATCTGTTTTTTTCATTATTTAAAATAAAAATTATGTCAACATGTGTAATTTGGCTATCAGTTTGGCGATTTGTATAAGTTGGCGAAATTGGTCGACGGGATAACCTAGAAGTACCGAAATCTTTTATGTGTTTCTCTAAACGCTAAATACTTTCTAGTATGGAGGAACTTTCAGCAACGTACATCAATTTCATAAAATCTGAAATAGTTTAATAATTATTAAAACGCACTCTAAACAATGTTTCCCCTGTACCATAAAAGTATAGAATACTTTAGTTTGTTTTTTTATAATTAATTAGAAAATGTTCTTTGCACCATAGATTGTACAGAATGTTTATTTTAGTATACATTTCTCATTAGCAAAGGAATTGGTTTGTCTTCGAAATAGTGTAACATCATTAAAATGCATTTGAAACAATTTTTTTTTCATTAGCCGTAATGTAACAGAATACACCAGATTGACCCTGTATTTGAACTATACATCCGATTTCATAAAATTTGAAATGATTCGATAACATTAATTAATAATTATATATTTTAAATTTCAAATGATTCGGTTGAGTAGTTTTTGCGTTGTTATATGCGGACTGACAGACGAACGGATTGAAAGACTTCAATAGGTGCTTCGCATTTACATAATTACGAACGATCCTAAAAAAAAAAAATTTACATATAATTCTGCTAGCGTTGAAATATGTATCACAATGCATGATTCATGATTTTTTGTTATTCATTAATTTTTTATATGAGAACAAACTTAAATAATAACCTATTATAAATCATCTTAAGTTTTTAAAAGCATCTTACATATATCATTAGTTTTATAATTTTAATATATATCTACCTTGAACTCTTTTTCGAACGTATAAGACATAGAATGAAAAATGAGAAATATTTCAGATATAAATGCAAGACAGCAATTATTTCGGCAAAAAATAATGCCATGAACAGTTTATAGGATAAGAAGTTTTTCATGGTAATTGAAAGCAATATAAATTAACTTCAGCTTAAGTAATGAAAAAATTTATTATTTGTGCACAAAGCGGTTTATTTTATTTTTTTAACTAGCTTAAAAATCAAACAAAGGCTTTTTCACATAACAAGATGATTTCAATTACACGAATAATTAAAAAGAAAAAAGTAAAAGGCAAAAATCAAAAGTTAAAAAGACTTTTATTTTCAGATATTCAAAAAGATATCCAGCGAACGTAATCCGGAATCATTTTGAAATATATAAAATTATGTTATATAATCTGTCAAGCTGAATCTTTAAGAGAACATTATTCATATTCATTTGATTTTTTCTTTAGGCTTGGCGTTTTTTGATATCTTTAAATCGTCACTTTCAATTTAAAATTCTTTTCTTAAATATTATTTTATCTGACTAAAATAAACAAGATTCAGCGGATTTTGAAATGGGAAATAATAAAATATATTTTCGTATTTATTTTCATAGTTTATTTTATTTACACTTTTATATAGATGAAAATAGATTTTTAGTTTAATAAAATATTTGATTTCAAAATCTAACTGCAAATCAAGAAAAGAAAGTGCAGTATTCATTTGATGTTATTTTGAATTGTGTAATGTTTAAACAATATACTTCTTTCTTATTTTAATAGGGTATAACTTTTTTTAAATATTACTTGTCAAAAAAATCTTTTATAAAATATAATACTTGATTCTAAATTTATTCATAAATTTTTGTCAGGAAAAAAATCTTATTCAGAAAACATCAACATAAACAATTATGAAACAGGAGAGCTATTGATTTTGCTCTTGAGCCAATTGAAGTAATATAAAAATTTATTTTTAATTACTTTTTGTTTACACTTTTTCTTTCAGGGGTACAATACCAACTCCAGCTGAAGTGGATAATAAATAAATTATACATGATTTTCACAATTAATTTATTTCACTTACATTACTTTCCGCCATCTAATGCATCTTCTACGATTTTTTTTCTTATTTTTACATTTAACGGTGTCCATGATTTTCTCATACACTTTCATTATATACATTTTTCCAGAATTTCCTCATACGAGCAACGTGTTTCTGCACGTGAGGATTCACATCCAATCTTGATTTATTATACTCATCACTACATATTTCTGTAAATTCTAAATTATTTAATCCGAGCATATCCCTGATTCAATTAGGAAAAAAAAAATCTGTTTTGAAAACCCTTTTTTAATATTAATAATTTAAATGGTTAAGGATAAATCAAGGGAAGGAAGAATTGTCGCTGTAATTTTATTTAATTTGCTATCTGCTTGTTTGCATAAAATTTTAATAAATCTAAGCGTTTGGCCCGTAATATTCCGTACGCTAAGCTCCAGGTTTCACTGCAATATAAGCAATATTTAAGATATTATAATTCTATAAATCGGATGAATTTTCAAAGCATTGAAGAATGATTAAGACTCTCAAGGGTTATATTTATATTACTAAATGAGATTTTTTATGTAATATTGAAATAATCATATTTTATTAGCATTTAAAACAAAATGCAGAGAAAACAACATTACAATTTTACCCATTTGCAAGACGCTTAGAGGGTTATGACTCTTCAAAATTTTACAATGATTATTCGCATTTAATTTCAAACCATTTGGTTAGGTATATTTTCCACTGCAATATGCGAACATACGGACAGACCAGATGGCGACCATGAGTTTTAAGCATTAATATAATTACACACCTAAAATGACCCATAAAACGTTGCTGACGAAAAACCCCTCTGATTGGTTCTTTTTTCTTTAAGGGGTTTCAGGTATCTTTACCTGATAGTGCCATTTAGCAGCATGTTATATTTATTTATTTTTTCTCAGTTCCTATAAAACATAAAAGCATAAAACATTTAATATAGACAATTTAATACCTGTTGTATTAAAAATATTTTTTATTATTTTACATTGAATTTTTTTTTTTTAACCTTTAATTTTGATATAAAATTTTAAATTGTCTTAAGTCAATTTTTATCCGTTGAAAAAGACTGTGGCAAGTGACTTTAGTTTCAAGAGCCTCTAATGATAATGATGATTATAATTGTATAAAAAAATGCACATTCAACTCATACTGCATTTAAAGCATTTTATTTATTTATTTGAAATTTAAATTTTCATTATAAAATTTTGAAAAAAAAACTTAAATTGAAAAATTTGTAATTTTAAATAACAAATGCTATAATAATATTAAATTTGAAGTTTAAGTTATTCTTTGACTTAAAAAAGGGAAGATATTTAGAGATTATTAATGAAATTTTATGCAATTTGCTTTACATGAATTTAATATTTCCAACAAGCGAAAAATAGCAATAATAGCAATTTGCTTTATTAGTTTTTCAGAAATTTGGCGTGCAGTCAATGCAAGTCAAAAACCTATTTTAAATTCTTAATTTAAATTTAACATAATAAAATAAAATGAAATTTCAAAGTAGAATATTAAAAAAATGTTTTAACCACTTAACTGTTACGTTCCGAGACATTCACGGGTTGCAATTTTCGCGGCTTTTATTCAGATTTTTTTTATTCCCACCAGTTTTATAAAACAGTGTCATTGGTTTTATTCTGGTATCATTTTACTTGTCATTAACTAAGATGAATATTTTTTTTTTCAAATAAGTGGTGAGAATAATGAATTTGAATTTTTTAACCGTAATTTAATGCGACCATTAAATGGTTAAATAGAAGAGATATTAAGTTGTCGCTATTAAAAATTTTATGCACTTATGTTTCAAAGAGAATGACAGTATAATATTCCAGATGAGACATGTTGAACAGGTAGGTAAAAAGTAAGATTCCTGGGACCGCTTTGGGATGATTAGAAAAAACAAGTTGGAAATTGCACGTGAAGCGTAGCAACTGTTCGTACGATAACGAAGTTTTAAAAAAGATCACTCTCATATATCGATCTCATAAAATTGTAAATAGTTAATTACAATTAAAATGCGCACCAAACAATGTTCTCTCTATACTTATTATGTAATGGAATACTTTTGTTTGGCCTTATAAATCAATAACAAATGTTCTTTGCACAACAGATTATGCAAAATCTACATTAGAATATGTACTTTATGATGCATATATATAGTATTATGTTCGAATGACTGTAATATTATTAAAATGCATTTGAAACTTTTTTTTTTCATTGACCGTAATGTAACGGAGTACTTTTGATTGTCCCTGTAATTGATCTATGCATCCGAGTTTCATAAAATTTGAAATGACTTGACAAAATTATGTAATGAGTATGTAATTTAAATTTCAAACGATTAAAATGCATTTGAAACATTTTCCCCCATTGACCATAATGTGACGGAATACTTTTGATCGTCCTTGTAATTGATCTATCCATCCGATTCTCATAAAATTTGAAATGACTCGACAAAATTATGTAATAATTATATATTTTAAATTTCAAAAGAATCGGTTGGGTAGTTTTTACGTTGTTATATGCGGACTGACGGACAGACAGACGGACGGACGGAATGACAACTATAGGTGCTACGTACTTACATAATTACGAACGCACCTAAAAAGTCTAAAAACCGAAAAATCTGTCCGTCATAATGTTTATGGAATTTGACAAAAACTTTGCATGGTTTCATAAAAACACATTTATTATTAAAACTTTTTGAGCTGTCTTTAAGTTACATAGGCGAATTTCAAGAAAAATCGACAAATCAAAATGTAATATAAACTATAAGTAACAATACATCACAAATACTGCAGCATAATTCTAAATTCACCATATTGTCTAATGTATATTTATGTATACATATACAGATAGAAGACATTATGCAGAAGAATTCTAAATGTTAGTTTGAGTAACTGTCAGTTTTCCAGTCGAGTACATACAGTAGAACCCCGCTAATTCGGACCTCGATAATTCGGATCGGTTTGGTCCATTTTTTTTTTTCAAGTTTGAGAAGCGATTGGCTAATTTCCATAACATTAACTTGTTTCATCGTCGCATTCTAAATAAAAAAAACTTTTTCTGACATTTTTTCGGAATAATTAAGCAAAGTAAACATTATTACTGTCTGCAAATATTCAATAAGTTTAACATAAAGGTAATTTTCTGTTAGTATGTTATATTTTATTTCATTTTTTTTCTAATTCTCCGGAACCAGATTGGGTCCGGTCCTACTTAATCCGAATTATCGGGGTTTTGGTGTACATTAATAAATTTAAAAATATTTAATTTCGAAAGCATATTATTTTAATAATATCGGTGAAATGGAAACTGTTAAAAGAATGTTCTGATGTTATTATTGCTAATACTTCGATTAGAATTTCCCAGATCTTGATATACACTGGTGTCCAAAATTTAAGCATAATTGGTAATTAAGTAATTATTTTTAAGTAATGAAAGAAATATGAATCGGAATGTGCGGAAACTCCAGGTGTGTAAACAAAATAGTACGCGTCACATATTTTCGCGAAGAGTTTTCCCCGAATTCGAACAGGGGACCGTCAACAAATTGAAAAAGAACGAAGACCTTTTGGATAACCCTGTCAAAACTAATGTAGCAAAAGCGTTCAAACTGCACATTATGATTAATTGGCTTATTGTAATGTACTGTGTTCATTTTTAGAAGGATAGCATATATACTCGAAGAGAAATTAAGGTTTTTATAAAAACAGTCCTAAATTTTTCCAAGTTTTTTGCTTATAATTTGCAGAGTTCTTATTATAAAATAATGTTCTTTTCTGAAAATATGACAAACATCATTCTACACAATACCCTGTCATCAGAATTTAAAAATAATAAAAAATGTATGAAAAATGAGTATGCTTATTAAATAATTTTTCATTGCGCATGCGTCAACGATATCAAAATGTCATTTGCATATTGTGTTAGATAAATGTATAGAGCAACTTCTGTAAAAGTTTCAAAAACATAGCTAGAAAATTCTGAAAATGGGAGCCTATAGAATCAACTCAAAATCCGTTATTCCTAAAGGAAGCAAAAAAATCAGGGGTTTTACCTAAATATAGTTGTACGTACAATATTGTGTAGGCACTAAACAATGGAATATGGATACAGCCCCTCATCTTTTTGCTTCATTTAAGGAATAAAGGATTTTGAGTTGATTCTATAGGCTCCCATTTTCAGAATTTTCAAGCTATGTTTTTGAAACTTTTACAGAAGTTGCTCTATACATTTAGCTAACGCAATATGCAAATGACATTTTGATATCTTTGACGCATGCGCAATGAAAAATTATTTACTAAACATACTCATTTTTCATACAATTTTTATTATTTTTTAATTCTGATGACAGGGTATTGTATACAATGATGTTTGTCATTTTTTCAAAAAAAGAACACTATTTTACATGAAGAACTCTGCAAATTATAAGCAAAAAACTTAGGACTGTTTTTATAAAAACTTTAATTTCTCTACGAGTATACATGCTATCCTTGTAAAAATTAACACAGTACATTACAATAAGCCAATTAATCATAATGTGCAGTTTGAACGCTTTTGCTACATTAGTTTTGACAGGGTTATCCAAAAGATCTTCGTTCTTTTTCAATTTGTTGACGGTCCCCTGTTCGATTTTGGGAAAAACTCTTCGCGAAAATATGTGACACGTACTATTTTGTTTACACACCTGGAGTTTCAGCACATTCCGATTCATATTTCTTTTATTACTTAAAAATAATTACTTAATTACCAATTATGCTTAAATTTTGGACACCAGTGTACATCCTTTATTTCTTGGCGAATATTACCGAATGCATACATTTAAGGTTCAACTCTTCAGTTAATTACAGCACTTTAATTTCCTTTCGGTTACAGGCATCTATTTATTTAGAATTAACTCTAGGTGTCTCATTACAGTTTAATCACTTTGAGAAAATAATTATTTTCGAAAATTAATTTAAAACTTTATTACATGGTTGAACGTTCTCAGATATATTTTTTTTTATTTTCTTATTGAATTAAAGAAATTCGTCAAAATTTATTCCAATGCGATTTATCAAAGCCTAACATCAAACAGTTTAATTAATTAGAATTTCTTACTTTAAAATGGATTTTTCTGGGAGTGTAAATTACTAATTTATAAAAAAGTATACATATCAGAAATTAAATATTTGGTAATTATCATCTATGAATCCATATTTATCTTTATACTATAATAAAAAAGATACATATTTTCTATTTCGTGTATTATTAATTTATTTTAAATATTAATATCTATTTTTTAGCAATATACAGAACGTTCCAAAAACTTTCACCTTCATTTACATTTTAATATTAATTATACAGATGTAGGTACTACTAGGTTAACCCGTCGACCAAAAAATTATCGCCAAATTATAAGATTAAATGCCAATAATGGATTCGTGAATGTCACATTGAATGACATTTAATACGATTCACGTGTTTAAAATATCATTAATAAATTTTTATTTTTATTTTTATTAATAGTTTACTAATTATTTGTTTTTTCGTTATTTAAAATTAAAATTATGTCAATATGTATAATTTAGATATTAGTTTGGCGATTTGTGTAACTTGGCGAAATTGGTCGACGGGATAACAGAGTAGTATCCAGATGTATTACAAATTACAAAATTATATTAAATTGTTCAGAATTTTATGAGATCGATTAACATTTTCAGGGGTTTAAATTTGAAGAAATAAAAAAAAAATTCCAATTTTTTTTACGTGCTTGTACAAAACAATTTACAATGAATAAAGTGCGCCCATACAGTTATAACATCATGTACAATATTCATTCTATCATATTTTTGAGGACACCGTGAATATTTTAAAATTTCTATTATGTTCAAAGTAGAACAATGAACAATTCACTATCAATGGCATCTTTCTGCGATCCCAATTACGATAGTTCTTATTTTTCTAAAGATGATAGTACTTGTTAAGAAATGTTTTTCGTTTAATTATATCAAGGAAGTTATTTTTAAATATAGTGTTAATTAGTGTCATTTGAAATATGATCTTTATATGAGATATTCAAGGGGGAAAACACAAAGATCGTGTTATGTGTCAAATTGCGATTTCCAAAAGAGAATGTATGTGGGATATCTAAAAATAAAGACGAATCAAGCTTTACGATTTACGTACGATTCTTCATGCTCTACCGGTTACCCGAAAATTCTTGGATACATTTTAACTCCCTGACCGCCGTGCAAAAGGGCAAAATTGTAATGTTGTTTTCTTTTAATTTTTTTTAAATGTTAACAAAAGAGGGATTTTCTAACATGGTATAATTTTTTGTAACGTATATGCCTATAAGTCATGAAAGTCTCAACTTAATTTATTAAAACTGGATTATATTTGTAGAATTATATTAATTTAAATAAAGCTTCAATTGCAGTGAAACACGCAGTCTAGTGAACAGATATATCCGGTCGTGGTAGTGGAAAGGTTAAAATTGAATATAAAATATAGTAATTGTCGTACAGGTGTGCGATTTGGTCTACAATGTTTCTCAGCAGGAAAAGTTTTCTGGAAATGTTTGAAAATAATGTTTCAAATTTCGATCCTAGTTGGCGCCACTTGTCCAAATTTTATCTTTTAAACGTCCTTTTTTCTGATATTCAGATTAACTTTGGCACTGTTTCACAGAAATGATGATCCAACTCTGGGCGTCATCAATTCTGTGTTTTGGCAATTATCATGTATGAATCCGTATTTATACTTATACCGAGTAAAGAAAAGACACATATTTTGTATATCGTGTATTATTACGTTATTTTAAATTTGAAAATGTACATTTTCACAAGAGACGTAAATTTTTCCTGTGGGTGAAGAAAGTCCAAGCGATAATTTTAACCAGGGATGTATTGGCTGAAGCCACCAATGCTCTTCCAACTGAGCCATCCCGGACGCATTTTCGGAAAGAATCACGTTTTGAGCACCTTATCGCCAGAACAATGATTGGCGCGGAGATTAAGTCAATGCTACGCACCCTTTCTTGTTTGTGACGTCAAACGCCTAGCGAATAGCAACCCTTCCTTCTGCAAAGAGATCGCGCTTATTGTTCATTTTTTTCCGTAAATGTTATCAAGCAAAGACTATAATATGAGGAAATGTTATTCACCGTTGTTTACGATTAAAATATAATTTAAAACAAAGAGATTTCTTTTTCAGATTAAAATGCTTTAAATTTCACAGAACATCTAAACATAGGGGTTTTTTTTCTCAATTCAAAAATATTTCCTTAACTCGCTATGTTCGAAGAAATTGAGAAGTTAATTAAAAACAGTAGTAAAGATTCTCTTGTAATAAATATAATTCTATTAATCATATGTTTTATGACACATTTGAACTTACTTTATTTTATGTTTGGCGATGCAGCTAGCGTGAACGTTCTCGCTTTCGCCAACTTGCCAAGGCTGGTGCTCAAAACGTGATTCTTTCTCAAAATGCCATTCCGGAGACAAACACTGGCGGACTATTTCCCCCAAGTAAACTCAACGATCATGTAATCTGGTCTGATACTATGGATCATCTCAACAGAATAAATCGAAGGTCAACATATAAAAACTGCAGAAATCACTGCATACGAAATTAGATTAGATTAATTTATGACACGATTTTTCAATCGGTACATTAATTATGAGAGACGTAATTTTTTTCACCCACATGGAAAATTTATGATTGAAAAATCGTGTCATAAATTAATCTAGTACCTTTCCACAATATACATGAAGTATTTAAAATATTCACTTTGATTCTCATTCCTATATTTTTTTATATACATACATTATGAATTATAGAATTATATTAAACTGTTCAGAATTTTAAAGATAGATTAAAATTTTCGAGAGCTTAACTTCGTAAAAATAAAGAATTCTAAATTTTTAACGTCCCCCATACAAAACAACTCCCAAGGAATAAAATGTGCCTATTTAATCATAACATCATGTACAATATTTCAGCATTTTATCATGGAAAGTCAATGTCTTTGGGTCACTAAGTATATTTCTAAATTTTCCATTATGTTCGCAGTACAACTATAATCAATTCATTATTATTACCATCATTCTGCGATTCCAATTTTGATATTTATTATTTTTCTGAAAATGTCATTAGTTAGGAAACTCTATTCATTTTGTTTTAATTATGTCAAGGAAGTTGTTTTTAGGTATAAGGCTAATTAGTGTTATTTTAAACCTATTCTTCGCATTAGATATTCAAGAGAAAAAAAAACGTAAAGCTCGTGTACTGTTCTAAATCATGATTGCAAATAGTGAAAGTATGTGGGAGATCTGAAAATAAAGAGAAAAGAAGTTTACGATTTATATAATCATATTAAAAATATATCATACCTCGATATATTTTAAATTTCAGCATAAAATCAAGTAATTTTCATACAAGATTGCGATTTAGACTAAAATGCTACTCAACATGAACAATATTCAAATTAATCAAATTCTTCAAGCATTTTAAAATAATGTTTGAAATTTCGATCATAGATGACGCAACATGTCTTTTCCCACTTTCTTTTAATTTGCTTTTTTTCTGATATTCAGAATAAATTTGGCACTGCGGCATAGAAGTGACGACTTCCTTTCCTGGAAATCATCAATTCTCTGTTACAGGGTCAAATTTAATCAGGAAATCAGAAATAAAAGTATAGCTTTAAAAAAAAAAAAAAAAAAAAAAAAAAATACTAACCGACTTCAAAAAAAGAATCAAGTGTGGTGACAACTTGGCGCTTACGCATATGAATGCATAGTTTTAGTATGCTTATGATTTGAAAACGGTTGCAACAATGAAAGATGTTTTGCGACAAATCATTATTTATATTTATTGTACACACACATCTGACTTGTGTGCTGGACATGAAAGCCTACGATTACCTGAAAAATGAACGCTTCTAATTGGATGACTGCTTCAAAAAGAATTGGAATTATAATGTTTTTATTTTTAAAAAGTTTTAATCGCAAGAATTTAATAAAATTGAAATGGGACCATGTGGGAATCTTACACTTTCAAGCAAAAAAAGAATCATCAAAATCTGTTCATATTTATAGAAGTTATGAGTGAACAAGAAATACATACAGGTCGAAATCATAACTTTCTCCTTGAAGTCGGTTAAAAACATGCACGCTTGAAGGCAAGGGAATCTAGAATTGCAATTTTGAATTATTTAAATTTTATTCACGTGAAGAAATCATTACATCATGAGAAGCAGTTTTGTCTATATCGTACTTTTGTGTGACAATTAATTGATTTCATATTGAATTTTAAAATGTATCTGCATTTTCGGATACTTTGTATATGAATTTTTACATTTAAATAAGTTTTTTTATTGTTTAAAAATTTTATTTTTATGGTTTTATATATCTTTGAATCGTTTATAGATTGTTGTTCTTATCTGGATTTCACTTTATTTTACCTTTCATATAATTTTTCTTGATTTAATAAGTCCATTATAAACAAAAAATGAATAAAAACAATCTGTTTCTTTTCCATGCTTTTTAATAAAAAGTTTTTTATCCAAACTTGTAAGCTAAAAGTAAAAAAAGAAATGAAAAGCATAAAAAAAGACAAATTTGAAAAGGTGAAAACAGATTCTTTCAAGGAAAAAAGAATCAATTTTCAAATAACTAAATATTTTCTTTTGGTTTTCAATGAAAAAAACTTTTAGTTTCAACTGAATAAAAAATGACGGACGTTCCTCTTTTTTTTCCTTTTGTTTTTTATTTACAATCAGAATGTGTACAGTTTAACAATTTTATGTTAAAGTAAACTTGAACTGAGATCAATACGTTTTAGGTAGACAGTAATAAACGTAAATTCACGCACAATTTATAGATTATGAAGCATTTTCCAATGCATTCAGAATATAAAAAGCACCTTTCGGAATTTGCTAAAAAGAAAAATGATGCCTGCAAAAACTAGTTGGATGTGCCAATCCCAAAACTTTCTTCAATCTCAAAAGCATATTTTAATATTTCAAAACTTAGTAATTTAGACATGTTAATGCATTAATATTATTAATTAGATACTATACCAACTATGATTTTCATTTTACATTTCTGCTTTAGTCAATTAATCGGAGTAAAAACGAGTTTCCGTGTCTACACGAGCCGATGAACAATAGAGGGATAAGCAGATTTTTTTCAAATTCAGGAAGGATCTACTTGACATAGCCAAAAATATACAACAAATTTAGTTCAGTTCTAAGCATATCCTCAAACACTTTTTGATGTTAAAATAATAAAAATTGCACAGTCATCGCAATCATAAAGCCTCCTTCCAGCGGATTTTCAGGGGGCGGGGGGGGAGGGTTCTGCTGACCATACCCAAATATTTATACAATAAATTTCATTCAACTCTATGCATAACTTCATACACTCTTCTGTTGTAAAATATTGAAAATGGCTCAAAAATCGCTATGGCAGCACCCTCTTCCGACGGATTTTTTTCAAATTCACGGGAGACCAACTAGGCATAGCCATACACACACACACAATTTGGTTCAATTCGATGCATAACTTCATACACTTTTCGTCGGTTCAATATTGAAAATGGCACAAAAATCACCATTGCAGAGCTCCCTTCCGACATAATTTTTTTTTAATTCAGGGAGAACCAAGTAGCTATAGCCGTACAGTTCCACAAAAAATTTGGTTTAATTCGATGCATAACTTCATACACATTTAGTTGGTACAATATTGAAAGTGTCGCAAAAATCGTTATTTTCGCGACCTTTCCGGTGGAATGATCCGGTGGAATGAGAAAAAGAATAATTCACGATTAGTATATTTTAAAAGTATTAAATTAAGGTACCCTGGGGTACTAACGTCACGTTAAGGTTCTGCCAATTTTCACGGTTCAGTTTTAGATTGTATTTTTTAAACAAATGTAGGATTTGATACAGCAATTCATCGACTATCTATATAAAAATAATTTAACAGATATGTATTCATAAAATGTAACTGCGTGATTTCTTGACCAATGCTATTTGGAGTTATTACCCTCCTATATGGGTAATAACGCCACGCAAATAAAAAACTATGAAATAAGATGGAATAATTGCATGCAGATTGCCCAATTCTAAACATACAAACTCTACAAATTTATAAATTGACAAATTGCATTCTAAGCTATTGAAAATGTTCAATTTTTTGTGAAAGAGTAAGAAAAATAAAGGTGTGGTGTGGGGGGGATGAGGCAAAAGAATATCAGACCGTGAGCTTTTTTTTTTGCTTAAAAAGGACCGCTTAAATAGAATTATTAGAACATTGCACAGTTTTAACTGTGTTTATTTGAATCAGTATTTAGATGTAGCTCGGCCACTGTAGGGAATCAACTGGGGTATTAATGCCAAGGATTGGCATTATTACCCCGGTATAGTTATTGCGCAGTACATTTTAAATTACAAATTATCTCGAGAAGATATCCAAAATCTTCAGCAACTTTTTGAAAGTACATGAAATGCACTACAAATTTATTTAATTAACAAAGTATTTCCGGATAAAAAAATAGTCTTCACATCACAAAACGTATCACGCAAATTTTAGATTAAGCGTTAATTTTAGTTGCTTGTAAAAACAATAAGACCTACAAATGGAACAAATTAACTTGAACCTATTTTTTGCGATTTATATCACTCAAAACCCTTCTGCGCAGAGTACATGGGTGTCATTTACCAGATTATTTCATATTTATGCATAATATTAGCACTTGGCGTTATTACCCCGCCTGACGTTATTACACCATATCACCTTATGTAATAACACCATATAAGTATGAATTACTGCATAATATAATTAAGTTAATGAAATAAATATATTTACTTGATATTTAGTGAAACTTTCATTGTTTACGGTGTCTAAATTCCTTTTTTATACTAATGTAATTAATCATGCATTGCGTTTTAATAAACATAGCTGAGATCTTTGCGATTGATTGCTTATTTAAGCATCATTTATTTAAATTTATTTTTATCGCAATTTCTGAACTTTTACAATTTGCTTAGTACCAAATTGCTAAGAAATGTATTTGTCCACTGAACCATAAATATGTAATTCATCTAGTCGTGTTTTAATGTGGTGTATGTTTTCTTTTACGTATAAATGAACATTTCTGGTTCAAAATTGGAATATTTGACTTTCTAACTATTGAATGTACACGGAAATGTATACAATATTTGCAAATCTGCACAAACAATCAAGAAATTAAAGAAATAAATAATTACGAAAAAAGATTAACATTATAATGCTGGAAAATTTTTAATTCAAAGTTACTTTTTTCTTCTTCCAACATTATTTAACAGATAACGAAAATAAATTACGCATGATAAAATATTTTATAAATATTAAATTACGTTATAACACCATCTAAGTATGAATAATTTGGTAATATTATTAAGTTAACGAAATGAATATATTTACTGAAGATTTCATTGATTACGGTGACTAAATTAATTTCTTATGCTAATGTAATTAATCATGCAATACGTTTCAATAAACTTCTCTGAGATCTTCGCGATTGATTGATTATTTAAACATCACAATTATGTAAATTAATTTTTATTGTAATTTCTGAATTTTTACAATTTTCTTAGTACTACATTTCTAAGAAATGTATTTGTCTACTGAACCATAAATATGTAAATCATTTAAAGTAATATTTTAATTTAAAAAGGAAAGAAAAATTAATATAGAGACTTCTGTTTCTTAAATTCTTTAATTTCTTTGTTTCTTCTTATTTTCATCTTTTAACGAAAATTATGTTTATTTACTCAGGCGTAGTACAGCGTTTTGATAATTGAAGAAAAAAAATGAAGTATTTACAAGTTTCAGACACTGAAGAAAAAGGAATGCCTTCCCGTCTGTCTGTAATCACACTGTTTCCCGAATAATTAGAGATAGAGGCAAAAGATTTGGTGTTTACTTAGTATGTAATAATGAAATGAAGACTATTAAATCTCAGAAAACTCGATTATTTGGAACTATTTCTTTCAGACTCTTCAAATATGCGGTCTGATGAAAAGTACATAAAATTTTCGATTTTTTTTTTATAATATACGAGAGACATTACAAAAACATGAATCTTGCATAAAATAAGAAATCGATCGGATAATTTGTTGCCGAGATATTTCTAATCCTATTTCCCACTCTTTGATATTCCATGGCCATGTATTTCATTCAAATTTCAATTAAAATAAATATTTTAATTGTAAATGAGACACTTCATCTGATGCAGTAAACTATTTGTTAATGCAAGTATCATTTTTGAGGTTATAAGGATGTTTCTATTACTACTTGCTTATATTGTCTACCAAAATAATCGCCAAATTTAAGATAAAATGTCGATAATTGTCTATCGTATATATGTCACATGTACTTGACATTAATTACGTTACATATGTTTGAATGCCATAATTGATTTTAATTCGTCGTTTTATTTATAATTTTATTATTGTTTACTATTTTTTTTTATTACTTAAAATCAAAATTATGCCAATTTGTATAGTTTAAGAGTTGTTTGGCGATTTATATAATTTGTCTAAATGGGTCGATGCGATGATCAAGTTGTAACCGCAATTCAGTAACAGAGCAATTACCAGACAAATTTTACTTTAATTAGCATTTTACTGCCAGAGAGAATCTCCTTCGAGTAAGAACAATGTCCGAGCACAGTTGTTCATACCGATCCATTTTTTTGAGGTCCTAAAAATATTACAAAATACAAAATTCAAGCAATGTTAAGCCTTGTTTAGCTAAGCGAAACAGAGGGTGTGACTGATGTATACAATATGAAATAAAAAACACATAAATACAATATGAAACATGACAATAAATTAACAGAAAATGATAAAGATAATATTAAAGTGCATTAAATATATAGGATGTAATTAAGTAAAATAGAAAGGTCTCACGGGAAGTTACATGATCGTACTGTAATTTTCGTAATTAAGTATATTTATAATTTAATAATGAAGCTATTACAGAATTTAATAAATTAAAATATGCAGCATAATATATTCTGTTATACAGATGAACTTATTGGAAATACATACCAGAAAAAAAATGAGAAATAAATACGAACTTTATTTATTTCATTTTTTATTAACTCATTTTAATAATTCTATGCTCTTTAATGGTGCAAAGCTTTTTTTTTCTTCTACATGCATGCATTGCTTATGGATCAGTACTTGAAAATTGAATAATTTGCGTCCACTGCCAATAAATATTTCATTTATTGTACTAAAATCGAAAACTGAAAAATGCACTATATTGTAACATTTATTATAAAAATTTACAATGAGTAATGGATACATAATGGTGTATAAATAATTAGTTTTAAGCTGTAAACACAATAACTCATCATTTTCGTCCAATATATTTTTTTTTCATTTTAACTGTCCATCTTACATAATATAGGATAAGTCTTGTAATAGTTAAAAAAAATCGGATTTTACACGTTTTAGACATTGGATCATAAGTAATTAATTCAATCATATCCTATGATATTTAATGATTCTCGTTGTCATGCGGATTATTCTATTAAATTCTATCATACCTTATTAGCTCACTGATATTCAATCATGGATAATGATAATAGGGTTAACATGGTGATTATTCTGTAAAACAATATTATACGTAATAAATACCATTATATAACATGATAGATAATGATTTTGGATTACCTCAGTGATTGCGTCGTAGTTCAGATGTAGTTATATAATTTTAGTATGATTGAGTTTAATATATACATTGCCAGCAAAAAAAGCTTGACAAGTATTTGGATAATGCGTTGTTATTACTCATGTATAAATAATATTGATTCTAAATACAGGGTGATTCCAAATTTTTTTTACAATAAAAGAGGGGTGATAGTACACATCAAGACAAACAATATTAAATAGGAGACCAAGGGTCCAAAACGTTTTCTTAAGGAGATAGCCGCCATTAAAGTTTAGGGACCAAAATTTCAAATAAACATAAAAAACGGAAAAATTGGTCGATTCATTTGCAGTTTTCACTAAACTTATTCTTTATGTCGGCATTTTCTTGAAATTAAAATTATAAAGATTAATTTCAAAAAATGCCGATAGGGGGCGCTTTAGACTTTGGAGTAACGAACAACTATTTTTTGCCGGTATGTTTTGCATCTCATTAAATGTTTTCGTAAGTTTACACTCAAACTTAAATTTTGAGCTCAAAATCTGTAGTTGGGAGTGGTTAAGTAACACAAACTGAGCTGTGTTCAGAGGGTTCAAATTTCAAATGATTAAAAAAAACGGAAAAATTGGTCGATTGATTTGCGGTTTTCACTAAAACTATTCTTTATTTAAGTATTTTCGTGAAAATAAACTATAAAGATAAATCTCAAAAAATATCGATAGAGGGCGCTTTAGACTTTGGAGTAACGAACAACTATTTTTTGCCGAATTGTTTGCATCTCTTTAAATGATTTCGGAAGCTTAGACTTAAACTTAAATTTTGAGCTCGAAATCTGAATAGTAGGGAGTGGTTAAGTAGCACAAACTGAACTGTGTTCAAGGGGGAGGGGGGGTTCAAATTTAAAGTAATTATAGAAAATGGAAAAATTGATCAATTCGTTTGCGGTTTAAAATAAAACTATTCTTTAAGTTAGTATATTCTTGAAAATAATTTTTAAAGATAAATCTCAAAAAATTCCGTCAGAGGGCGCCTTAAACTTCAGAGTATCCAACAATTCATTTTAACCATTATTTTTTGGTTCTAATTAAATGCTTGCAAAAGCTTTTTAAATGTTTTCGGAAGCTTAGATTTAAACATAAATTTTGAGCTCAAATTCTGAATCGTAATGAGGAGTTAAGAAGCGCAAACTGAAGTGTGTTCAGAAGTTGAAAATTAACCCTCTTTCCTCCTCGAACACAATTCAATTTTTCACTACTTAAACACTCCCAACGATTCAGAATTTCAGCCCAAAATGTAAGTCTATGCATTTGAAAGCATTGAATGAGATTAAAAAAAATAACTGTTAAAAATAGTTGTACGCTACTCCAAAGTCTAAGGCGCCCTCTATCGGCATTTTTTGAAATTTATCTTTAAAAATTATTTTCAAGAAAACACTGACTGATCAAGAAAACTGCTGATTTAAAAATTAGTTTTAGCAAAAACCGCAAACGAATCGACCAATTTTTTCCGTTTTTTACAATTATTTGAAATTTGAACCCTCTGAACACAGCTAAGTTTGTCTACTTAATGACTCCCAGCTATTCAGATTTTGAGCTCAAAATTTAAGTTCAAATCTAAGCTTACGAAAGCATTTATTAAGATGCAAAAAATAACGCCAAAAAAGAGTGTTTCGTTACTCCAAAGTCTAAAGCGCCCTCTCTCGGCATTTTTTGAAATTTATCTTTATAATTTATTTTCACGAAAATACCTAAATAAAGAATAGTTTTAGTGAAAACCGCAAATCAATCGACCAATTTTTCCGTTTTTTATAATCATTTGAAATTTGAACCCTCTGAACACAGCTCAGTTTGTGTTACTTAACCACTCCCAACAACAGATTTTGAGCTCAAAATTTAAGTTTGAGTCTAAGCTTACGAAAACATTTAATGAGATGCAAAAAATACCGGCAAAAAATAGTTGTTCGTTACTCCAAAGTCTAAAGCGCCCTCTATCAGCATTTTTTGCAATTTATCTTTATAATTTAATTTCAAGAAAATGCCGACATAAAGAATAATTTTAGTGAAAACCGCAAATGAATCGACCGATTTTTCCGTTTTTTATGTTTATTTGAAATTTTGGTCCCTAAACTTTAATGGCGGCTATTTCCTTAGGAAAACGTTTTGGACCCTTGGTCTCCTATTTAATATTGTTTGTCTTGATGTGTACTATCACCCCTCTTTTATTGTAAAAAAAATTTGGAATCACCCTGTATAAACACCATTATTGAACAATTTTCGGTCATGAATATATATTTCTTTAGACATTCATCTCCCAACTTTATTGTTATATTATTCTATACTACAAGTGATTACAATATACAAAGAATATAAGCTTTAAATTTTAAAAGCATGTTTATTATGCGTTACTTAGCTTAAATATTGTTTACTTTCTCCTTAAGAACGTTCTGCTAAATGAATATAAAATTTAACCGAATATTTGTGAAAAATTTCATTCATTCGTTCAACTTAATTTTTTTTTTAAATAAAAGCCTTTTAACAAGACTATTTATTTCCTAATTATATAAATATGGTGATTATGCATTGTTTGTTTGATGCAATGTCTGGCAATATTATTTCGGATATTGTAATTGAATACCTCTCTTCCGCTTAACTATGCTTATATTAAAAGTATTTTTTCTCAGAATGATTATCAAGGTATTCGACATTTGTATTCTTATAGTAAAGTAAATCGCATCACTAAAATAAATCGAATAATTTTTAATCCGAAGACATTTCAAAACTATATTCATGTAGTAAATGAGTTTACAAATATTTATAAATGTGTTGTACCTCTGCTCTTTCAAGCACCAACACAGCTCAAAAATTAAAATATCTAAAATTTAAACTCATTGAATAAATTTGTGCTGTTAGTAAAGCATAATCAATAATAAGAACTGAGTATAATTATTTTAATAAATTTAAAACGGCGTTATACATATTAGTTATTACTCAATTCATTTCTATTTAAATTTAAGCGAATACACACTTGTACGCCACATCTACTCAGAATAATTTTACTGTAACACATTACAATCATTCATTATATGTAATTAAATTTTATCTGTTTATAAATATTTTAATTCAGAAGTTAAATTTGTGACAGAACTTAATAAAATTAGGCGAGTCTAAGTTTTTTAGCTCTCCAAAAATAGTACTTTTCAGTTAAAAACCTCATTAACTTGTAAATTACTTTATCGATTTTGATAAACTAAAAGTTTTTTGGTAGAAAAGTATAAGATAAGCTGTGGTATTTGGACACACGAGGTAAATGGGCTATGGGCTTTATTAAAAAAACACATTGATGATTTTTAAATTTTAGTTTTTGTCAAACATTGCATCCCATCTTTACTTTTTAAAACAACGTGTATCAGCCCAATCATAGCTTTGTCTTTGGTGTGATAGTTTACCAAAAATTCATGGTTTTATAGGAAATAAAAAATAAAAAATAAAACAAAAACATCAATTTTGATGAAATTTCGCAACTTTTGTATTAAAATTTGAAAAGTACTATTACTAAACAATAACTCTGTTTAAAGATTAAGCATATAAATGCATTAATATTATTAAGTATCTATACGTATTTACTTTATTTTTCAAATGTAAGGACGGTGTTCCAGTTACTCCATAAATATTTCAAGAATGAGGTTACCTGGACATGTAGCATCAATATATCGGACAAGTGAGATGCAGTTATCCAAGCAGTTAAAAAATTATGTTTTATTTTACTTCGGGAAATTAATTTCTCTAATTTTTTGTATATTTTAAAGGAAATTATATTTCCCATTTTTTCCATTGTATTGCATCGAGTCTTCTCTCCCCTAAGTCCCTTCAGGGGCAAGGTGCTTGTTTTCATAAAATGTTGAAAGAATTGATTGAAACCAGTATTTGCAAGAAAGTTTACTTGTCAAAAAGCAATTGTTCATTCTCGTGTATTTAATGCAGGTGAAATTTTATTTTAAAAAATTATGGTGTCAATGTGAAATCAGCGGATTAAAACTATGTGATGCCATGATGCCACCACCGTCCTTCAAGAGGTTAAAAAACGCCTAGCAAAAAGCAGTTAACTTTTTTTTTTTACATCATGATATTCATTTAATATATTTTATTGCAGTACATTCACACACTTCGTAAAACTTGCAGGTATACTTATAGAACACTTAATACAAGATTGACACAATCTTAGCGATACTCCTGGTAAATATCACAAAATCTTTGTCAAAACAAACAAAGCACAATAAAATACACATGTATCCAAAACTGCACAATACCTAATAGAGGATTTTATTCACTAAAAATGTTTTTATTGTGTAACAGGATTCCATATCAGTGCTAACTCTCAAGTTTCGGCAAAGGAATTAAGTAAATTCTTGTATTCATAGAAAATCTTTGTTTGAAACATTAGTAATTTGTTTGAAACACAGCCATAAGTCACGTTTTGAATTTTAAGAAAAAACGGTATCTTATTTCCTCTCTTGTATGTAATTAATGTATAGATGTTGGAAATTTGCTCCATAAAATATAATAACTAAGAATATATTCGTTGAAAACACACAAATTTGCTCAATGGCACACATAAACGTGAATTTTTACATGAAGTGGTACAATTACATTGAAAATAAAATATACATTTCGAATTGCTTCTGCAGTAGCAAAAAAATACATTTGTCATAATGATTTTAAATTAGAATGAGTAAACTTCATCAAAAAATAATAAAAAGTAATAAAAATTTCCAAACACACCGCAAAACAAAAAACCTTGTCTAATTTGGAATAGAGAAAACAAGACTTTTATAGAACATTTGTCTTTAAAATATTATGTAATAAATTTAAATTCATGTGCGAAAACTCCCAAAATTGAATTTTCTGACTCGTAATCATTATCAATTTCTGCAAATTAGAAATCGAAAAATTAAATTACAATTTAATAACTCTATCCAGAACGTAGATTTATCTGATGCAAGTAATTTTATCTATTCCATCGATTATAAAATCGATTTAAATTTCAATGTGTAAATTTCATTAATATTAATAATTAAAAAAAAAATACACACAAAAAAGAACGTTATTTCTTTTTAAAACAGAAACGAAATTTTTACAGGACATTTCTTATTTAAATATTATATAATAAATTTTACTTCATATATGAAAATTCCCTAACTTGTATTTTCTGACATGTAACTTTTATTAATAAATAATTCCTATTCCCTCAAATAATAATAAAAAAAACTAAAAATTTAACTCAAATTTAATTATGATGTATTAAATGATGATTTCTCAGATGCGAATAATTTTAACGAATTTAGTCGGTGAAAAGGATCTTTAATTCTATTACAAAATGGAAAGAAATTAAAAGCTTCTAAGAACAGTCAACCATGAAATAAAATTTTCAACTAATTTTCGAAAATAATTATTTCCACAAAGTAATTAAAGTGTAATAAAACTTGTAAAGTCATTACTAAATATATAAATGGCTGAAACTGAAAAAATATTAATATATTAAAATTAATTTGAGAACTGAACATTAAATGTATGCATTTGGTAGCATTTGTCAGCACGTGAAATTCATTATTACTAAAGGATAAGATACCTTAATTGGCATTAATAGTGTAAAATTATGTTTAACAATTATTTTGAAACATTAAATTATCAAAATTAAGTATTTTGTAATTTATTAAATCATGCATTTGTTTGGAAGAATGAAACGTTTTTAATTTAAATGTTAAAAATAAGTTTATGTTTTTATGTTCATGATTATTTTTTTAATTTGTATATATTATAATAATTCTCTGAAAACGGGGTTTTAATATCTTATAATACATAAAAATTAATGACATTTTATCGTAAATATATTTAAGAAGTTGAAAGGTGATATCACTATTTCATAAAACTTTATTTTAGTTTATTATTAGTCCATCTAAACATGGCGATACATTTTTATCGCTACAGCAGAAATACCCACATGATAGGAGATAGGAGAATATGGAAATAGGATAATGGTTGATAAACGTACTCTATTTTTAAAAACGCGGAATTGTAAGTCAAACATGACAATTTCGATGCATTTGTACTGTAACTAATTTTACAAATATGCAAACCTTGGTGCAATGTAAAATTTATTAAAATTGTACAGTATCAGCAAATAATAATAATAATAATAATAATAATAATAATAATAATAATAATAATAATAATAATAATAATCTTGACGCAGTTTCAAAGTTCGAGTGTTTTTTTTTTTTTTTCAATTTTAAATCGAGTACGGCGGAGAGAGTTTCTATAACTCAATGGTCATGTGCAGTGATGGACCTTGCAACTTAACATGATTTAGAAACTTCCTTTTATTTATTTTTTTAGTTCTGGTAGTGGTTTGAAAAGAGGAATTATTTTAATTATTTTCTCTCCAATAAGAAACTCTTATGGTGCATATAATCGAGGTAAAAAGCTTGCAATTTTTGAACAACCTCGTCCTTTGACTTTATTAAAACAAAATCTTTCTGAGTAAATCCTTAGTTTTACAAACTTCAGAGCAAACTATCTATATTCGAAAAAAGGCAGGGTCGATTTACAACATAGGAGTGCACAAAAACCAAAAATAGATTTAAAAAAAACTGTCAAAGAATTGAGTCATGTATGTTATTTTTTATAACTTGACGCACTGTTCATAAAAACTATAACAGTTGCAGAAATAAAAATGTAATTTTTCTAATAAATGTATCAATTAAGACTATCTGTCACAAAATTGACATTTTCATTAAAGGTGTATTACTGTTTCCGAAGTACTGTATACTGTTAAATCAAGATCTGTATATTTCTAATACTTTTATGTAGTACGAACGCATCTTATTTGCTACGCTTGACGTGCAATTTCGAATTTGTTATAAAGGCTTGATATCCCTCGAAATTTGCAATTGCTGCCGTCACATCGATTTAAGTTTGCTTTTACAGGCCTTTAATAATATTTTTATGCTATTTAAACAAACAATATTCAAACAAACAAAACTCTGAGAAACAAAATTTTTGTGAAAATTAAGTCATATTTAAAACGAAGCATTTATAATGCTTAATCTTAATTAAATTTCTTTTAGTGTCTTTATAAAATTCTTTACTTATTGGTTTTTAACTCAGAAATGAGAGCACTCCGACACAAATGACCGATTACTTTCATTAAATATAATAATATTTTTGGCAGTTTTAATTGACAGCATTTCTGAAATATTATAAAGCAGAAAATACTCTTAAAATGTATTGGTAATAATCGGTAATTTGGGTCGGAGCATTCCCATCCCTGTAACAAATTACTCATATAACGAAATTATATTTTCCCTTGTAATAGTTCATATTTACTGTTTAACCAAAAAAAGCTTTATATTGCCTTTAAAAAAAAAAAAAAAAAGAAAAGAAAAAAAGAAAGAAAGAAAAAGAAAAAACGTGAAATAGTTTTTAATGATTAAAATATCGAGTAGGCATACGCAATAAAAATTGTATATTTTTTTTCAAAATTTACAGGGAAATAAGTTTATGTAATCGAAAGTTACAACATTTAATTTTTTTATACAATCTTTATCGGCAAAAATTAGTCATTTTTATTTCAGAGGAGAGGGCGGGGGGGGGGGGGAAACAAAATTCATTACAAAACTTGTATGTCTATCTATTTTAAGTAAAACGAGTTATTGTAGAATTGTAAACTGAAAGTGGAAGACGCCACAATAGTTTACATATGTAAACCTATAAAGTGCCTCATTGAAAGAAGGAAAATCGGTCAAAAATGCATAAAGATTTGCTTTTTTATTACTATTTAAATTCACAATATTAACAGTGTTTCATATGAGGTGTTCTGTGGTAATAACGCCGGAATAATGTTCTACAATTTTTTTTGGCTTAGTTTTAGGTTTTTTCTTAGAAAAATGTAGAATTTGACTCGGCAACATATTGACTATGTATGCAATAAAGAACATTTCCCCAGATATATGAGATATAGAATCACATATAGTTTTCTTAAATTATACATTTTTCTAAATTTCAGTGTAAACTAATCTTTAATTGTTTATACATTTTATCTAAACTTTAATTTCGTTCCCACAATAATGTTCATGCAAAAGAAAAAAAAGAAACATATTTAACATCTGCTTTTAGAACTAAAGCGGCTTTCAGATAAAGAAAATGTAGTTAGGCGATCATTTACCCTCGCTAGAAATAATAAAAAAAAGAATAAAGATTGACTTCTCTTGCGGTCTAACATCCTCGTTTCATAATAAGCTTTTCATGTACATGCGGTATGTTTTGACATTCACGGTATGTTCTCAAAACATGCTCCTAACGTAAGATTTGGAAGTCGAATTCTTTTTGGTTTATTTTTTTATAATTGCTATTTCTGGTTACCCTGACATTAAATTCAAAATCCTCTTAATTGATTAAGGCGTAACAGAAAATTTAGCTAAGACGATGACATTCATTTTTCATGTGCTCTTTGTCGCCAATGTGTGAATTACAGAATGTACAATGCAATTGCCTAGCCCTCGCTCAAGATGTCAGTCATATAGAAATTCTCTTAAAAATGCTTTCAGGCACCGTACCTATTCATTTCTCTATGAAATGTTGTATTCTAGTTCTACTCTAATTGAATTTATTTTTAAAGCATTTATACTTGTATTTGATCACAGCCTAAAACCATGTAGCAGATGCATTTTAAAGGAACCTGGTCAACAATCGTCAACAAATACTTAAAGTTCAGAACAATATTACAGATGTATTTTATGTATTCATAGTGTAATGGCATGATATCTTGACCAATACTATTTTGTGTTATTATTCACCTACATGGGAAAAATAAGAGTTTTCCCCCACTTTTTTACACTTTCTATTTAAGAATTAAATATTTTTAATCCAAAAGATATTTATTTTATTACACATTGAATTCTTATTACGATTTTGATCAGAAAAAAAAATTTCTCTGACTTGAAAAATATTTGAAACAGAAGTAAAATTCTTTGGATAAAAGTTATTTTAATAAAAAAAGAAAAAAAATCAGCAGTTGACTTTTGTTTGCCTAAAGCAGTTTCGAAAAAAAAAAAAAAGACTCAATAGAAAGTATGATTTGCATTTTTGAAATAAATGAACTGAACAGCACAATTTAAAAAGAGTATTTTTACAAATTTAATTTGGTTTTAAATTATACAGACTAATCATAATGTTAGAATTTTAGAAAATTACTCATATATCGCAATGATATTTTTCCTAGATTTTCCGATAGATTATTTCTACTGAGTAATGTCCAAAATAGTACCTCAAGAAAAAGGTGAAATACTTTTTAATATTTAAAATATCGGATAGGCGTAGACAATAGTGATTAATATTTGTTGTTGAGAATTTAATGGGAGGAAAGAAGTTTATGTAATTGTAATAAAGAAGCCTCTATTTAAGTTACAAATTTATTTTTTTATGTAATCTATATCGGCAAAAAATAGTCTAGTATTTAGTTTTTCTTTTTGACTAAAAAAAAGCCATTACAAAAATTATATATCCATATATTTTAAATTAAACAAATTATAGTGCAAGTGAAAACTGAATGCAGAGAACGCCCACAATAATTTTCAAATGTAAACATATAAGATATCTGATGAAAGAAGAAAATATGGATAATAATGCATGAAGGTTAGCTTTGTTATTACTGTTTAATTTGGAAATATACATATAGCTTCATATAAGCCGATTTAGAGTATTAACTCCACATAATTTTGCTACCAATTTCCATGGCTTAACTTTAGAATTTTTCTGAGAACAAGTATAAATTTGAAACAGCAACTTATTGACTATGTATACAAGAAAGATTTTTTAGAAGATATATTTTATGTATTTAAAAAAATGTATTGGAGTAATTTTTTTTTAATAATTGTTATTTATCGTTATCACTCATCTTCGTAGGTAATATCGCCATGCAAAGAAAACTATAAAATAAGATTCAGATGTAAATTTTAAAATATGAACTGCTTATTTTTAAAATTAATAATATTATCTGATTCATGCATATTTCTAAATACTCGGGGAGGATGATAAACATTCTTTCTCATTTATGTAAAAATTCTTTTTTTTTTACGTTTATTTGATTACTAAAAACGAAAAAGTTTTGATAAAAGCAAAATATCTTAAACCATGCAAAGAATAGTATGTAATGATATATATTAATGAAGTATCGGCAAAGCATCGCCTGAAGATGCATCGTTACTTTCGAAAGGTCTATCATCAAATTTAACGGTTTCCCTGAATGGCGTTTCGTGAAAGAATAATTGATAGTTATTGAACTGAATTGTTATAATAGAAATAGAGTTCGTTTCTAATGTCTAGTAAACAAATCTAAATATTTTATCCCATCACGTAAGTTGAAGCCATAGTACTTATTTTAGCATAGAATATTCAACTATATAAGGATTGAGAAAAAGTAATTTATGCATTTTCATGCAAAGTAACTTTTGCAATATAACAAGTAAATTAACCCTTAAATGAAGAAAAAAAGCCAATCAGTTCAATTCAATTTTTAACCGGAGCAATTTTAAAATATGAACCTTTTTTATTTATTATTATTATCGGGTTTATGCAGTTTCTAAATATTTAGTTGGACCCCGAGTCACAACAAGGCATGTTTCAATAGGACATAGTTATAGGATTAAAAATTCTGAAAGAGTCCGTCGACAGAATACGCTCAAATTCTGTTATTAATAAAATAAAGCAAAAAGATTAGGGTCTGTAAACATACATCCATTAATTATTATCGATATAGCATACACAATATAACACGTACTACTATATATGGATACAACCCTTCATCTTTATACTTCATTTTGAGAATAACAGATTTTGAGCTTATTCTATCAACGAACACTTTCAGAATTTTCAGACCACTTCCAGACCAGAACTTTCAGATTTTTTTGAGATTTTTAAGAAAGTTGCTCTATATATTTGGCTAACACATTATGCAAATTATATTTTGGTTACTTTCACCCATGTGCAGTAAAACATTATTTAGTAAACCTACCTAAAATTTTATGCAATTTTTATTAATTTTTATCTTTGATTATAGGGTATTACGTACCATGTTGTTTGCCATATGTTTTGAAAAGAAGTAGATTTTATATTAAGAACTCTGCAAATTATAAGTGAATAACATGGCAATATTTGGGGCTGTTTGCATAAAAACCCTAATTTCTCTACGAGTATACATGCTATCTTCATAAAAATAGGCACCACTTATAATAAGCCTTTTAATCAGAATTTGCAGTTTCAATGGTTCAGTTTCGTTAGATTTGACAGAGTTATACAAAAGATTTTCATTCTTTTTCAAATTGTTGTCGGTTCCTCATGAGATTTCAGAAAAAAATGAAGAATAAGATAGTCCACATTTTTCATATTGACCATGAAAGGAAAATTAGAAAATTACTTCAACCGGGTATAGATTTCAGTAACCACAAAAATTTTGAAGATTAACAAAGCATTCTTTTCTAGGGTTCCATAAACCGATTTCAATGGAATTTTAACATAGCTTACGATTCCCATACAGACTGCCAGTTGGCACCTACTGATCTTGAATTTTCGTCATAATATTAGAATAGGAATGTGTATATTCAACTCAGATCATAATTCAGCTATTTTGTGCATTATGAAAGTTAATCACAAATTTCATTTATCACCATTTTCGAACAGAGCGAATTATTTTCTTGTGTTCTACACGTAAAATTTAAACGGATATTGGTGCATTCCAATTAGCTTACGATATACCCTGGGGTTTAGTAGTAAAAATAACAGAGGATATACGCTCTAAGCAGATGGTTTACGCTACAGGCACAGGGTATAGAGTGTGTATACTATAGCTCTCTTTGGAAGCTGAGGGTATACGGGGTTCCGTTAAAAATGCAGAAGGTATATGGCGAATACTTCCGTATCTTCTCTACTATATCTCTGGATATACATATTTTCTCTGTTATGAAAATTTAAATTTGAATTCAGGTACGACCTATTAAAACAATAATGAAACATTCTAATTTTGTTGCTATGTTCCTAATTTACGTTCTTCATCAGCTTTTCAGGTGTATGCGAGGCACGCATGCGTATGCAGTGGTGCCTTTGAAAATGGGTTCATTTGGAACGACTTAGCGCCAAGTGGTAATCATGTCCAGTAAATGTTTCCGTAGTCAGCGGGGACACGAAAAATTATGAATGTTATTTATTTTTTGTTATGTTGAACAATATGACATAAACACAAAAAAAAGCGATCAGAAAATCTATTTTCTTCATCTAGGTACCGCTAATATTTCTTTTACGATTTGTTTCACTTGCTGTAAAACAATTATGTTTTAGAAACTATTTAATATTTAAAACTCAAATAAAAGTTTGAAAATAAAATTATCCTACTTTGAAAGGCAAGAAAATGCTTTTTACAAGTGCTTTTACCGAAAGCATAATTTTTCTTTCGGTAATTTTTTTTAAATTTAAATTTACATAAAATCGGCTTAGTTTGAGCTTTGTTTAAGGTTATTATTACAGGTTAGGGCAATACCGATAAAAGTACATGTAAAATGTAGATCATAGAAGTTTAGGTATTACTGAAGGTTTCTATTACGAGTCCGAACAAGGAAAGGTCAGTTAGTTAGTTAGCAAATAAATAAAAGTTAAATTTACATAAAGCGATATTTAGCAGAAATTACTTGCCTAATCATTTACATAAGAAACAATTTATAATAAAAAATCTAAATGAATATATACGTATAAAATATTCTTTTAGTATAACAAAGGAATATTAAAAAATATATTAATTAATACCTAAGAGCTGCCTAAAAATATGCATAAAACAAAATGTGTATTATAAACAAGAAGTAATAACTTTTTTTTAAACCAAAGGTGGCGTTAGATTCATGAATAATTTAAACGTATAGCAGTAAACATAAAAAAATATATCAAAATATTCATATTTGCTGTTTCATTTATAAGAACAGAATACATAAACGAAATTTTAAAAGAAAAGATAATTTGGATGAAAAAATTGTTCATCAATAATAAGCAGCGAAAAAGATTATTAATATAACTAAGTTATTATATGTATTTATTTTAAAAGTTCCAATGTATATTATTTAAAAAAACTTTTTAAGTAATTTTGAGCCTATTTTATTAAATTTAAGTGCAGAAAAAACTGCTTTGTGTAAAATTGATGGAAAAAAAAATGCTTGAATTTATTATTTTTTTAGATTCACATTGAAAGTCAATACATTTTCTTTTTTAGTGATCCCTTGACTAACTTTTTCGTTCTAAGGTATAATGCGCGTTTTGATAAAATTTGTGAAAAAAAAATCACATTTTTCAAAATGTTATGAGAGAATTTATAATTATTTTATATTCAATCTGAGTAACAAAGAATGTATTACGAAATAAAAAAAACAACAAGAGAAAGTTGAACTATGAGATGAAGTTTTATGGGAATTATTTGCCTTAGAATAAATTCCACACTCTAAAAAAAGTCGGAAAGTTACTAAAATATTTCTAAAAATATTATATTGAAAGAACTTTTTATTTAACGGCAAGAAACAAATTTCATGTAACAAATACAAATTTGCACTGTGAATCAAAATATTTTAAAGGTTACTAAGATTTTTTTAAACCAGAATATGATTCCTAGAACATTTTAAGTAACGACAACTAACATTGCAGATAAAATTTTACTTAGATTACCGTAATTTTAGTAGATTCTTTGTAAGGTTACAGATTTCTGCAGGTTTGCTTGCAGAGTTTGTAGATTAACATAATTTTTGTGCAGTGTACAGATATAATTTCAAGAATTTTTTATAGCTAGAGTTAGAGATTTTTTATAGTGTAAATAAATTTACCACCATAGTAATTACAACAACCACCATAATAATAATAATAATTACCACTGTAAAAAATTCGTGATTTCTTTACCACCGATTCATTGATACGTTACAAATTTATTATAAATGATTTAGTAATCATTGGATGAGGTTCTAAATGTTTTCCAAAATTCAAAATATTTTTCATCGCTCGATTTATCAACTTTCAAATAATTCGAATGCAGGATGAGCAAACTTCTTTATTACAGAAACAATTTACGCAATATATGCGACTTTTCTGTGAAGTCCAAAGAAAAAGCCAATAATTGAACATTTCCTTTGTCTGGCCCTTTCCATTATCGGTCAGCTGTAATGTTGCCTGATTTTTCACCGTAAATCAGTGTTCTAAATATTCTGGACACTAACACATTAGAGATTATTTTGAAATTTTTAACCGCAGATAATTTAACCGTTAAATAAGGTAAAAAATTACTTTAAGCAGCTGTGCAACAGTTACCATTTTAGGGGGAAGGGAAATTATTTATTGACATGTGATATAATTAGATAACTCTAAGGGGAAGGAAGTTTGCTTTTAAATAATTTTTTGGGGGTGGGTTTCTAATTAAACCTAACTTTTTTTTAGTAACTTTTTTTTACGCCCAAATAGTGTGTTATCTCTTATTGATTATTATTTTGTATTTTTTCTGTTTGAAAATACAAAGCCTTTAAACATTTATAAATTCATTTTATTCCAAAATTTACCATAACTACTGGTGCAGGCTCACGGTCGCCAGTCGTTATGTTGGAACTATATTTTTTTGCTTTCGCGACTACAGTTTTTGCTTTGGTCGCCATGATTTTTATAGGGATGCTCCTTTTTCACCAAATGATTTTCGTATTTTTCTTTTTTTAATCAATCGCGGGAATGTCTCTTCCATAATTCATGCGATACTTAGCACTTTTCTTTTCTCTTATGGTACATAAATAAAAACATGATTAAACGTTGACGCCAGATTTTCGTGGAATCGTAATTTTATTGTTTTCTTTAAAAAATAATTACGATGCCAGCTGGTGCGGGGGAAAATGACGTTTGATGTACGCCGAAAAATAAACAGAGTTCAACAATACCACAGTTAGCTTGAAGAACAGAAAAAAAAATGAGCTGAGACAAGATTACATGTGGGACCCCACTCATTAAACTTGTATCTCTGGGATTATTCCGATATGTTTTTAGAGATACACATTAAATAACGCTATGCAATTCTTCTAAGAGCAGAAATTAGCAGAATTCATCCAATTATTATTTTTTTTTATTCAACAGATTTCCGCAAAATCAATTCGTCAGTCAATTATGAAAAGAAACTGATTCGTCCATAGTTTACGAACTTTCTAATAACCGTTATGGAAAAAATCAAGCAAACCATCAATCTCTTCAATCTGTCGTGAAATAAGCAGTGATTTTCGTCAACTGGTAGCTAGAAAAAAATACGATTTTTTTAGTCGATTTAAAAAGGACGATTTTTTTTAATTCGGTAAGCATTAAAAAAAGACCCCGAAAATTTTAACAATCCGTCAAAGTTTAATAAAAAAAGAACTGAAAAAAAAAAATCAGATCATTTTATCAAAATAAAAAAAGCGCAAATATTAACAAACAAGGGATTTGAATTTGGTGAATCAGTAAAAGAAAAGGTAAAATAACGCGGAGAATAATTCACACAGGAATATTTTTTTTGTGCGGTTATTTGACGAAATTTGCGGGACCTTTTTTCGAAATTCTCTGATGAAATGCCATTTTTACCGTGATCCTCTGACAAATTTCGTATTTTTTTTATTCTCGATCCTTTCACGAAATTGGCGATTTTGTCTGCGAACGATTGCTAAAACTGTTTTTACGACAACCACTTGTCAAAATACGCGATATTATTTTAGGTACAAAATTTCGAATTTGAATGCCTTAAATTTTCGAAAAATTCAGAGCAGAATCATAACTGTAATAAATTGTTATAAGATTTATTTTCAAAATTTTTTTTTTCTCTTAATAATCTGTTCTTAAAACAAGTGTTAGATTTATATTTTGCAAAATAATAATGATCATATATTCTCCTCTTTTATTTATTCTTGTGGGAGAAAAAGGAAAATGAAATTTTTTTCTTAAGATTCTAGACTACGCTAATCGCTCAGCGTATGCACATATATTTTTAACCTGTATATTGACCAACTTTATATTTTGAACTGCATATAGTTTCTAATTTAGATTGCGCTTAATTTATACTCAATTTAAAAGAATTTTGTGATTAAATTAAGTATAAACATTTCATATATTTAGCCTTTGTATTGTTCTACATGCGTAGACATTAAACAAATTATTTTCCACTTTGAATTGCTGAGTTTTTCCTATATAAACGCTATTGCTTTTGTGTAGGTTTTTTTTCTTTCAGAATGTTGCAACTACACTGTTAAAACTAATTGTGACAAACCAGTTGCATATGGCGCCCAAAGGTGAAAAGGTGTTACCATTTCGTCACCTGAGAGTAATAAGGTTCTAACTGACATTTTGAAAAAAATTGGCTTTTTGGCTTAGGAATGTTCTATTTGTATCAATGAATGCATTTCTACATTAAAATTTCGATATAAATAATTTACATCCGCTTGCGAAAGAGAATAATATAATTCCATCAGAAATTGTTGAAAGCAGTCAGAATAACAGAATTCTATGTGCAAAGTAATCGCAGACAGCATATAAGATATTATTTTATAATTTTATTTTACTATATATAATGAAAACCGGCAATCTTTCATTTCTTGTGTGAAATAATATATTATTTCGATAACTAAATCGTTTTTCAATAAAATATATAGGAATTTTTTTTTCCGTAAAAATCCTTTTAAATATGTTTTTTAGTAAGTCGATATGCAAAACGAATTGTGTTTAATTTTATTAATGAACCTGATCCAAGCAAGGATGAAGGACTAATCCTAATTCATTTAGATTTAGAAAATCCTGTGGGAAAAATGGATGACAGTTTAGATGAAGCACCAGCTCTAGATATTCTTGATTCTAAAGTAATTTTAAAAAATTAGTAAAAGTAATTCCTACAAATCCAACTGATAGCAGAACTATGGGTTTTTCGTAAGTTAAAAGTGCCTATGTAGTTATGTACATCCTACTGGCAATACCATGTCTCTAGTTGCGAACAAAATACCTGAGGCAAAATTTTCAGGCAGAATAATCTCAAATGATATCAAGAATAAAATAAAAGCTCATATTGAAAGTTTTCCCAAGATTGAGTCACACTACAACAGAGCAAGCACTAAAAAACATATTTAGAATCAGGGCTTAACTTATAGAAAATGTATGATTTGTACTTTCAGAAATGCAGAGAAAGCAATGTAGAGCCAGTGAGCCTTTCATGTTATAGCACATATTTAATATGCAGTTCAACATAGAATTCAATAAACCAAAGAAAGATAGGTGTGATCACTGTGAGGAGTATAAACATGCTGAAACCCAGGGAGAAATTAATAGTGACATGCAATTTAAATATCATCTCCACAAAAAAGAAGTTGAATCCACCAGATTTCTCAGAAATAATGACAGAAATTACCCTGATATGTCAGTCATTTGCTTTGTATTAGAAAAGTTATAACATGCCCCAAAAGTGATGTCAGCAACTTTTCTATAAAGAAAAATTAACTTGTATAATATGACAGCTCAGGCAACATGGAAAAAAGAAAAGAAAGCATATTGATGCTTTCGGTTAGACGACATGTCAGGTAGAGATGGGAATGACATAAGCTCAGCTGTATCAACGACTGTTCGGAAGATACTGACAGACTTTCTACATGCTGATAGTTTAATTTTATACTGTGACAGTTGTGTTCCTCAGAATAGAAACCAAATGATATCTTATACAATTGCAATACTTATACAATCTCATCCACATAATATGGACATTACTCTAAGATATTGTACACCTGGACACTCATTTGTGCAAGAAGTAGATAATATTTAGAGCTAAATAGAAAGAGCAATAAATGTAGTACAATATTTTTCGTCATTATTATTTATACGTTTGTTGCTGAGAGTAAATCGCAGTAATCCATTTACAACCCTGAGAATGAAATCAGAACAGTTCTTAGATTTCCACTCGTGCAGCGAAAAATTTGCCTATAACCTCGTTCCGTAGACCAATGTGATACAATTATGATTCACGCAACTTCTTTGCAATATTGATATTAAGACAAGCAACTAATGTGACCAGAAATTCACAGCGGTGAATTTTCAAAGAAGCCCCTCCAAACGACGAGGAGTCCAAATTCTAAAGTAGCACAGAGAAAGAAGCATTGGATTAACAAAGATAAAATAAAAGACCTGCAGAGTATTCTAAAGTAGTTTCCGAGCGATGAAAGTTTCTATTTTCAAAATATCTATAAGAGAAATTAGCCTAAATGTAATATAAAATAAAGCATGGTTTATGGAACATTCCAATATTTCGATTAACAAAAGATTATCAAATTTATTTTGTTCTTTAAAAAAGAATAAGATTTTTTTTTCCTTAGAGATATAGTCTTTTCTTTTTATCAAGAGTATACCTGACTGTAATACGAAAAATTTCATTCCTAATTCATCTTAATTTCATTTATTAATGTAATCACAAATTTTTGTATTAATTTTCATCCTCCCTCACTGAAATATCACGCTTAAAAAAGAAAACTTTTGGGTTCCTATTAAATAAAATTAAATATTTAAGCTATTTTATGTTCAGTTAAATAATATATTTAACTTACGTATATTCATTAGTTTTGAGAAGATGGTTTAATTAGTATGAATAAGTGAAAGCGGCAATTTGCCGTTATCGTGCTACAATATAGATAGTAATAAATATTTTACTATCCACTGACGTTTTTTTCGAATTAATCCACTTAATTTCACTTTGTTAAACTATAAAAAATTACCCAAAGTAATACAAATATCGTTTTTTTTCATGATAGAACCATCTTATTCTAGGGATAACACGACGTTTTAGAATAATATGGTTCTATCAAATATTTTAAATGTAAAAAAATCCATGAAAATGTTATTTAAAAACTTTGATTTTGTAGAATTACTGTCTATACCTACAAACGAACCTATTAATGCCAAAAGTTTTTTGCAAACTTTAATTGATGCACGTACACAGCATGCTGATTTTAAAAGTCTTCTAACTCGAAATTGATTTTTGGCCAGATAGAACCATCTTATTCTCAGGTGACGATTTGACACCCGTGTTCTTTAAAATGTGTTTGGAGTGCCGTTTGATCGCTGACTGTGCGATTCACGCTAATTAGGGTGCCGTGTAATGCATACTATTGGAAGATTTTCACCTCTTAGTCATTTGCGTATGCTCTGTGACGTGTATCATTTCCCTTCAACTAGCTATCACTCGTGGATGAACACAGCAATTTCTTCCTACGATGACTATCACCGCTATACGCTATCCCGATTTCGTTTAGAACTTCGGATGTCTAACTTTTGGCAAGCTTTTTTATATAAAGCAACGTTTGAATTTCAGGAGATTTAAACATTTTAGAGAGACTTTGAAGGGGAGATCTATGGCAGAGCGGTTAGAGAGCTGAGCTTGTAATCAGACGTTGTGGGTTCGAATCCTTCGAGGGCCAAAAGTCGGTTTGTATATCTATAATTTTTTTTTATTATTGGGCACTCTGGATTAAGGGTGCTATCTTTTCACCCGAATTAAAGGTGCCATTCTGGCTCCTTTAGGGGTGTCACCAGTGAGACAAGCATTTCACCCGAATTAAAGGTGCCATTCTGGCTCTTTTAGGGGTGTCACCAGTGAGACAAGCATTTCACCCCTGAAAGGTGCAATGTGTCACCATTTGTTTTAACAGTGTAGATCTCTTGGGATTAGGAGCCCAAGCCTCGATATGCCTCTATTGCAATAACCCAACGCTTGGAATTTCTGTTTTTCTGCCATGTGCGCATAAAAGTTTCTGTTTGCAAAAGCTGCCTTTTACTCTTCTCGGGCAGATAGTCCAGGAGCCGGCCGTCGATTTTCCTATGTATCGAGTACAAAGACCGGACATACATCGAAATGTAGGTTTTAATGTGCACATTAAGAATATCACTGGCTGCCAGGTCCTATCCTGCCGGCAGGATAGGACCTGGCAGCCAGTTATGTCCGGTCCTTGTACTCGATACATAGGTAAACACTCATAATTGACGTCATAAAAGTGCGGCTGCCACCGGGTTCCGGCAGGGTAGGATCTGGCAGCCAGTGATATTCTTTATGGGCACATTGAAACCTACATTTTGATGTATGTCTGGTCCTTGTACTCGATACATAGGTAAACACTCAAAATTGACGTCATAAAAGTGCGTCAGCCACCGGGTTCCGGTAGAATAGGACCTGGCAGCCAGTGATATTCTTAATGTGCACATTGAAACCTACATTTTGATGTATGTCCGGTCCTTGTACTCGATACATAGGAAAATCGACGGACGACTCCTGGACTAAAAGGGCAATTGCAAAAAGACAATATTATAGTTGAATACATTACGTAACAATAAACTACTATTAAATACATTTTAATAGTAACTAAAACTTTTAAATGTTATTTGCTATACATTTTTTCAAGTATTCATATTTGATTGACTTCTTGAATTTGTAATTTATACGACTAATAAAAGAATAGTTATATATATATATATATATATATATATATGTAATTAAAAAAAATTGCGCCATTTTGCCCGCTCTGAGTTTTTAATTCTAACTTTATGGAACTTTTTTTTCATTTTAAATTTCAACTGAACTTAGTTGTAATATTAAAAATATTCTATCAATCATTAACTTAATTATTTGACAAGTAACCAAATTTTTATCACTTAAATTTTTTTTTTCCTCTTTAATTCTGCATTTTAATCCAAGTACATGTCAATTAAAATTTAGTTTTGTTTCTTTTTTCTCTTTTTTTCTTGCATCTTGCAATGTTTTATCACACCAAGAAAATATTTATTGCGTAATTATTTGAGATGAATAAATCTTGTCTTTAATTTTTTATTATTTATTAATATTTCTTTTTAAGAATCTTAGTAGTTGAAAGGTCACTTGCATTCTCAAACATGAACAAAATTTTTATTTTAATTTATTTTATTTTATCTCATTTTATTTGTTGTACATATTCCTGCTTAACTCGAATACAGGAATTAGCAAATGATTGCAATATTGATTATATTCTTTACCCTATTCCACTTCTCTCTGTATTTCATCCCAAAAACATGAGATGAGATAAACGAGATTAAGTATACAAATAAGAATTTAAAGAATGTCTTTTGTGATATTTATTATTACTTATTAAAAGATTTACTTATACCCATTACGAGATTTACTTATACTTATTATGATATTTACTTATATTGATATTTTTCCTTATTATGTTTCTTTATTATATTGTTTCTTTATTACATTGTTAAAATTTATTATTACTATATTACTATATTATAAAATGTGTTATTATATAAAAATATAATTATAAAAGTATTTTCACAAATATTCCAGAAATGGAATGTTATGAATGTTCTAGAACTTACTTACAAAAAAACTGAACTCATATTATAATGTTAGCTGATGAATTTGGACAGTCAAATGAATTAGACATCCTTGAAAAGAAGTAATGAACTATGTCATTCGAAATATAACTTTTAGAGGATTTTTGAAACAAACTCTCAAAATTGATTTCTAGAAATTTCTATTAAATTTTTTCATCATTGTCAAGAAAGAATTCAACGTTATTGTTTTTTATTTTTCATGTTAATATGTTATGATTAATTGCTTAAATATTCAAATTACTTTATGATGTGTATTTTAAAAAAGATCATATCTTGTATTTTTGTTGATGCCTATTTTAATATATGTAAATTTAAAAGTGATTCCACAAGTCACCTTAATTTTCCTAAATTTAAATTCCATATTTATACATAAAAAAACTTTTAATTTTTTTTAATTATTAGTATTTGTTGTTATTATTTCTATCGACAACTTCGAGATCTAAGTCTGCATCATCTCCCTTTCAGTGAACTTGCAGGTCTGAGACCTACATTTTCTCCCGTCTTTTTGGGGAGGGGGGATTTGTAAAAAAAATATAAAAAATTTGCGCCATTTTGCCCGCTCTGAGTTTTTAATTCTAACTTTATGGAACATACTTTTAATCTCAGTTTCGTAATGTATTAATATTTTAACAGCTAAAGTTCTTTTTTCTTATTTT
This sequence comes from Maratus speculifer, assembly GCA_964019185.1. Classification (NCBI taxonomy): domain Eukaryota; kingdom Metazoa; phylum Arthropoda; class Arachnida; order Araneae; family Salticidae; genus Maratus; species Maratus speculifer. Next base: position 445,902,396 of record OZ025291.1, read on the forward strand.
ATTTAACTTAGTAAAAAACTATTGATTGTTTTCTCAGTAAGAGCGGGAACGATTTCGAAATCTTCTTTCAATGTAGAGGCTTATTTTTCCTTTTTAGAATATTTATCAAGATTTTAATTTTTGTTTTTTATTATATCGTCTGCTGGTGTGTTAATGCGCGTATGTGAACAGGTTATTCTACGAATTGATTATTTCCAGCTGAGCGAAAAATTGCCCAGGCCGGGAATCGAACCCGGATACTTGGCTTACAAGGCCAATGCTTTACCTGTTAAGCTATCTGGCGATAGCCGGCTGGGACCTTTCGCTCAGATAACCTTATTGGTCGTAACATCTGGTCTGTCATTTGAAACAGCTCGCAGGTTATTCTATTCCGCACAAAGTATTAAGATCTTACCGGAAGACACGCCCCGTTTACCAATAGGAGATGGTGATGTCTGACGTCATAGCCTTGAAGTTAATCCTAATGGATCTTTAAATTACTGAAGCGGACTGGGGAGGAGTTAGTTTTTGCGTAGAGTCTCGGATTTTTCATTTTAGCTTTGGAGAGCGTCAAAATGCAACTGATTTTTAAACTGTTAAGACGCCCGTTTCATTTCTTCCGATAATTTAGAACATCGAACGATGTAGCTTGGATAACGAAGGTTGTAGTATTAGATGTGTGGAACGATGACCGCTGGAATAACTTTTAGTTTTTTTTGTGCTCTAAATAAAAATGGATTAAGAAAAAGCTGATTTAAATTTCTTCCGGAGAAATACCCAAAGAAACCAAATCCATTGCCTTTCAACTTACCATTACGGCTGCTCATCCTTCTATTAGTTCTTAAGGGAATGGTCGTATTGTACAGCGGAGATGGTGTTCTACGAGAACGGATGCATTTAGATGGAATACCGCCGTTATCGTGACATATATATTTGTGTATACCTATAAAAAGAAACACAAAGAATGTAAAGGTAATGTAAGGGTATGTAAAGGTATGTAATGAATGTAAAGGTAAATGTAAATATTTCTTAGACATTGATAATGATACCATGGGGTAAGAAGGGGGGGGGGAGTCAAAAACGAATGATAACATATGATAACTTAAAGGGGTAAGACTTCCAAAATTGGCAAACAGATGATAAAATTACATAAATATAGTCCCTAAATTACATGTGTCCAGAGCAGTTCGAGCCCTGATTTTACTTTCTTTATGTTAATTTTCTTTAAAATAATAAAATTTGTTTTCAGGGTGTGTTGTGTAAATTAAAAAAAAATTCAAAATTTTGCTAAAATTTTGAAAAACATACTAAACATACTAAAAGAACTTTCAGATACATTTCATGTTTAAAAGGTGACACAGAAATAAAAGGTAATGTATGAAACGGAAATTACATTTCATTACTGCAGATTTATCAATGTAGATTGAAGAAAGTTTCAAAAGTTTTTCTTTGTCATTTGTTTCTACAAATGTTTCTACACCTTCTACACCTTACAAAGCAATAAAAAGAAAAGATAATATGTACTCCTGGTGTTATAACTTGACAACGGAAATATTTTATCGCATGTTATATATTTATTTTGGGGGAACATATTGTGTCTTTCAGCTTTTTTCATAAATACCTTCTGAAAGTTTGAAAGGAAAAAATATTTTCCAAAGTCGAATAGTTATTTTATGTTAGCGTCAATAAAAATAATTAAAAATTTTGTAGATATATAGATATCTTATGACAACATTGATAAGCGAATGTAAATATTGACAATAAACTAATAACATAAACTAATCTGATATTTTTCTAATATTTTCTTAATAGTTTTACGACTAGTTTTTTTTTCAATTTATGGTCATATTTTTTGTAACTGTATGTGGTATGAAATTCATATATATATATACATACATACATTAGGTCTGAAATGTAATACTTGTCGCAGCTGCATAATTCGTGGATAATTTATATAGGTAGGTATATGGAACACCATAAAATGATGCTTAGATCAAAGAACATTTAGTGGTACAAACATATAAAAAAAAAAAAAAAAGTAAAAACATAATTTATTGTTGCAATAATATTCTGACTGCAGTCTTACTTGCGCAAGTTAAATTTACAAAATAACGAATAATTTCTTTGTGAATGCTAATAAGATAAAATAAAATATTACTTCTCAACTGCAAACTTTCTTTAAAATAATAAAAAAAAATTTCAATATGTGTTACATAAATTTTGTTAAAAAGTTTAAAAACTTACTAAAAAAACCTTTCAGCTACGTTTTATGTTTAAAAGGTGACACAGAAATAAAAGATAATCTATGAAACGAAAATTTCATTCGTTTACTGTAAATTTATCAATGTATATTGAAGAAAGTTTCAAAAGTTTTTCTTGTCATTTGTCTCAACAAATGCTTTTGCACCTTCTCCACCTTACAAAGAAATATAAAGAAAAGATAATATGTACTCCCGGTGTTGTAACATGACGGAGCAAATATTTTAAGGCATGTTTTATATTTATTTTGGGATACATATTGCGTATCTCTGTTTTCCTCATAAATATCTGCTGAAAGTTTGAAAAAAAAATATTTTCCAAAGTAGAATAATTATTTTTGTGGATAGCGTCTGTAAAAAGAGTTATAATAATTTAATAAATATAGATAGATGCAGATATCATTTGACATACGTAGATAAACAAACGTAAATATTGCTAACAGAATTCTCATAAGCTAATCTGATATATTTTTAAATATTTTCATGCTAGTTTTCCGACTAGATTTTTTTCTTAATTTATAGTCATATTTCTTGTAACTGTATGTGGTATGAAATTTATGTATATATACAATAGGTACAAGTCACAACTGCATAATTCAGGAATAATTTATATACATATGTGACCCATAGAATAGTCTTAAATAGAACAAAGTTTAGTGTAGCAAACATTTGAATTCTACTTTGTTTAAGATCTAGAAATTTTAGTCGAAAAAAAATTTATTGTCGTCATGTTCATTTCACTTAAACCTTACTTGCGCAATTTACAAAATAACAAGTTAAATTTTTATTATTGTTAATAAAATTAAAGAATATATTTTTTTCCTACTGAAAAAGAAGAGAGATTTTCTAATATTTTTGACTTAGCTTCCCAACTAGATTTTTTTTTCAATTTATGGTCGTATTTTTTATTATAGTACGTGGTATGAAATTTATTTATACGTATAACAGATCTGAAGTATAATACAATTCACTGCTGAATAATTCGAGCATAATTTATATAGATAGATATATGGGATCTCATAGAATGGTGCTAAAATTGATCCATATTTAACAGTAAAACATTTAAATCCTGCTTTGGTTAAGATCTGAAAATTATAGTAGAATAAAATTTATTGGCGTCATGATCATATCTCTGCAATCTATCTCTCTCTGCATATCTCTGCAATTACTTGCACAAGTTAAATTTTCAAATAATAAGTTAAATTTCTATTATTGTTAATAAAAAAAAAAGAAATATTTATTTTTCAAACTGCAACAGTTCTTGAAAATAATAATATTTGTTCCCAAAATATCTTAAATAAGGTTTTTTAGAAAGTCCAAAAACGTCACAAGAACTTTTAGCGAACATTTTATGTTCAAAAGGGACACAAAAATAAAAGGTAATCTATGAAACGAAAATTATATGTGCTTACTGCAAATTTATCAATGTATATTCAAGAAAGTTTCAAAATATTTCTTTTCTCATTTGTCTCAACAATATTTCTCCACCTTTTACGCTTTACAAAATATCAGAAATAAAAGATAATGTGTACTCCTGGTGTTGTAACATGACGAAGCAAATATTTTATCGCATGTTATATTTTTATCTTGGGGAGCATATTGTATCTTTTTGCATTTCTGATAAATACCTGCTGAAAGTTTGAAAGGAGAAGTGTTTTCCAAAGACAAATAATTATTTTTTGTTTTCTTAAAAAAAAGTTATATTTTCCAGAATGTAAATTTTCTGCTAGTTGTATTATGCACTTAGAAAATCACCATACAAGCACTGGTGAGATTCAAATAAATTAACATAAGGTTTTCTGCTCTCAAATTTAATTAAAAAAGGGTAGCAACACACATAACTTGATTGCAAAATATCTTTCAATATTAGAATAACATTCTTGGGAATTTTTTTTTTCTTTCTACGTAATGAAAACATATTGTCCTGAAGCATGTTTTGCTTGATTTTACAAACCCTAATTACAACTTGCTCCAATTTAATCTGGATTATTTATGATAAATCGGATTTCCGACATCTGATTTTTTTGTATGTTTGTATTTCAATCTAGATTTTATTACCAAACATTCAATGTGCGTGCATAAGGAATATTTATGATCACTTAAAGTTAACGAACTGATCAACAGTGATTTATCTACTGTAAATTAAGTTCTCAATGAAAATTGTACAACTGAAAACTAAAACAAATGTCAATACGTTATAAGATAAATCAATTTATTGAAATAAATGCACTTATAACATAAGCTTTGACTAACGGTGATATATTAAACAGAGTAATACAACTTAAAAATATAGTGTGAATGTAAAATTAAACATTAAAAGATAGACAAAAAATAATAAAAAAATAAATAAAAATAAAAACTGGAATAGATATTGACAACATAGTCTTTAAGATCACATGATGACTCGACTCAAATTTCGATATCATTTCTTTTTATATTCATATTTTGGATTTGTATGTGACTGCGAATGAAAAGGCGTATGTTTATATGTATTTTCATGCTTAAAGTATTTTTACATCTCTATTTATGAATAGAAGAAAAAAAGAATAATGGACAACAAAATATTTTTTTAATTAACAGCCTACTCAAAGTGGGTTGCCATTATTTTTAAGAACCCTATTTTAAATTGCTAGAGCCTTAAGGTAAAGCACTTCTTCAGAGTATTAATTTGTTTTGGATTTTCGTACGGATAGTATTTTTACATTGCATTATTTGTTAAATATTAGCATTGATTTCTGTAACTTAATTATCAATTACATTTTTATTTATATTAAGCAGCGTCCGTTTTTAAATTAGGACGAGTCAAAAATATCAAAAACACATTTTAAAAAACTTAAGTACTTGACTGGCACTTCAGTTTTGCAAATAAAATTATATCAAAAAACACCTATGATTATAGCTGAATATTTTTACTCATGTCGAAAATTGTATGGTGTAGTGTCTTATATTTTTCGTCTAATATATCTGAACTGAAAATAATAATAATGCGCAAAATAATGTAATGTTAAGGGTGTTGTTAAATCAAAAAGAGTAACTTTGTGACATATGCTTTTATTTATTTTTGTTCGGAAATGCAAGAAACTAGCAAATATTGTTTTTCAGAAATTGTATAATTGCACTCAATTTTCTAGGTTTTTTTTTTTTTTTTAACACAATAGATCATTCATAACAAGCCTTCAAACTTGACGTTTTTAAGCACTTTTCCCGACGAAAGCAGAAAAAGCTGTCGAAAAGCAGGAGAAAAACGGGTGATCTCGTGATCGAAATAGCTTAGAACTGAATAAGTAATTTAATTATCATAAAATGGAAAACGATTCAAAATCGCTTCCATAGTCAAGCATTCAAATTTTCAAACTTTCTGTTAAAAAATGAATTTGTAATTGTGTCAAAACCTTTTGTGCTTGTTGAGCGGAGCAGTTAAGAACACCCTTAAACTAAAGTTATAGACCTTTGTTGATTAAAATATTAAATAAAATGTTATTCTTCAGAATGTATCAATAATTCTTATTTATATGATTATAAAGATTATTGATTTTTCATAAAAATATTTATTAAATTTTTACAACTTTATAAAATAAATGTTAACACGGATATTAATTGTTGTCAGAATAATTATATCCAACGTAGAATTTTAAATTAAATAATTAATCAATATCATTTTTCAATTGATCTAAAAATTTTAGTTGCGTTTTAATTATTCAGAAGAATAATGAGATTTATAAATTTAATTAAATTCTTTGTTCTACATTCCCGATTTCCTGAAATTGACTTCTGCAGCTTTTTTATTGAAATATTATAATTGAAATCTCCATATTGTAAAAAAATATAAATAAATTTTATTTCTGGTCAGAACATAAGTCTTAAAGTTTTCACAATTTCATTTAAAATTATTTTATTCATCCCTATCTTTAGTTTAACAATACTTTCAATTAAATTGAACCAGTTTAAGTAAGAAAATGTTTTTTGGCATATTTATTAAACTTTCTCAAAAAATATTAATTTTTTTTACTTCATTTGTAAATTTCAAAAAACTCCAAATGTATAAAACATTTTAAATAGCTTTCAAGTAAAATTATTTTTTTTAATTATACTAACATGTATAAAATAAAAATTTTAATTACAGACCGCACAGACGGTTTTGTTTAATATTTTTTTCCAAACCCTATATATTTTAATTAAATTCAAATTGTTAATTTATAATTATTTTACATAGATGGTAGTACTATTTAATTTAATTTAAAAAATGAGTATAAAAAGAAATTATTTATTTTAAATTAAAAATGTTCATATCAAATATTTAATTAAAGTCTAATTCCAATTTTTTTAAATGCTAAATTAAAAAAAAATTGGGGAGATGTAAATAAAATTTGAAATTTCTATAAACGAAAAATATGTTTAAGAAACATTAAAATGCTTAACCATTAATAAATTGCAATAGTTTTTAAAAAGGAAAGAAAATTGAATTCCGAAAAACATTTTCATTGTCAATGATAAAAAAATAATATAAACTCTTAAATTGTCAAAAAATACGAAATTTATTATGTGAAACAGTATATAAAATTGTCAAATTTATTTTATACTTTTTTAGGGTACCAAAGAATTCATAAAATTTTTACAATATGATTTTATAGAAAATAAAACGTAGAATTTTTTTAAAGAAAATTATTTTGTTTTTAATCTAAAATATTTCACTCTCGCCATTTTCTGTTTTCTTGGTTAAATTACTATGTTATATCATTAAACTAAAATAAATCACTTTCAGGCAAAACAGTTATAATTAACAGTTATAATATACAGTTATAAAACAATTATAATCACAATTTAAAATTATAAAAAAAATTATTATAACAGTATTATTTTAATATTAAAAAAAGAAAGAAGAAAGAAGAAATATCCCTAAAATAAATAAATAAATAAAAAAAAGTAAATAAATAAATAATAAGGGAATTTTTTCTTCATTTTTCTATTTCCAGAAAATATCATCTAGTTACTTATATTAAAAATGTAATTTTAAATATTTAGATATCATAACTTAAATATTGTATATTCTTGAAAAGCTTAAAACCATTCAGATGTTTTATTTAAGACCCTGTTTTATGTATATTAAGAAATATAATTGCGTAAAACTACTAAATGTTTCTAATTTTTTATTGATCAAAGTGATTGAAAAATTAAAACTAGTTGAATGTGCCAATCTCAAAACTTTCTTCTATACCATACATATATTTTAGCATTTCAAAATTCAGTTACACACGTTAATGCGTTAATAACTTTAATTCAATAATATACCAACTATGATTTTCATCTTAAATTTCTGCTTCAGAGAATTAATCGGAGTAAGAACGAGTTGCCGTCTCTGAACAAGCTGATAAACAATAGAACGTAAGGCATTTTTTTTTTCAAATTCAGGAATGTCCTACTTGCCATATCCAAAAATAACCATACACAAAAAATAGTTCTGTTCTATGCATAACTTCAAGCACTTTTTGATGGTAAAGTAATAAAAACGGCACACACATCGCGACTATAGCACCTCCTTCCGGCTGATTTTTTTCAAATTCAAGGAGGGTCTGCTGACCGTACCAAACACTTATAGAAAAAATTTCATTCAATTCTATGCATAACTTCATACACTTTTATGTGGTAAAATATTGAAAATGGCACAAAAATCGCTATCGCAGCGCCCCCTTCCGACTGAATTTTTTCAAATTCAGGGAGGACCAACTAGTCGTAGCCACACACTTACAGAAAAAAATTGGTTCAATTCTATGCATAACTCCATACACTTTTAGTCCGTACAATATTAAAAATGGCACAAAAATTGTTATTGCAGCGCCCCCTTATGCGGAATATTTCAAAATTGAAGGAAGACCTGCTTACCACAGTCAAAAACATTCACAAAAGATTTGGTTTAATTTTATGCATATTTCCATACACTTTCTGATGTTAGAATGGCGACATACGGACACACAGACACACGGACAAGCAGACATTTTGTAAAAATATGTTTTTTTTTTTTTTAATCTCTGTCCTCTAAAAACTGTAAATCCATCGAAAACTGGAAGTTTAAAAATTTTTCGATTAAATACTTTTTTCTATTTAAGATAGAAGAAAGTAAAAATAAGGTATTTATTCAAAACTCTTTAAAATTTTATACTGAAAATAAGTAGTTTTATATTTGTTCTCGTTCATGACAGAACTTTATTTTCAGATTCGACAATTCCAAGTGTCAAGATTCCTACTTTATCACTTTATATTTATTGTTCCGAAAATGTAAGCCTTAGAGATAAATCTAAAAGACCCTATGTCAGTTTTTCCTAGGAGAATCGGGAAAATCTTCTACTTTTATATACATATTTTTAAAAACCCATTCTTGACAATAAATTGAAACGATTTATTTTGAATTTATTTCTTTTATTCTATATTGCACCAATATGTACAGGATGTTTCAAAAAACATTGACAAAATGATACGATAAATCGAGCATAAAGCAAGGATAAAAATAAAATAGGACCATAGAGTCGCAAACTACTTATTGAGTCACAAATACAGGGTGTTTCATTCTAGCTACACCCGGTTTGAAAGTAATAATTTCGAGGAAAATAAAAACAATATAATGAAAAATCAACCGTATGTACCTTATTTGTGTGAAATGTAATAACGTTACGAAAAGATCGGAAAAAAACATATTGCTCAAGCAATCGATGATACCGCCCTCATAGCATGCATGTTCACAGTGACGTCACAATGACGTCACTGTGAGTCACTTTGGTCACATCACATCTGTGACGAAAATGCCACCACTCAGTGACGTCACAATGTGACTAAGATGTGACTTTCTAAAAAAAATTTCACAGTTCGTCACAATGTTAATGTCAAAGTAGTCACAAATGACACACTTTTCACAAATTGGTCACAATGTGACGTCACAAAAAAGCTCTAAAATGGCCATAACGACTTCACATTTTAGTCACTGTGACTTCACATCGACGTCACGTGACGTCACATCGACAATCAATGGTCACAAAGTCACAATGTGACTTCACAACGACGTTGCAGTGACGTCGCCATGTCTTACGGGCGTATAAACTGATTATCACAGTCCAAAATATGAGGTGTTAAGTGCATATTTCTAGCGCGCATAATGAAAACTACTACCACTTCGTTTGGTGTTATCAGATTTAAGACAAATGTGAGAATGTTTGTTAAATATTTTATTATAATATACGTTAGTTTTCTGAAACTTATTACCGTCAATCCAAATTGAGTTACATGAAACATCCTGTATTTGTCATTCAATAAGTGTTTTGCGAACCTATGTTTCTCGGCGATTTTTTTTTCCTTGTCGTTTGCCTGATTTGTCATACCATTTTGTCAGCGTTTTTTTTTTTCAATCACCATGTATATCAAGACTATCTATAAACGTATACGATTTTATAGATGAATTCATATTAAGACAAACAATAATAAAATTAAATTAAATAAGATCAGGTGGTTTAACTGCCATCACCCCCATACTGGAGAAAACTGTGCATGGTAAAATTTTGTTTCATGCTTAGATATCGACCACATAATGTATTTTTCACATTAGAAAATCTTTATCACTAACCTGAAGCATTTTTGATATCCGAATAGCAATTTGAAACAAAGTCTACCAATTTTTTTCAGAAATGGATTCGTCAGTTTGGATTTCTAATGGTAACAATTATCCCAAACAAGTGTGTATAGGGAAATATAACCTCTTCAGACCTGAGGTACATAAATGTGTACCTCCATTCTTTTCCTCCTAAAAACTAAACTCTTCGAATTTTTTGCATTTTTACTTTACTTCTATACAGCTGAATTTTTTCGCTTTAAAACAAAACCAATAAATGTCCGCACTGATGAATATTACCTCATAAAATAAATATTTTCATCCTAGTTTCGAAAATACCATCAAGACATTGTGGCGAAGAAAGTAACAAATATTCATGATTATTTGACGTAAATGGTTTACAATAAAAAATTGAGGATTTGCTGATCATTTACTTGTTTAAAGACCTTGATTTTGTTATTTCGTAAATTTATATTACTGGTAGCTAAACTGATGTCTTAGGGGGATTAGTATTGTTTTATCCATATTTGTAAACCTAAATTACCAGCCCCCTAAAGTTCGTAAAAATGACTCTTTCTGTTATCTATGTTGTCATTTCGATTATGCAAAAGCAATAATATATATTTGTAGCGTTATTTTATGCTCAGGTCTGAAGAGGATAAAGAGAAAATAAAGCAGCCATATTTTCCTCAATTAGTCTCAATTACCTCGAAATGTTGTAACTGTGAGACTATTATTGGGTAATTATAAGTATCCTTTTATAATGAAAAAATAAAGGAATATGAGAATTTAAACTTTAAATATGTGTTCTTAAAGGGTCAAAGTTACTTTGTATTTACTAAAAATACCACTTTTCTAAATAGAGGGTGGTATGTAAATAGTGTGACGGATAAAAGAGACAATTTACGTTCACGTATTTACTTCACGTTTTTGAGCCAAACTATTGCTTTATTCATGTTCTGTGTGCTTTTTCATTGTCAAATTGCTATTTCAACTGATATTAATTCACTGTTTAGCAGAAAAACAGGGTATGCGAAGGTTAATCCTATTTTCCTTCAACAACCCCTCCCCCCCCCCCCCCAAGCAATCAACTCTGAGTGATCCTGGAGTAAAAAAAAAACTGCACTGTTAAAAAAAAAAAATGTAAACCTACAGGTGTAAATTTTCCGAAATCTGTATGGTTAGTAACATTTTTCCTGTACACTGTACAAGAAAAGATGTAAATCTACAAAACTAACTTTTGTAAAGCTACAGAAATCTGTAACTTTACAAACGACTCTACTAAAATTATTGTTATCTTACTAAAATTTTATCAGTAACCTGGGCTGCCGCTACATAAAAAATTCTAGGAATCCCAGTTTCCGAAAAAAGTCTTAGTAATTTCACAGATTTGTTGACTGTATCTGTTACATACATTTTTGCTGTTACCGTTATATAAAAAAATCTAGGAATCCCAGTTTCCTAGAAAACTTTTAGTATCTTTACAGATTATTTTTTAAAGTCTATTTAATCAATGACAAGTCCCTGAATTCTTCCAAATGCAATTTGAAAAAACCTGGTCTGAAATTGCGCCAGAATTATTTTGTTTCGGCTGTCTTGGCGAATTTTCCTGAAGCACTAGGCCTCTGCATCGCCGCAGGAGGAAGCTATTGAGAATAATCTTGATTGATTTTTTACAAAATTTTCTACTTTTTCGAATAGTTAATAAAGCGGGTTATATTGTCACTTTAGTCAAACATTATGGCATTTTTTGCGTCAAATATATATTTGTCATCCTATAGAAAAAAGCAATAATAATAATAATAACAACAACAACAATAATAATAATAATAATAATAATAATAATAATAATAATGTTGAAAATGCAGAAAGTGGTATAATTAACCTTCCAAACCCTACAATGTACGTGTAGGGGTTTTTTTTCGACTTTCTACGTTAATTGAAACGAACACGGCTTTATCATTGATGCATTTTGTATCACTAAATTCTTTTAAGAGGTGAAAAATAAAAATATGTTGCTTTACAAATTTGTTTATAATTCTTTTGCATTTGGATTGTTTTCATAGCACAAAATACAACGTGTGAAAATTCAAAAAAATGTAGAAAAATTGTCAAGAATTCTCATATAGTTAATTTCAATAGAAAAGTTCCTTTGGCTTTCAACTACACTGTAAAAATAAATCTGTAAAGGTACTAAATATTTTCTAGGAAACTGGGATTCCAAGAACTTTTCATGTAACGATAACAGGAAAAATTCATGTAATCGATTTTGAAACTTGAAATTTTGCTATTACCGTTACAGGAAAAGTTCTAGGAATCCCAGTTTCCTAGAAAAGGTTTAGTACCTTTGCAGATTTTTTTACAGTGTATATTTTGGAGTAGTACGTAATAACTTACATACATATGTATAAATATATTAAAAAAAAAGAAAAATAAATAAATTTATTGCAAAAACTGCTGGTAGCAATGTTGCCATAAAAATTGCAGTAAAATTAGGTGTAATAAAAAAATACATCAAATCTTATTGCAAATTTTACGGCAAACACTGCTGGCAACATTGCTGCCAAAAGTTTTTTTGTCGTAAATTCAACGGATTATTACTAATATTATTATTATTATTTTTAACCGTGCACTGACACAGAGTATGAGTTATTCTGACGAGGACACTTTTTCTAAGGCATCTCCGGAATCCATATTTCACTGGCTGAATTTTCAAAATGTTTGAGAGAACATTTTATAAAATATTATTAAGCTTCGCTCTTTTATAAACTTGAAAGGTTTAATAAAATATTTATTATACATAAAAAATAGATAAAATGCGGTAACTTCTAAACCCATGTAACCTCTTAATTGGCAGATCATAACGTTCAGGCAAAGCTCTCGGTTTCGCATGCTTCATAGAGCTTCTTCTCAGTCATTTAGATAACTGCCTATTCGTATGATATTTTTGCCAATCGTTATGATTAAGTGGAAATTAATGATATGTCTCCACACACCTATTATGAATTTGTGTTCCATTACCTACAGAGTATTCCGTTGAACTCTCTACAGGCCACATGCTCTTGCCTGTTAGGGTATCGGAATGAAATGTGCCAGTCGGTTTAGGTTCGGTTGTCGGTCAGGTTGCTCAATCGGTAGAGTGATAGTAATTTACCCAAAATTACTGGATTTCCCTCACGGTCTGGACACTTTTCTATCAAAATTTGCCAATTCGCATATCTTCACCAATCGGTAAGAGTGAGTTCAAAATAATACAGTGCATTAGTGTATCCATTGCTGAATTGATCTTCTTTATCATCAGAATATTATGTTGCATTTCGACATGGCTGATCCGATACTATTGGCTGAAAGGTTACTTTAATAAAATAAATATCCGGATTGTCCGTCCAGGTAACTCATTTGTCAAAGCGTCGGAAATTTAAGCAAGCGTATTATGATTAACTCGTGACCTCTGCACTTTTTCACATTTAAGGCTGTTCTTTAATCAAAAAGGGGCAACTTTGTGACATTCATTTTAGTTTGGAAATTAATGAAACAAGCTAAAAAATGTCGTGTCATCAGCCTTGAAATTTCTACTCAACCGATTTTGATAATTATTTTTTTAAATGAAAGCTATTTATTTGTAGTTGTGCCCATTTTAGTTATTTTTTAATTTATTTCCATTTTTATACTTTAGAAGCAGAACCCGTCGAATTTCGACGAAAGAAAATGTTTTAAAAATAACTGTTTCATTGATTTTATTAAACCAATAAAATTAATTACAATAAAAATGCATCTTATATTGGTAAGTCTAACGCTTAAAAAATGATAGTTAACCTAAAGTTAACAAAATACTATTTCTATAAAACTGAGTTGTAAAAATTGTTAAAATTAACTTTAACCGTACATGTAAGCAGTAAATAATAATAATAATAATAAAGATCTGTTATTATGATAAAGTTATCAATTAAAGCTCTTATGCTATTATTACAAAATGAAAAAAGCAGAATTTATTCGACTTTAACTCAATCATAGAATTTGTTTCCCGCGAAATTTTAACCCTACATTGTTTTCACCATATCAAAATTTTAAATATGCACCTTTCATATCTGTATTCATCTTAAAAAAAAAAAAAGAAAAAAAAAAACAGTATTTTAATTTGATCATTTTAATTCAAAACTTGAAGTTTCGATGCTATTAACTGAAACTGATACTAAACTATTTATATTCTTTTAAGTATACATGAAATTTTGTAAATAAAACCAAAATTCACAGGGTTTTATAACAGACTCTGACACAGCACGTACTTTAATTTTTTTCCCACTTTTAAGGAGAAAATGGCAACTTAAAGTAATCAGTTTTTTTTTTTTTTTTGGCTTTTTCCCTTTGCTTTTAATAAACATGGAGTAATTCTGTTGCCACGCTTAGAAAAATAATATTAAAACTACAAAAAAATTAATATCTCAAAAACAAATATGGATGCAGTTTTTAAACAAATTGCATTTAAAAGTGCATTTTTTCCCCATACGACGGTGTAAAGATTGAAATTGTGCGATGTCTAGAAGTATAAAAAATAGCAGTAACGAAAATTGCAAAATGGAAATTTCATCGGAAAGTGTTGCCATTCATAAAATGACGTATGCGTTACGCACAGATACGTTTGGCCTTTATAATATAGATTAGCTGGTGTTGTTATTCAGAAACTATCTAACTGCACTCATTTTTCGATTTTTGTACAAACGCAACAGATATTTCAGCACAACCGGGGCCGTCGCGAAACAAATTTCTTCTCTAACGGGCCTGATTCGAAATCCCAAGCAGGAGAAATGAGTCATACACGAGATCTGACTTTTTCATCTCGCTGACCACTTCACCCTCATTAAAATTTTGCTTATGCTAGGGCTGAAGCAATCACCATTAATATTGTGTGTATATTTTTAGATAATTTGAGTCTATTACATATTCTGTTATACGAATATATATTTTTAATGAGCATTTTAAAAGGATTAATTAGTGGATAAAGGATTAACCTAAGTCAACGAGTATTTCCTTTTACCACATTATTTAAAATGAATTAAATAATTCTATGCCATTCCCACGTGGTCTTACATGTGATGTGAATTGTAAAGTTTTATTTTGAAGTCGGGAAGTAAACATTTAGAATCATCTAATAAATAACAGTAATAAGAAAGCCCTTTTTTGTCCAATTTTGGGTCTAGAATTTCTGTTTGCATAAATCAAAAGCAATTTAAAACAGAAATAGTACTAAGTTCTTATGCATAGGGATAGTCGAAAAAAAAATTATTTAATGACTATCTTTGAATATATATATAATCAGATCGATAGTTAGAAACCCGCTTTGGACAACATCATCAGATGAGTATAGAAAATTTATCGTTATCGTTTAAATCTTTTAAATGAATGGAAAAATTCATTTACTATATAAAAGTTATAAAAGCAGGAAAAAAGTTAAAATTTTTAAGTTTAATTATCTTATACTAGCAGCAAAATGAACAATTTCAATTATTATTTTAAGCAGCTGTTGTTGAAATTGAAGAATTAAACATATTGGATTTCTTTTGCGGTGTGTTTAACAGCAGTGAAGATATTGAGATGAAAATGACACCATGTCTGTATTGACTTTTATATTTAGTAACATTAAATATGAAATTTCACATAAATTAAAATGTTGTGAGTAAAATAACTTATTAGTCAATGAGAAAAAAAAATTAGAATTAGATTGCCCGAATGAAATGTAATACTTTACGTTGGGTGATAGAAGTCAATTAATACCCCCAGAAAATAATTGCAAATGCTTTTCAAAAACACATTAATTATAATTATTAAAGTACTTTCCTAAAATTTCCAGACCCCAAAAAATGTTATGCAATTCATTATTAAAAAATATATATATATATATTTCGGCCTGCATTCATAAATAAATGCAAATGTGGAAACCAACTTTTATATCTTTTTTTTTTTTTTTTTTTTTTGTTAGGGATTACAAATATCTTATTAAATAACTAGACAAAATTTTAAAATGATACTACGAAATTCACTTATAATAATAATAATAATAATAATAATAATAATAATAATAAAAATTATCTGTATTAACAAAAGTGAGATTATTTTTTATGAGAGAATATTAAATGCCATATTTATTGTACATTATATGAAAGTACATGTTTCTAGTGAAAAATATTCTTTTAGTTGTAATATCTATTAAAAGAATGTGTATTTTAAGTTATTTATGCATTATGAAATTTGAAATTTTAATTGACAAAAAGAAGTTTTATTTTAATTGTTTTAAAAAAAATAATATTTTTATTTATGAGTTTATGCAATAATAATCCTGATATTTACAATTTAAAATTAAGGCATTTTTATTTTTAAAAGAAACTTAAATTACTTGCTGCTAAAATTGCGTACTTTTAATGTAGGATTTCATCTGCCATAAATTTGTATTACAAGTTAAACACTATGAAAAATGTCACGAATCTCAGTTCTGTATAATTTCTTTTATTTATTTATTTATTTTGTTGCTAAAGTTGTGCGATTTTAATGTATGATTTTGTCTGCCATAAATGTATATTTCAAGTTAAAATCTTCGATAAAAACCATGAATCATACGTATTTGAAATCAAAGGATAAGTTTAATTTTGAAATCAAATTAAAAACAAAAAAAGTCTTATTTACTGAACTTTGGTTGTTTAATAGTAAATGTATAATTCAAACAAATCTAAAATAAGTCTCAAATTGTTGAAAAAATATCATAAAACGGAAATTTATAGCGTTGTTTTTGATGCACACATACAACCATTCTATATGTTCTATTTGCAACTCAGATCTCTTGCGTGACGTCATCTTTTCATGAATCAGGCCCGTAAGAGAAGAAACTTTTTTCGCGACGGCCCCGGCACAACCCGTCAAAAATAATGTTTTGAACCCCTTTTTTTCCGACGAAAGCAGAAAAACCAGTTTACGAAAGGTAGAAAATTGCGGGATCACATGATCAAAATAGTTTATAATTTGGTAGGTAATTGAATTATCATAAAATGGAAAACTGAGTTCAATTCAAAAGAGCTTACATAGCCATATTGTCCAATTTTATGTTTTTTCGTTAAAAAATATATTTGTAATTTTGCGCTTATTGAGCAGAGCGGTTGAGAACACCCTTAAACAGATTTATTAAATGTTTCCTTGTTTAAGTACAAACATTATTCCAACTAAAGTATTTTCCTCTTAAGTGGGAACATAATTTTATCTTAACCTTTTTTTTTATTTTTTTTTTTTTTTAAATTCCATTAAAAATTTAACACATTTTCAACAAACATTTCTATTGAATGGGATTCGTATGGTAATTTCATGATCAGGACACTTTTCGTTGAAAATATCTTCTTATGGAAAATCTCTGATTAAGGCCCCACACTAGTAAATGAAAAAGACCAGGATGATAAAATAAAGTGTATGGGAGAGCTCTTTTCAAATATCTCGCTCAAACTTTAATATTTTGACATGATTTTTTTTCATAGGATAGTTGAGAACGATCTACAACCGGCCTAGTTTTTACTTTTTCGATTTTGTTTATATATTTTTCATATTATGAGAGCTTTAATTTCAAAACCGGTTTAAAGTGAAATTTAAAGTAATTTAAAAAAATCTGAAACCAAAATTGAAAAAGTAAAATCTATTCCTGTTGTAGATCCTTTTAAAAAAAAAAGAAGTCAAAATATTAAAATTTGAGCGAGATATTTGAAAAGAACGTTCCCATAGACTTTTCACAGAATGTTTTTTCAGTTTTCGTTTCAGATTTTTTAAAAATTTCTTTAACTTTCAAAACCGGTTTAATCCGGTTCTGAAATTGAAACTATCACAGTATAAAAATATATAAGCGAAATTGAAAAAGTAAAAACTAGGCCGGTTGTAGATCGTCCTCAGCTATCCAATAGACTATATCCAATAGACCGTCCCATAGACTTTACATTATCATACGGGTCTTTTTCAGTGACTATTGTGTAGCCTTAATCTATTTAATTCTGTGACCAGTGTTGCGCTTTAATACAATCAGCCACACCTCGGTCACCGGTGACTCACACTAAACTTTCCGTTTTTGGCCATATCTGTCACCGATGACTAACAGTCTATAACACTAACAATATATAACGATTGTTTTAAGTAATTACTGAAAATATATTTTAAATCTGCATAACATTTACTTACTCCAGGATTATATTTTCATAATAATTACGTAAAAAGGAAAGTTCAATACCACCACCTTGTTACTCAAAGTGTTAATTTAGTCTAAATTTCAAGCGCTTGAATTAGATTTATTTTTCTGTAAAAAAAAAAAAAAAAATATAATAATTCATTGAAAAGTTGAAAATGGACGTATCGGTAATAATAATCAAAATATCTACAATACAAAATATTCCATTATTTTGTTTATTT
>OZ025291.1:445920756-446183756 GCA_964019185.1 Maratus speculifer
TAAGAAAAAAGTTTAAAATATTTTCTCGGCATTGCTTTATTGGGGAACGCATGTTAAACATTCTTTTTATGGTTATCATTGCATGGTTTATGTTCATTATTAAATTTGTGTAGATTTGTAATATGACGTATGTGTGATTTTTAAAAATGATTTAAAAACAATTTCGCACTTTCGATGTTTCTGGCGTAATCGCATTTTTTTCTTTTGATTACAATTCACATTCAAAATTAAAAATTTCCTTAAAACTAACTTTTGCGACAATATAGCTGTCGTGAAATATGCAGGACAAAATATTATATATTTACCTGAAAAAAAACTCTTTCCTATGCTTGAAAAACATTTTTCCTTTTAGAACATTTTGCTTTGTATAGGTTTCTAAAATCAATAAAAACATTTCAGCTGTTTAAATGAATTTTACGAAAATATGGAGTAGGTAGGAAAAAGCAATTCCCAACATTTTGTTTTCTTATATACATATTTAATGGATTTAAAAAAATACATTTTAAAGTAAATATTATACACTAGATATATGATAAAAAAAAAACATGATCGTGAATAGTTGTTTATTTTCTAAATATACTATTGGTGCTTTCATTTCATGTTATGAATATATTTCAAATTACATTTTGAGTATGCTATTTCCTGTATCTTCCTTCATTTAAAAAAATTAATTTGACACTTCCATAAAAATTAATTTGTTTAGAATTTTTTTTAATTAAAGCGTTTTAAAGCGGATACTCCTAAAATCTACTTACAGCGAATCTCTGTGTAGCACGCATTAAATTCGCTATATTGAATAATTTTTTAACGTGAATACTTTTTTTATAAAATGGGATGATTGGGTTTTTTTTATATTAATTCAAGTAACACTTAAATTAAAATTTTTTAATGTAATATCCATTTAAAGAGATTATACTATATATTGTATTTCATTTACCTTAATATTAGCAATTTTCTTTTGTTTAGTATTACCAAAATTACGTTTAATTAATATTATTTTTATCCTATATTAATTTCTTCCCTAATATTCAAGTACCACGTACGGACGTCCCTATTCCTATCATGATTTGTTATTCGCACTATAGCGGTTGTTACTTTGATGACGTTCATATGATGTTTTTTTTAGTAAACTAGAATGCAGTACTGGAAAGAACAGAATAAAAAGCACTGTTGACCAGGTCCGTTAAAAATATATCGAAAAACCCCACAATGATGAATAAGTCACACTTTTATTTATGCATATATAATAAGGGAAGGTACAATTAGATGATCGGAGAGAAAGTCTCCGGACACAAAAGTCGAACCTTTTCGTTCGAGAGCAGTGGGTGAAGTGACCGTCTTACAGAGATAACACACACAGCGTTGGCGTAGAACAAAGTCTCTAAAATACAAAAGTTTGCCCATGCACAATGAAGACGACACTACAAATTACAGCCAAAACGCAGCCAGCCTCATCGGTATTTAATTTGACTCCCCTGCTGAAAGGGGGGTAAAGTTCTCATGGTTGCCAATACATTAATTTACACGTGCAGCAAGGGCTTTTGTAACGGGCGATAAGAAAAGTTCACACCCAAGCTGCAATAGTTATGTCTAGCAAAGGGTAACCAGATTTTAATGCGCAGATGCTAAATTCTTTTTTAGCATTTTCTCATGAAGGGAAAGAGGCATTAAGTTGCAATTTAACCGCGTTACTGTTTGATGCCCATAAAAGGCGATGAAAAGAACATGCGATCAGACTTAGCTGACATCTGGAAATTGTTTTGAAACGGTTGATTAAAGTGCGGGCTTATTTCTTACGAATAATCCAGAGGCATTAATTTTGGCGGTTAACGAAATAATTGCAGAGGGAAATTAAAAATATGAAGCATAATTTTAAACGAATTCTGAATTGAAAATGGAACGGGGGTGCATAGAAATAATGTATAACTAAATAAGCAATATATAACGAAATAACCGTTATACGCACCAGTAAAAATTTAGAGTAATTTTTGAATTATTTAATCCCAGAATTTTTTCGATTCAATCGGGGAAAATTTTTTTGTTTTAAAAATTCAGTGATAAAATATTTAAAAAAAAATCTGTAAAAGACTTGAAAAATAGGCATTATTTTAAACTTGTTTCAAAAATGTATATCATTTAAATGGTTAATAATTTGAGGTATAAAAAATTCCTGTCCTATTTCATGTTCATAATTCTGCTGAAAAACGCCAGAAAGTGTATCTTTAGACAAGCATTCTGAAGCAACACGTATTTCCACACTGGGGAAAAGAAATCAGTCTATTTTACGAAAAAAAAAAATCAGTCATAGAGCCAGAAAAAAAATATTTATTTTACGAAAATAAACATTATGATATTTCTTTCATTTTTTAAAAATCTTTTATTAAAAATATTAGTACTTTCTGTTAAAAAATATATGTTGGTCTTTCAAAGTGATCCTTATGATGTATTTCTTTGCTTCTTTCTCATAGTACACAAAATCTCTTGCAATATATTAACTATCTAGTAGGAAATATTCCAATGAGAAATAAATTTATTTACATGTATCTGAAGATAGATGATGATTGGTAATTACACTTAAAACCTTACTGATATTGACAAAAGAAAAATAAGCGAATACGAAAATTTTTATTATGATAATAACTTACTTTTATATTATACATATCAGAGTAACAATCTAAATCACAATAAAATTTTAAATTATGAAAGCATCAGTAATTAGCTTAATTTGTGGAGCGCACATTTCTTTAGTTTTGCGGTGTCCCTCCACAACTTTCATCAACAACAGTAATTGAAAGTCATTTCGTTTAAGAATTTGTTTATTCTTTATCAAAGGAATATTACATTCAACAGAATAATTTACCATTTTATTATATTAAATTATTTCTAAAGCGATCCTATAATCTGAATTAGTGTTCCGATATTCCAGGTCGACAAGAAAAATTCTATATGGTAAATTATTTTCGTTCAACAGCTTGAAAGAATCTTTTGTAACTAAATCTTCAAACTTTTTTTCATATTTGTTTAAAAAGGAAATGGTGAACTTTTATCAGGATTATTTGAACCGTTCTGATTTTGAATGACAATAATAACGTTTCATTTGTTTAAACGAGTTCATGGGTGTCGAAAAAGGGTACCCCAGAAAGGTTTTCTGATTGATTCCAGAGATAAGTTGACAATTTTTCTGATGCAGTTTTTGCAATTTCTTTATATACACTAAATTACCACAATGAACAATCCAATAACTTAAATTCATCACAGGATCGGATTTCTTTTACGGAAGTAGTGATGCAAGCTTAAAAATATATCCAGATTATTAAAATATAAACCTCACAGACATCTTTCTTGTTTTTATGTAAGCTTCAATTAGGAGTAAAAGATGAATATCTTAATAGAGAGAATGTTACAATCTACGTAAAGCTAATAAAAAACTAAACAACTAATCTACAGCAAAAATACTAAAATTACACTACAACTAAAATACTAAAACTAAACTAAAGTTAAAATTTAAAACTAAACCACAACTAAACTACCAAAACTAAACTACAACTAACTCTACACCTAACACTAGACAAACTAATACTAGAATTAAAATTAATATTACAACTAAACTTAAAATACAATAAACTAAAACTAAACGACCTAAAAAACTAAAACTATCTGAAACTACCTAAAACTACTTAAAAACTAAACAGCTAATCTACATCAAAAATACTAAAACTACATTATAACTAAAATACTAAAACTAAAATACTATAACTAAACTACTAAAAATAAACTACAACTAAAATACTGAAACTAAACTACAACTAACTCTACATCTAATACTAGACAAACTAAAACTACGATTAAAATTAATATTAAAATTAAACTACAGTTTAACAAAAGTTTAAGCACAACAGAAAATTTCAAAATAAAATTTTACTAATGAGTAAAAGTTACTTTCTTTTTCACATAACCTACAAATTATATTTTTAAAAAGATAGCTAACAGATTTATGCTGTAAAATTTATCTTAAATAATAAAATATATCAAAACAACAAAAATGAGTGTGTCAAAAGTTTAAGCACAGTAGGTTTTAGGCTTTAGCAGAACAAAAAATTTAAAAAAAAGAAAACTTGATTATTGTTTCTTTCTGTTGAATTACTTTAAATATACGGTCTTCCATCTATAAAATGATCTATTTTTTCAATTTTAAACCAAGCGTTTTCAATGGCATCTTCCAAAACTTTAACTGGAGAATACCGTTTTCCATTTGGATAAACTGTATGAGTGAGTACCTCACATATTTTATATAGGGTTTAAATCAGGACTAATATCCGGCCATCTTGAAACATGCACTTTTTTCGATTTAAGCCACGATAAAAGTTAAGTTTGAGGTCGAAGCTTTATCAGGCTGAAATAACCATTTTTCTCCCTCCAAAACCTGGGCAGCAGGAAGCAAAGGATTGACAAGGGTCTCTTGATGGTTTTCAGAGTTTTCACGACCACTGATGAATGCTAGAGATGTCTGACCATTGAAAGAAATAACCCCCAATACCATTACAGAACCACCATTATGTTGTCGGCTAAATACACTCCCAAGTTCTTTAAGGAGATCATGCCAATAACTACTTAAACCTATAAGGGTCATCGAGATTCCATTTTTTTCATCACTGAACATGACATTCAGCCACTTTTCACCAAATGACATATGCTCTTTGGCCCTTTGTAATCTAGCTTCTTTATAGTGTCGTTTGAGACACGGTAATCGAGCCATTTTACAGTATTTAATGTGTTTGAATTCCAAAACTCTTCTATGAATATATTTTTTCATAATTGCCCTCCAACTGCATGAAGGGAGTAAAGGGAGTAATTACCAGTTGAAGTCAAATTTCTGATGTGGCTATCTTCCCGCAAACTAGTCATACGCGGCCTTCCTCAACGAAATTTTCGTTTGAAATCATTACCGCGAACCAAAATTTGATGAATATCTTGTTTTGATCTTTTTAATGCACTTGCAATTCCAGACACAGACTTAGATTTTGCTCTCATACTCCAGATTTTTATCACCTCCTCCTCAGAAAATTCTTTCGACGTAGGCATTTTGTCCTAACTCTAAAACAACAACTGACTGCTTCTTTTACACCTTGAAATTGTTTCCGGGGGCAACCGCTTACGTCAGATTGTAAAATTTGCATAGAAATGATTTTGTGCTTAAACTTTTGACACGGTCATTTTTGTTCTATTCTTAAACTCCATGGTTTGAAATAAAATTTAAAAGTTAATTTCAATGAATATGGTGTTAAACAAGATTTTAATAACATATACAAAACAGATATTGAAATAAAGTGAATATTTAAAGTTTTATTTTAAAATTGCTATTGTGCTTAAACTTTTGACACGCACTGTATTAAAATGCAAAAAATTAAAACTAAATTATTTAAAACACTAAAACTACCTAAAAACATAAAACTACTTATAAACTACATAAAACTACATGATTCTCCTGATATAAGACTCACAGATCCACTTTTACCCGTATCCCTCCGAAATCTTGAGTCCTGTCAGGTGTGAGTAAAAGTAGGTAGCCCGACGCGATGAAAGAACCTAATGCAAATCAGTTAAATACATTAAAATTATCATGCTCGTATTTTTTAAAAAACCCTGCATTAGTCTAATTGTCTTGTGAAAACTGTATCGACATAACATACAAAAGAAATATTTTTATATGTTACCGCAAGTATTATTTTTATAAACAGTATAGTATCTCAAATCTTTCCTACAAAATGTCTCTTTTAATCTTTAGAAAATGATAATGTTTTATTGAGGTTGCACATAATTTGCTGAAAATTTCGCAACTCACCAAAAACGCATTCAATTCAAATTTAAATTGATTATTCAATAAGATAATCTATAAGATTAAATGTTTTATTAATGAGCATTTATAAAAAGAATCAGAAGTCGTGTGACTGTCATCAACAGCATTGGGCTGACCTCTTCAGTTTTCAAAACCAAGGCTATCATTTTGGTACTTTAACGTTAGCCAGGCGCAGGTGATAAGTTGCCAAATATTATTCTATTGCCATCATTTTATATACATTATGATGGTCCAAGTCATGTCACTGTCATAAACAACTACAAGGTGACTCCCTCTTATTGCATATGCAAGTTTTCTATTTTTATTAAATAATCAATTTTTTTAAAGTAAAACTAGACAAAAGTTGATATGGTCATAAAGAATTCTTAATAATTTTTACTATATTTACTATAAATATTTTAATAACTATTTATTATTATTTTCTTATATACATGCTTTATTCTCACAAACACGCATACAATCATTATATAAGCAGAGAACGTAAAACAATTTGTAAGATTTTTATATTATCTTTAAATTATCTTGAAGATGAAATCGATAACGAATAGCATTGAATTCATAATTTAAAAAAATACATATGTTGTAAATAATAAATCTGTAACTCTACAGATGTAAACTTAAGAGAAATCTATTTGCTTACTAAAAGTTTATCTGTGAGCTGTATAGAAAAAATAAGTAAATCTACAAAATTATTTTTTGTAAAGCTACATAAATCAGTAGCTTTATATAATAATCTACTAGAATTACAATAATCTTAATATTTTTTTGTAACCCAGGTTGCAGTTACATAAAAAGTTCAAGGCATCCTATTTTCTGAAAAAAATTCTGGCCACTGTACAGATTTTTGATTTACTGTTTAAGTCTATATATGGTACATAACTTTTTCTTGTTGTGGTTACATGAAAAGGTTCTAGGAATTCCATTTTCCTAGAAGAAAAAAAAACAGCTTTTCAGCTTTTTTTCACATTGTAACAAGTGATAATTATTAGAGCCCTTTCGACAAACAGTTATGTATTTTAGTGCGAAAATATTATTAAGTAATGATCATATTAAATAATGATTATAAACGATAATAATTACTTAATGATCCATTTAATTTAATAGCATTCAAACAATGGATACTTAGAAAGCAATTTCGATAACATTCATTTTAAATATATTTTAGTAATATAGAGTTAAGAGGCTCCGATTAAAAAAAAAAACAATAAAAGATAGTAGCCCGAAAAAAGCATCACGATGCAATTACGTCCGTAAATGCTGTGTTTCAAGAACTTTTAGGAAGGATAAAGGTACGTGTAAAAATACAATTGCGCACACTTAAGCTAGACTGAACACGAATTTCAGGAACAAAGTAAAATTCGACACTGTTAAAAGCCGCGTATAGTAATAAAAACGTGCAACGATGCTTTTAACCAACTGGAAACAAATATCTTGAAATTTTTTAAATTGAGCTTACATTAATAAAAAATAATTCCTGCATAAAATGATTTTAACATAGGACGATTAAAATACAAAGCGTTGATTTTTTTATATGTGTTTAAAACATACATATAAGATAGCAATATTTCGATTAATAAGTAATGAAATATATAAATGTAAATTATTAAATACATATTTATATTTTAAAGCATTTATGTAACACTTTACATGTTATGCATAATTTATAAAAATAAAATGCTAAACAACTACAAAAACAACAATATCAACAAAAAATAGAGGCGAGTAAACAAATATTTTCTCAACGTAAAATTAAAAGCATGATTATTTCTTTTCGTAATTTTCAGTTCAAAGTTCAGTATTTTTTAAGTTTCAGTTAGGATAGTAAATTTTTATGAAAATATATATTGATTTTAAATATATCTTTTTCGAAAAAATATCTATTATGCTTTAACAATTTATTTTTAAAACGAATCAGAATGTTTCTTTATATCATTTATCTGACAGTTCTTTTTCCAAACGGAAAATCTAAGTTGATACAACACATTTCTATTTCCGGAATTCCGAATAAAATCATCAATTTTCCGGATATTACATGATTGAATGAGATGGGATTAGGATAAGAATGACAGAACTTTATTGTAAATTACTTTTTTATTGGAGTTTAAGGACAGTGAAATACATTGTTTGAAATGAAGTGTTTGGATTTTTTTTTCATCCGACTGCACTGTTTGGAAAAACCATTATACTTTATTCCTTTTTTTCTGTTTTTGACACGTATTTCACGATCGTTTAACAATAAGAAATGGCATTTTGATTTATTCAATAAGTATATATTGCACATATAATATGTATGTATAATACGTAAAAGAATTTATTATATATCAACAAAAATACAAACAACATACGGATATATTAAAAATCTTCTATTTATGCTGAAATTATGCTTCTTCTCTTTACAATTATTATGCCATTAAGCTTTTCCTTACTAATTATAATATGGTTAAGGGAAAAGAAACAATATACATTGATTATAAATATATGATACGTAGATTAGAATTTCAATGAAAAAACAACAACTCCAGATAAAATAAATTATACAATCATATATACACATGCGATTATTATACAGCTAATCTGTCAAATATATTTAAATTGCAATTAATCTACGCACCTATCATTCTATGGAATTCCTTTACCTGTGGTTTATTCTGTTGAGCTGTCTAAATAACTGGCCAGTTGTTATAAGTTACCACACTGTAAAAAAAATCTGTAAAGTTACTAAACTTTTTCTAGGGAGCTGGGATTCCAAGAACTTTTCATGTAAAGGTTACAGGAAAATTTCGTGTAACCGATTCTGAAACTTAAATTTTTGCTGTTACCGTTACAGGAAAGGATTTTGGAATCCCAGTTTCCTAGAAAAAGTTTACTAACTTTACAGATTTTTTTTTACAGTGCAGGTTATCCGAGCAGAAAATGCTCACCGGTTGTCGTGCCCAGTTAGCTTAAAACGGTAAAGCATTGGCCTTGTAAGCCAAGTATCTCGGTTCGACTCCCGGCTTGTGCAATTTTTCGCTGAGTTGGAAACATTTAATTAGTACAAATATGACAATTAGACAATCTTATGAGCAAAAGGACATCGTCTTTGTACCTTAAACCTACGCTGTTTGAATTTTCAGTAAAACATAGAAACAAAAAGGCTAAACTCTCGGTAGATTTACACTAGTTCTCGGTTAAATGCATTCAACCGAGAATCTCGGTCATCACTTTACGGACATTTCCCTTATCTCATACCTAATTACCTGTAGGATTTCTATGTCTTTATTTTAAAATAGTTTTATCTTTGTTAAAACTTGTAATTCAAAGTACACACTTTGATTTTTTTTTTCAATTTTATTAGAAAAATTAAAAGAGAAAGTTTGGTTTATAATTATTATTATTATTATTATTATTATTATTATTATTATTATTATTATTATTATTATTATTATTATTATTTTAACTTTGAATAATTCAGAAAAAGAAAAATCATTTCCTCAGAGTTAGTAGGAATTTTTGTTGACAATCACATAATTATTATAAAAAACATACTTTGTTTTCCATAATAACAACTTCTTTAACTCAGTCATTAAAGGATTTCTCTTTCTGTCAAGAGGTCTCCCGTTCAAACCCCAACACCTACACTGTAAAAAAAAAAAAAAAAAAATCTGTAATCCTACAGATGAAAAAAATGTCCGAAAATAAAAACTAAATGCATGTCACATTATTGTTGTGGAAGAGAAACAATTATTGTCAGCTAAAAAGAAATTCTACACCGTATTTTAATGGGAGATTCGTACATGGGAGATAGGTGTAAAACATTTATCGACAAATAATGGACCTCGGAGTAATTGTGATAGGTGTGTCTAATGTCTTTTATTTTCTAATGTAATTGATTCAAACACTTTGAAATATATAAATGCGAATTTACTGTTTTCCAGGCGATTCCTTAAATATCAGCTACAAAGAAATTCCATATTGTATTTTAATTGGAAAGGCATACACTGAAAATAAGTGTAAAAAAATTCAACAGAGAAATGCGGAACCTCGAAAAAATTATGGTAGATATGTTTTGGGGGGGGGGGGAACTTTTCCAAAATACATTTAAATTAATAGATATAAATTTTCTATTGTCGGGGTGATGTATTTCGGATAAGCTACATAAAAATTCCGTATTGTATTTTAATAGGATATCAGTACAGTGAAGTTAAGTGTAAAAATCTCACAGACCAGTACAGGTTATCACAATATTTGTAATACATACCTTTTTGAGGTGCGTAAATAATTGAAAAAAAAATCAGTTTTATAATGCTTACAGCTGTACTGAGTTTTATAAATTATGTGCAATAATGTATATATTTATAATTAATTTTAGAGAGACTTTCATAATAATCGAATTACTTCGCCATTATTAAATGCAAAGTCATGCAGAAACTACAATTACTGAAAAAGAATAAAAAGGTAACATTTGGAAAAATACTGAAATTCGATTCTTTGCACATTGTACTTCTTTTATAATATAAAAACGATCTCAAATACTGCAGATTTATGAGAGTTTGCGATTAATGAGGATAATACATTGACAAGTATAGATGTGAATCTTGGCTATGAATTGTAATATATTTCTTGTATTCTCTTTTTAGGTGCGTTTATGTAAATACGTAGCACCTATAGTTGTCATTCATTCAGTCCGTCCGTCTGTCCGTCTGTCTGTCCTTCTGTCTGTCCGCATATAACAACGCAAAAACTACCCAACCGAATCGTTTGAAATTTAGAATATATATTTATTACATAATTTTCGCGAGTCATTTCAAATTTTATGAAAATCGGATGCATAGATCAATTATAGGGACAATCAAAAGTATTCCGTTGCATTACGGTCAATAAGGGGAAAAAATTAAATAAATTTTAATCGTTTGAAATTTAAAATATATAATTATTACATAATTTTGTCGAGTAATTTTAAATTTTGTGAAAAACGGTAGCATAGAACAGGGGCAATCAAAAGTATTCCGTTACATTACGGTCAATTGAAAAAAATAGTTTTAAGTACATTTTAATGCTGTTAAATTCTTTCGAATATAATAGAATTGACATGAACCTATGAAGTATATATATGTGTATATATATATATATATATGTATGTATGTATGTATATATACTAGAATATACATTCTGTACAATGTGTGATGCAAAAAGAATATATTGTTTAAATACAGGGCCACATAAAACTATTTCACTACATAATGCTATATTGGGAAACATTCTTTGGAGTGTGTTTTAATTATATTAAACTATTTCACATTTTATGAATATGATATGCGTTGCTAAGTCGCAATAATATAAGTTACTTCCTGTATATTTACAGGAACATAAAAAAGATTTCTGCCACTATACTCTATCCGAAGTACTGACTACTATAACAGCAAGATCTGAATATTTTTAAAACTTCGTTATCGTACGAACGCACCTCATTTTCTACGCTTCACGTGCAATTTGCAACTTGTTAATGCATGTTTTCATCTATGCATTGTGTAAATTTTTTACTCCTTTTAACGATAAAATGTAACGTTAGAGCCTCAGATGTAGCAAAAAATATTGCTGAAGGAAATAACTTTTTTGTACTTACACCTAATAAACCTTAAACGTAGTAAACTTCAAACTATTGTCTTACCACCATACTACGATTGTTGAAAAAAAGAACAAAACCTTATTTAATGAAACACTTTGCAATTGAATAAGATAAAGCTAACCTTTACGATTATATGGTGGCTGGAGTCTATCAAAAACAATTGATGGTTAAAACCTTAGATTATTTTTAAATTTATAGAACCAAACTGGTTCTATAAATTAACTAGTTCTATAAATTTAGAATAACACATGCAAAAGAAGAAACTCTAAGATGCAAATTCAAGAACTGAATTCAACTGCAAGGATACTACATCTATTGTTTTAATACACATTTTCAATTTGCTGCAAGTTATGACCATGATAAGTATGTTTGATAGAAATATTTAGACAGCATATACCTTTAATGATTAATTTTTAATTCGAAAAAGAATTTCTATTCTCTATATTTGTGTTTTCATAATATGATTATGACTGCTTAAAATAATTATTACTGATATACTTACTAATTGTAAGTAAAAGCAATTTGTTGATTTCGAGTGCAGTTTGTATTTTTAGAATTGGACAATTTACAAGCCTTTACCCCATCTTTTTATTTATAGAATATTTGCTAGGCGTTAATACACACATAGGTGAGTAATAACGCCAAAAATTATTGTCAAGATATCATGCAACTGCGATTTATGAATATTTATCTGGTAAAATATTGTTTCTTGTATACATCGTTATTAAGTTCGGGAACAATTTCTGGATCAGTCAGGATCAAATCCTATATTTGTTGGAAAAAAATCTAAACTTAGCCGCAATAAACTGATTTTTACTTGGCATTTTACGTGGCATTATTACCCCTGTACACTTTAATATAAATTTAGGAATAGGTTCCCGTTTTAAACATGTATGTTTTGAGAAAAGACTGTTGCTGATTTTGACAAATGAAATTATTTTCTTGTTGAAGCTGATTACCTTCAGAAGAATTTATTATGAATGTTCTGTTAAAAACACTATAAGTGACGAAGCAATTTTTAAAAACAGTGCCAGTTTTTCGTAAACCTCTTTCTATTAATCTGCATGGAAACTGTAAATAATATGATACAAAATAACTCCAGGCTGTGAAGAAATATTTATTTTCTTTTGGCTTTTTTTCTTTGAATACAAGACACTTAAACACAATGCTCAGAATTATTTTATTATAGTTATTAATTAATCAACTCATTACTTAATATAATGCATTTTTACTTACTAAATTTTTTAGACCATAAAAGTTTTATTGTGTCAATTTAAAAAACACTGCATAAAGTAATTACCTCTACACAACGAGACCATTTTAGCCGGTCCGAAATGTGGTCACTTTAGACAGGTTTCACAGCAATCACTACGCTACCAAACAATATGAAAAATGTGATATGAGCCAATTTCCGAAATATGTAATAGTATAAAATGTATGCATTAATTATTATGTTAAATTTTAATCAGTCTAATTAAGTTTTCATTTCATTAACTCGCTTCAAATTCTTAGGATGTTTTCCTGAAATGATTACTTTGTACACATTTACAAGTAAATAAAAAAATAAATTTACATAAATTGGAATTAGTATTAAAATATTTTCTGCTTTTGCACAACGTCATTTAACAATTTAAGCTAGACGTAATTCTTGCAAATTTATCTTTAATTAAGTCTCATTCTTCGAAATAGAATATTAATATTTACATCATGCATGACTGAGATATGCATAATTAATTGCAAGATAATAAATTTGTTAACTAAAATTTAAAATTTCAAATATGAAAATTTATACAATGTTTCAAATGTTATGAGCAAAATATTTAATGCAGCAGTAAAATATAAAGTTAAAATTTTGGTATATACTATATTTTTTGACCATTTAACTTACTATTCAAAAGTTGATACATAACACATTTTTTAATTTTGGAAATCGTAAGCTATATTTAAACAATTCCAACATAGATGTAAACTGTTTTTAATTTTATTCTGTCCGGCTGTCTGCCTGGACAATTACACTTTTATTATCATCAGTATACTAAATTACCATGATTTTATGTCTGTTTATAAGCAATGAATTTAGGATATCGAAACGTTTAAGGAAATTTTTAGCATTTATAGCTCTTTAACACAGACACTGAAAAGTCTTCGGTAACATTTTTGTTTATGGGGAAAATTCATTTTCAATCTGCTATGAATATTGGTATTTGCATATAAAGATATTTCTATTTTAAAAAAAGTGCAACCGCTTTTGACAGTTATTTTTTGTGAACTTAGGTTATATTACGTTGTTCATTAATTTTGCACAGAGGTGGCAGGAGAGGTGTTGCACATAACAAAATGAAAATTGGTGTTAATATAGACAAATGTTGATAAATGCGTTACTGCAGGCAGTTTTTAAATCGAATAATTATACTAGAGATATTTAGAGTTAAAGTTGATCATAAAGTCGATTAGAAAGTTTTGTATTAACAAAAGCCATACAAACACTGTAAAACATTTACGTCAAATTTACGGAAAAAAATTACAGTTCTTGCCTTAAAAATTGCTGTAAAATTAAATGCATATTCCTTTTTTTTTAGTGTAAGAATTTTACCATTTTTAGATCATTCTATACATTAGAGGTTCTCGTTATGCAGACTGCATTTACTTTTTTTAATTTGAATTATTTTTTGAGGATTTATTTACATTTTATATATTATCAGATATTTTTTATATATTTTAGAGAAATAATTTATTTTAAATTGTTGTCAACTATTAAAACAACGCAAAGAATAAAATTCTTTCAAATTAAGTAACTATTGACATGTCACTATTTTAAGTAGATAAAAATTTCCAATTAATATTAATTGAATATTAGATATTTTAAAAGGAAAATATTGAAAATAACGGCAAACAAATATATTTACTTGGGATTTTAAAAGAGAAAGAAAAGTGTAAAAAAATAAATTCATAACTGCAAATTAAATTTATTAAATATTTATTGCTTTAAATTCATTTTCAAGTATATATTTTTTATTTCGCTTGTTGGCAATTACAAAAAATAAATTCAGCTACAATTAAATTAAAATATATATATTATCATTGGATTCCGGCTTACAATAGGAAACGAACTTAAAATATTCACAAATCAGGGTATGAAAAAGTAAAATATAAATAAAAAACAGATTTAAGATATGTAATAGAATTTTTGTTTATTCCAGTGAAATGAAAAAAATATGCTCACAAATAGCGATCTTTGGAGATTTTTCTCGACTACTGACTACAGACTTAAGTATAATATTATATCATTTTAATGCGTTCAAAACTCAACTTAAAGGTATTGTTGGTATTTTTAGTATTATAGTATTTTTAGTTATTTAGTACAATATTTTTCTTTGTATCATTCTAAAACTATATGGAATGTAAAAAAAAATCTTTAAGATAAATTATCAATTTAAAAATAATAATAATAAATAAAGTAGCAGTACAGTGCCAGTGAAAAAAATCATTTCACATTTAAAACACAATCTCAATGTGCGAATGTTTTATTAGGTAGCTTTCATTACAAAAAGTAAAAAGCTACCTATTGCAGCCGTTCGGGGGAAAGCACTTCCGGAAAATTTTGGTATATTTTCACCGATCATGACCCCCAGACCCCAAAACCACCCTCCGTTCAAATGTTGACATATATATATATATATATATATATATATATATATATATATCTGATTTTTGTCATGCGATAACTAACGTATTTATGAACCGATTTCAATGAAACTTGGTATGTACATAGTACATATAAATGTCTCGACCGAGTTCGTTGGCCAGCATCATCTGCCATTTTGTTTCAAAATGGCGGCCATTTTAAATTTTTTAAAAAAATTAAAATTTAAAATTAAATGCGAAAAAATTAAAATTTGAAAAATATTTTTCTTTTACGTGTTAGAACTTAAAACAAAGATTCCAGAACACTTTTTATTTTGTCAATATCTTAAAAAATGATTGAGTTATAGCACTTTGAAT
The DNA here is from genome assembly GCA_964019185.1 of Maratus speculifer. Taxonomy (NCBI): domain Eukaryota; kingdom Metazoa; phylum Arthropoda; class Arachnida; order Araneae; family Salticidae; genus Maratus; species Maratus speculifer. The sequence goes on from OZ025291.1 coordinate 445,936,224, forward strand.
TTTTCTTATGGCTGACATTTTGAACCGATCTGATTTTTGTCACGTAATAACACGCGTATTTATGAACCGATTTCAATGAAACTTGGTAGGTACATAGTACATACAAATGTCTCGACCGAGTTCGTTGGCCAGCATCATCCGCCATTTTGTTTCAAAATGGTTGCCATATTAATTTTTTTTTTAAATTTTAAATTTAAAATTAAATGCGAAAAAATCAAAATTTGAAAAATATTTTTCTTTTACGTGTTAGAACTTAAAACAACGATTCCAGAACACTTTTTATTTTGTCTATATCTTACAAAATGGTTGAATTATAGCACTTTGAATTTTTCTTATGGCTGACATTTTGAAACGATCTGATTTTGTCACGTGATAACAAGCGTAATTATGAACCGATTTCAATGAAACTTGGTATGTGCATAGTACATACAAATGTCTCGACCGAGTTTGTTGGCCAGCATCATCCACTATTTTGGTTCAAAATGGTGGCCATTTTAAATTTTTTAAAAAATTTAAAATTTAAATTAAATGCGAAAAAATTAAAAGTTGAAATATATTTTTCTTTTACGTGTTAAAACTTAAAACAACAATTCCAGAACACTTTTTATTTTGTCTATATCTTAAAAAATGATTGAGTTATAGCACTTTGAATTTTTCTTATGGCTGACATTTTGAAACGGTCTGATCTGAACGATCCACAATGTTGCTTTAAAATGGCATACACTTTATGATATCGTAGAATCTGGTGACTCTCTAAATCGCTTAAAATAAAACCAGATTGAATAAAAGATGGCTAATTTCTAAAAATTCCTATTAATATTCAATCTTTACAAAAACTAGTATTCAATCTTATAAAATCACTAATTATATAAGATTATTTCCACTAATTTGAGCTTAGTATTTTTGAACAATGTAACTTACCTTAAAATAAATAAATAAATATATAAGTATATGAAAGCTACCTCTTCCTCCCGGCATTGCCGGAAGGACTTTTTTTTTTCAGTTTGAAATAGAAAAGATGGGGGGAAAGAGTTAATAATTAGCAATTATAATTAGCTTAATTATAATTAGCTCAATTATAATCAGCTAAAATGGGCAAAAATATGCTTTATGGTGTCTTTAATTTGAAATATTAAATATAACATTTTGTTAAATGTTACAATTTTTACAGATATTACAAAACACTCATAATTCGTCTTTTATATAAACAGTCACGTACGTTCTCATCTTTCGGATTGAGTTGAAATTGAATAAAAAAGAATTCAAAAAATTCTTATATTTATCATTTTTTACTCTCATTTTCAAATATGTTTTATGATTGAAGAAACTTTTCTTTATTTTATTCAAGTTTTTTCTCTTTGTTTTTTTATCAAATTTGTAAAAAGAATACTTTTAAAGTTTTAAATTATGTTTAACATGTTACTCCAAAATATTACTTTGTTTACTATGAAAACTATGATTTTAGATATATAGTTTGATGTATATTTAGGTATATATTTAGATATATCACAGATACATTTGAAAAAAATTTCTTTCTTTGTAAAGAGTAACAGGAAAAAATTATCTCGTGATTATGTACATTTAAGCCGCATTATAGTTAGTGAAGCTAACATATTATTCCTAATTGCTAAAAAAGTGTAAATGAGACTTTAAAAACAGAAAATAGCTTTATTTTGTTGACATGTTTGAACTCATCACAGAGTCATTTCCAAAAGAATTATAAAAGGTAATCCAAAGTTGCACTTTTTATGGTGCATTGAACTAAAACGCCATCATTCAGTATTTCAGTTTCAGTTAGTAAAACTAACCTAAAATTTTGGTCTTTAGAGTGTAACATAAAATATTAAATGTAAAATTAGTTACATAGTTTATGTCATACACACTACATGGTCATTAATCATCAAGTACTTGAATTTTAGACATTCTTTTGTAGAATTGTTAAAGATATACGTCACAGATTCTTCTATATGAGTTCAAGATTAGAAAATTATATTGACTTTATAATTAGGAAATTTAATTTGTCAAAAATTACCCTTAGGCGACCAACAAAAATTAAAGAAAACTGATAATATTTCGCATAACCTTGTGAAATAAATACATGGGATGATCTATCCATAACGCATACAAACATGTGGATATCTAGTAATATATGGGACCATTTGTGAAGTTTAACAAATATTAGTGAAGAGATGCATAGAGTTTTTTTAATCAATTATTTTTAAATCAATTATTAATACTTTTTTTCTGATATTATACACGCTGTTACACCAAATTTAACGGTAGTTAAAAAAATAGGCTAGGATATTTTTTTCTGTTTCTTAATACATATTTTTAAAGATTTTTAAAAGTATATTTAACTTGTCCAGAAAGTTATTAAGAAACTAATATGTTGGTATGCATCTAAATAAATTAAAAATTAATGTAAACACACTTGTTAAATTTCTTCTTTAATAAAATGAAGGGGATAAAAGATAATTTTATGCAAAATAGAATTATAAAACCTTGCGATCGTGTGAATTTAAATAGAATTATAATAAGTTAAACTAATGCAAAATATACTTTTCGATGTCTTTTATTCGAAATATAAAATTTATAATCTATTCAATATTTCGCATTAAGCATTTCACAGAGGTACTAAGCATTTATCTAATTTCACATACTCAGCCAGTAACGTACACTCTGCCCATCCAATTTGAATTGAAATCAAACAATGAAAAAATAATTAATTATAACATTTATCCTTTTTCACATTCACTTTCGAGTTATGGAATTATCATAATCTCGCGATTATGTTAATTTTGAAGGAATTATAATTATTTAAAGCAGTGTAAAATATACTTTACGATGTCTTTTATTCGAAATATTAAATATATAATATATTCAATGCTTGACATTATATATTTCACAGATGAAATAAAACAATTATCTAATTTCACGTATCCAACCAATCACGTACACTCTCGCCATCCAATTTCAATTGAAATCGTATAATGAAAAAATAATATTAAAATTTATCATTTTTTTTACATTCACTTTTGAATTATGAAATTAACGTAATCTCGCGATTATGTTAATTTAAGTGGAATTATACAATTAGACAAACTAATGTAAAATATACTTTTCGATGTCTTTTCACAGATGAACTAAAACATTTATCTAACTTCAGGTATCTAACTATTCACTTGCACTCACACCACCCAATTTCAATTGAAATCCAATAATAAAAAATTAATATTAATATTTATATTTTTTTTACATTCACTTTCGAAGTATGAAATTAACATAATCTCGCGATTATGCTAATTTAAAAGGAATTATAATTATTTAAACTAATGTAAAATATACTCTTCGATATATTTAATTCGAAATATTATATATATATAAATTATTCAATGCTTCACATTAAACATTTCACAGATGAACTAAAACGTTTATCTAATTCCACGTATTCAACTAGTCGCGTACACTCTCACCTTTTAATTTAAATCCAATAAGGAAAAATTAATAATAACATTTATTATTCTTTTACATGCACTTTAAACATATGAAATTAACATAATCTCGTGATTTTGTCAATTTAAATGGAATTATAATTAGTTAAACTAATGTAAAATATTCTTTTTGATATCTTTTCATAGATGAATTAAATTAATTATCTAACTTCACGTATCCAACCAGTCACGTACACTCAACCATTCAATTTGAATTGAAATCGAACAATAAAAAATTAATGTTAACATTTGTATTTTTTTTACATTCACTTTCGAATTATGAAATTAAAATAATCTCGCGATTAAGTTAATTGAAATAGAATAATAGTTAGTTAAACTAATGTAAATTATACTTTTTGATGTCTTTTCATAGATGAACTAAAACATTTATCTAACTGCACAAATAGCATAATCTCTCGATTATGTTAATTTAAATGGAATTATATTCAGCTTAACGAATATAAAATATACTCTTCGATGACTTTAATTCAAAATATTAAATATAGAATCTATTTAATGATTCACGTTAAACATTTCACAGATGAACCAAAACATTTATCTAATTTCACATATCCAACCAGTAACGTACACTCTCACCTTCCAATTTCAATTGAAACCGAACAATGAAAAATTAATTAATAATAATGTTTATCATTTTTATTAGTTGAAAAATGTTTATGCTTTCAGTTTGTCTGTTCGCGCTCTAACTCACGTAAATATACTCGGATTGCCATGAAATTTTAGGACATTATTGACGTTTACTCTAGCACGAACCCTATTCAAAACGAAGTTTCTACCATGATAATTTATCTACAGGAAGAATCAAAAGTTTCCTATTACATTACGGCGTATAGGGAAAAATCGTTTCAAAGAAATTTTAAATATTTTATACCCTGTCAAACATATTAAAATTTATGTTATGTGCATTAAAATATGCATTCTATAAAATATAAGGTGAAGATGTAGCTATTATTCATTTACAGGGTCACACAGAAGAATTCCATTAGATGATGTTAAAAGGGGGAATTGTGTGACATAATTTAAATATATTAAACTGTTTCATGTATAATAAAATTGATGTATGTCAATGAGGCTTAGAATAAATTATACGATATCGCCTTCCCTAATATAAAGTACATAGTATTTACAGTGACACACAAAAGATTTCAAATAGTACATTCTTTCCGAAGCACTGTATATGTATCCGATGTAGCGGATGGATGGATGAAATGCATTTTAATTATTATATGCGCGTATAAGTGTAACTAAATTTATGCATATTATATGGTGTGTATAAATGCTATAGTTAACATACAGGGCTACCCAAAAGAGCTCGCCGACGTTTCTGAATATGAGAATAAATTACTAAAATTAAATAAATTATGCATTTTTACGCTGAACTGCATTAAATTTACTAAGAAATGTTTGCAAAATATTAATAAAATGATATACAGTGTCACGTAAAGAATTGGGTACATGGAGCCTATGAATAATAATTTATGAGAAAGTGATTTCAGTTGTTTTAAGAGTGTTTTAGTTTAAAATAGATTTTAGCTTAATACTGACGTGTAATAAAGGCACAAGGTTAAGTACAGGGCTGAATAAAAGTATTCAAGTATGCTTCCATCTGTTAGTATAAATTGTTGAAAAATAAACAAGAGCATTTATAATTTTTTTTTTACATTAACTTCCAGATTATTTCTTAATAATTGAGTAAACTTTTATTTATTTAAATAAGTTTGTCTTATTAGCTTCTTAAAAGTAATTTTTCTTAAGTTATTAAAGATATTTAGTTTATTACTTCAGAATTATACACTTTTATATGCAGTATATGGCTATTAATAATCAGACATTTTCAATTTTAGACATTTTTATGAATATTTAAATGTTTAATTGTCGCATTCTTCTGGACCTTGAGAATTATAAAGATAACGTTTGCCCTCGAATTTTTCAGTGTTTGATGATAAATTTTTACAAATGATTTTTTGCAATTATTTCTAATGGTCCGAAAAATAACGGGATGTTCAAATAAATTTAAAGCTTAATAGAACAAATACATTTTTTTAAAACATTTTACACCTGTATCTCCATAAAACATTCATTGTATGTAAAATGTATAAATTCTATGCAATTTTCTGTAAGAAAATTTTTAAGTTGTGGTATCTTTTGTGCATTCATTACAAATAATATCTATACATCATTACTGCCTTTGAGTCAAAATAGTACATAAAACAAAATTAAAAAATACACAATAAGATAAAATTAAAGATAAATCTTTATTCGGAGTCCAATTCCTTAATTTAATGAGTTTACAATAATATGAAGAATATTATGTCATTTGAAAAAGAAACAATAGACTCTTGCATTTATGAAATTATATTTGTATTCATTTTACAAAATAAACTAATGACAAGATGAATTCAATTAAGTGAATATTCCTTAATCCCTAATTACATTAAGGTGTAATGCATAACTATTTTTATTGAATTATTGGAAACATTGCAGCAATTGCAGAAATTATAAAAGAATGTAATGAGGTTTCTGTTTAAATGTACATTTATCTGTTAACAGTATATCCGACACAATAATTGCAAAAATAGATAATAATTACAAGCTCTAATCTAATTCAACATTTACAATAATTATTTTATCTTTTTTGTATCTACATTAGGATAGTTAAAATAATGTAAAGTAAATTTAATTAAATACACATTCTTCTGTAGTGTTTTATTTCATGTTATGGCAAATTTGCATAATAAATTCAATTACATATACTTTTAAAAATACAGTTTTACTTTTACAGTTAAATGAGGGATAAATTATTAATTTTACATATATTGTTTTTGTCATATTCTAAAAATATTTTTCCTGTGATCTGGAATATATCATTATTTCAGGGTTGGGTCATTTGACATCATATGAAGTAAAAACTTCACGAAGAAAAGGAAAGGCAATAAATTCAGTTACATCTAATTTAAAAAATGACTTTTACAATTAAATAATAAATAAATTATTAATTTTATATATATTGATTTTGTCATAGTTTAAAGGTACTTCTTTTGTGACCTGGAATAAATTATTTTAATGTGGGACCATCTACTAACGGAAAAAGATCTTGCATTTTAAAATTGTCTCTATGCTTTATTTTCTAGTTCTTGCTTTAAATAAATGTAAAAATCATTATCCCAACATAATTTCTTCATTCAATGTCAAGTCATGAGACGCCATCAAATGCAAAATTTTAGTACTTAGAAAATATGCTTCGTCAGTTTAAAGTATGAAATATGAATTAACTATATTAATTAATTCATTCTCTTGGGTAACTTCATATTTTCAACGGAACAAAATTATCCTGCTCCCCTTTGTTTTAAAATCCAAGTTACAATTTTCAGAATTTACAGTCTAAAAATATATTTTATAGCAGGAATATACCCAAGTATTTTCAGGGACAGTTTCAAGTATTCCGCTACATTACTGCCATTGTGCGAAATAATTTCAAACGCATTTTAATGAGGTTACAACCTTTCGAAAGAGTAACATTTATTGAAGCAAGATATAAATATTTATAAAACTATTTGTAATACGCACGCAGCTCATTACCATATATGACGTGCAATTTCAACATATTTTTAGAAATTTAATTATATCTCGTATCAGTTAAATTTTAACATGAAACCTTAGTGACCAACAGCTATAATTTGTCAAGTTTTACACATATTTGTTTACTGCATTAATTAGTTCCACGAAAAATATTTCTGCCTTTTTATGCTACGTAGGGTTACAACATTGTATTTTTTAAATTAGTAAATTATTTTTAGTATATGCATTTTTCTGCGAGAAACATTTCATGTCCAATTTATTATAATACATTGTAATTTCTAAAAATTTATTTTTCCGTGAAGAAGTGTTACATGAAGGTTTTTAGAAATTACTGCGAAATTTTGAAATCTAAGATAAGGATTTTTATATTATAGAAACTGTCATAAGAATTATGAAGTTATGTTTTAATATTTTCGAAGTGTTGTTTTATCATATCGATAAAATTACACGAAAACATTTCTAAAAAACTCTACTCTAGTTAAAAATAATGTACGTTCGTTTTTATCGCTTTGAACTGAATAAATAATTAAATTACAGTAAATTAAATAACAAGATTGTATCTGTACTTTAATAAAAAATATATAAATAGATAATATCTGGTTGTGAACTTAGGTTTATCTTAAGAAATTTTTAAAGTGAAATAAATTATCATAGATCCCATTAAAAAAATACTCGCATTAACGTAATGCATATTTCTATTATATTTAGAAATATACATTAATTAGAAGATGAAAATCTTTAGGATATTTTCTGTCCCTCCATAATCCAATTACAAGCTAATGTAATATCATAATTATTCATTTCATGTAAATTTTAAATTAAATTTTTTCAGTAACATATTCGTGTAAATATCTTTAATGAAATTCACTTTTATGAATACATTTACATGTTAATTCGCCTAGTAAATTAAAAAATGGTAAAATTGGTGACAGAAATGGGATCTTCTAATGAAACTCTAACATTAAATTAAATATTTTTAAATTTCAGTTTTTTTATATATGTTTCTTAAAGTTTTCATTAATTAAATTACATTACATGTGGGTTAACATGACTCATATAATAACGTAATGTTACGGTTTCATTTATCTTTAATAAAAGAAAATAAAAATTTATGAAAAAGCTGGGAACCTATTATTGAACATACAAATTTATTATTTATCGTTAAACTGTAAATTGCATAATATATGAATTGAAAACTGCAAAATTATTTTTGCATGTAAAACAGTATGTCAGTCTAAGTAGAATTAATCTGTGGACATATATTTCTTCCATTTTTATGTTTTTATATTTCTAGATGGAATTTTTAAACTATTGTTGCCTATCCTAAAAAAGCTAAATAGAAACATTTCCGTTCTAGGAACAAAAGTAAAACACTTAAAGCTAATAAATCCATTGATATGCATTAAAATCCAAAAATAGGATAAATTACGTCATATTTGAAATTAGCAAACGATAGCTATGAATTTTGTTTTAAGTAAAAAAAAAAATACTCATGCATTTATTTCACATTGAGATTATCTTTTTAGCTACCTTTGTGAATTCTCAGACATCCTAAATAAAATTTTCTTTCCAACAATAAAATTAATTTTACGTGAATGTGAAGAACTGAAAGAACACTTTTGCTAAAATAACGTCATATTTGAAACTATACTTTTCAAATGCCTTTTAAAAAGAACTTACTTATAGCGTTGTTAAACAATATCAAGTAACGAAGACTTACTTTATGTTTACTTAATTCTTTTACATATTAGGTTATTTTTAAATTTTTGACATCTTTTTAAAATGAAAAATGAAAAAAATAACATTGCACCCCTTTATGGTTCCAGATTCTGCGTTAAAAATCTTCAATCAAAGGAAAATTAATGAAAATCAGTTTACAGGGAGATTCCCCATGTCCCCACAATCTTTTAAAAGCCAATAGAACAATCCTGGTTTTAGAAACTGGGGTATCTGAACGGAGGGTTGTCGAGCGCAGAATGTAGGCGGCAGAGCCCTACTTAAAAAAAAAAAAAAAAAAAAAAAAAAAAAAACACCATTGAAAACATTTGAAAAATCACACGCGTATACCAGAGTATAATATTCTCCTTAGAACAGAACATTGATATTTTCTAAGTAAAAGTATATTACAAAAATACCACATTGTTTTTATAAATCTTGCATATCAGTAATTAATTAAATTGTTAAAAAACTAAAATATTAAAATTAAATTACGTAAAAATAATTTAAATTACAATCAAGACTTGCAGAATCTAATAGAAATGTACATACATACAAGCATATATACACTCTTAAAACGAAAGAGCTAATTTGGCTTCTCATGAAAGAGCTGTAATTTGGTTATTTAAATAGCTCAACTTCATTTAAATTGGTTAAAACTTGAGTTATTTCAACTCTTTTGTGAGAAGCTGCCTTTCAACGTTGAGATGAGTGGATTTCAGCTCAATTTGAGCTATTTTGTGGCTGACTTTTTAAGAAAGTATAAAGACATATATATTGCTAAAAATCAAATAAACATTATAAAACGTAACAGTAAGGAATGTTTTTGCTGAGATTTTCATCTCATACTAGTTGTAATATTAAAGCAAAAATTTTAACAATAAAGAGTCTCGTATCTTCCAAGTAGTACAAGAAATTTTATATAAAACAATTATACAACACTTTGTACAGTACATCTTTCTGTGAGTATATAACATACCGTTTATAAATTGTAATTGATATAAGTAAAAGTATATATATATGTCAGTAATTTCACCCATTTTTTAAAAAAATCTTACAAAGCTTACAGCGAAAATGAATATATTGTTTAAGAACTAGAAAGTACTTTGTTATATAAAAATACCTTAAACTAGAATGCGCACTTGCAGAATCTTATACTGAAATCAAAATTAAGAAATAATATCGCTATTAAAAAAATCATTTTTAAGACGGTTTAAAAGAAATTTTGGGACTTGGTTTTTCCCATTCGTAGGCAATTTAAATAAATGAGAAAAAACTAATGCGTATCTTACCAACGTTCTGTTTGGACAGACGAGCATATTAAAAGCAGAAACATTAATGGTGTCAAACATCGCCTCGCATGGATGCGCTAGTTCCATTTGATGCGTTTTATCTTATTTCTATGTCTTTTATCGTTTTTCGAATGGGCTTGGAGCATTTATGTTTACACGCTTCTGTAAATTCGACACATTCGGCAGGTTGTGAAATCTTGTTAATATGAGCTCAACTATGCATTTTAAATCACGCTGTCTGGTAATGATGGCGATGCAGCCAATTTAGCTTATTATGAGAAAATTTAAATGATGACAAATTGCGCAATTTTATGCATCTTGCATAATGATAATATACTCATATAAATAATATGTTTTAATATCAAAGTGAAGACGGTAAAAGGCCTAAAAGCTTTTAAATTAAGAACTCGAAAGTATTATTTTGTGTGTAAGACACGTGCAGAAGATTTCTGTTTTACTTCAATGAATTTGAGATTTAGATATTTTTATAAAGGGATGTTAAAATATTTTTTATTAATATAGTGTATCACTTTTAATATTGTACATACAATTTTCTTTAAGGTGCTTACTAAAATAATTAAATTCTTTATGAATCGTTAACAAGATCTGCTTTTTAAAATGCATTGTTAGATTACATATTGAAACGAATATATAGATAAAAATGAAATATGCATTATTTTATTTATTTTTTTGCGTTATGTATTTAGTAGATCATTTAATTAAATATATCATCCTATAGTTCAAATTCAATTAAGTATTAAATGTTTATAATACTTTTAAATTTAATTAAGTATTAAATTTAAAAGCTAAAAAAATTGTATATGTTGCTATTTATTCAGATGTTCATTGAATTAAAAGTTTAATAACATCCTGTACTTCAAATTAAATAAAATATTAAATTAAAAATCTATAGAATTATGTAATTATGACCAATACGGATAAAAAGTATCTTGAATCAGGGCAGTTATCTAAACAATAAACAAAACTTCTTTATAATTTGAATATCATTTAAAACACTATCTAAAATGAAATTTTTTACACAAATCGATAGAATCCTTTGCTTTCAAGTTTATAATAACATTCTAAAAATATTATCTTCCCAAAAAACAAAAAAAGGAAAAAAAATGCTACCTAAATTTTTCTCTAAAAGATAAATTTCAACAAGTATTTAAAAAAATATATATATATATTTCTAATAACCTCAGATTATTAACTGTATTTAAGACTGAATCTCAGAATATTTCCCCTTATGTAACATGTGATCTCGTGATTGCACAGAATCGTATATATATTTGCGTGCATCCTAAAAATTCTGTGCGCCTTTAAAATCAAAAACAAAACTCTTGTTTTAATAATATTTTTTTATAAATCAAATAATTATTAATAAAAAAGAAAGCATTTATAATCAAGTTAAAATGTAGCAAAATATTTTTTTACGATTAGGATTGATTTTATAAAATAACAATAAAATGAAATAAAATTTATTTCCGAGCAGATAATATTGCAACATACCTTTAAAAAATATATGTATAATTTCGATATTATGATTCTATTGTCAATGTTAAAGGGAATTATGTCGTTGAATTGACAGATTTTAATTTGAGGCCATTGTGAGTTATTTTAATTTTAGTCTTTGGCTATGCTTTTTTCAATCAATTGTTAAATCGGGTGACATAGCTTTTATTTGCTGCGTAATATTGTCGTTACAAATGCTCATTTTTGATTGTACATATTTTAAAAAGGCCATGGTTGAAAATTTTTCAAATGCTGAATGGCTGTGAAGTTGAATGGAAAATGCATTTTCTTGCTGTACTAAAAATTAAAAATAAAAATAATGTTTTATTTAGAAGTAATGTATGAGCAATAAATAGGAGAGATTTAACAGGGTACTGCAACCATTTATTTAAATTCATTATTTTTTTTTTTAACTGTCTTTCCGTAATCCAAAGTGGATATTGATCTTTTACGACGACCGAAAAATTGAAATAGTGCGAAAAAAAAAAAGAAAAAAATATTTAGGTATTTGTATTCAAATAGAATGGATTGTAATGAATAAACTTTCCCTTTTTTAAACTATGGTCGATTTAAATTTTTATTTGTTTTGTTTTCCCATAAATCGAAAAATAAATTCTATGATGTAAGCAAGGACTTATTTAATGGGAAAGTGAAGAAGGGAGAGAATTACTTTAACGATGCAATAAAAATTATATATTTCTGTTTATTTATGTAAAATAACATTGATGAATATACAATAGACTTCATCAACAATTCAATTAAAATTATGTATTCCAAGGGAGTTTAAGTTTTTAAAATTAATCACATAAAAATATTGATAATATAAAATGTTCTCAGAGATACATATAAACTTTTCGCTCATAATATCACTTTTTTCAGAAATTATAGCTTTTGCAAATTTATGAAACTATTGTATTAAAATATTTTAACAGTATAAAATTAAATATGTATAGAGAAAAAATATTTCTATTGAATTTCATTACGTAGGTTTAAATTCTAATATGCGTGAGACCCATTTTGCTATGTTTTGAAAACACTCTGTGATCACATATAGAAATCATACGAAAATTCGATGTATGTATTTTCTTTTTACATTGTTTATCAAAAATCTATATGATATTTGCATTTAAATATGTAATTTTGAACCATATTTTTATCGCATTCCTGATTGAATTTATACCTTCACACAAATGTACCTTCACAAATTGTGCTTTTTTTAGTTCATCGATTATATATGGAGATATATTGATTAAAAAATTCAGAGTATATTATACCAAATTGAAAACTAAATTTAACTGGATTATATTGGACATATAATAAATCGAATTATCATATATTATATAACGAACTATTGATACATAACATATTGGATCATTATATAACATAAGAAATTCATCGAATTATCGGATAAGTGATATTATTACTCAAATTTTAAAATTTGTCTTGTGTAAAATAGAGAACTAGAATAAATTTCTGAAATGTTCATAATGATACCTACGTACAAAAAAGTTTCAGTCAGACCTGTCTTATTTCAGAATGTAGCAAACAGTTTCTGAAATGCCACTCTGCGAATTAATCTGTATTTATTGCACTATATTTTTCTTGAAAAAATAAAACATGGATTTGCAATGCCTAAAAAACTGAAATAAGGCTTTAATTTAGGGGTACTTATAAAGATTTTTTTAAATAAGGAATTGAAATAAATTTAACTTGCTACACCACGACATAGCAAATATTTTTATATTAATTTTACAGTAGCAGTTTCAGAAAATAACATTCTATTGATAAGTGATTTAAAAAATAAATAAATAAATAAATATAATTTTTACTGCACATTCTTTAATTGAGTAACAGATTTTCACACCGTATTTGAGCATGATATATTTTTATCCGAGTCATATTAATACTTTATTATACAAATATTAATTGTATCTTTTATATGTCATATAATAAATACGTATATTTGACATACTGTTGAGATTTTGTGTTCACATGTATTAGAAATTTATTTTCGATAATGAATTTAATCAAGTAAAAAAGTTCAAAAAGATAAGCCATATATATATTTTTAATACTTTGGTAACATATTCAATTAAGTGAAAGACGTACAAACTTAATCAGCCAAAATCGTTAACGTTCATCACTGCAACCCGACAATTAAAAACACATTAAATATTATTTAAGACAGCTTAATTTGCAGCTAGAGTCTATAAAATAGGACCAAGATAATTTAAAGAGAAAAGAAATCTTTTGAAATGAAGGATTACATATTTTAAAACTCACCTTAATCTTTTTTAATCACACAAAGATTTATTAGATGTGTTTTAAAAATCTCCCTCTAGCATTTTGTTTTTCTCCGTTTAATTATAAGATTTACGTTAATGGACTGCATAACGGACTGATAATTTATTATCTGCTTGAAAATATTACATCCGGATACATTTTGTTTAATTTTAATAACTGAAAAATTAAACAAAAGAGCAGATAAAATGTAAATATAAATCAAAATTATAAAAGAAAAATATCAAATAAAATGTAATAGTAAAAAACAGAACTTAAAAATAAATAAATAAATAAAGGAAGACATAAATTTATCTCAAGAAATAAGTATTTTGTTTGTTTTTCTAAAACTTTGTATGTAAAAGTGTAGGTAAAAAAGGCTGTAATATAAAACAATCATTACAAAAAAAAAAAAGAAAGTGGACACTCTTTATTAATACTAATTGAAAAGGTATTATAACAAGAAATGTCTTAACACTAGAACCGCCATTAGGGGTCAAAATGACCCCTGCCAGATTGATAATAATCGATTCGAAACAGAATTTTCTTCATAAGATATGGTAAATGTGTGTAGCAGAAAAATAGACTAATTGAGTAAGTTAAATAGTTTAAAATTAAAATTCTGGTGAGAAACTCTTTTTTTGAAACTTGAGTAAAATACCCGGCGGTTCTAGTGTTAAACCAATTTACTAAAATTAGTGTCAATTATGCATCAATAATCATAATTTGTTCTTTAAGAATTGTCTGTAAATTAAAAAATTGTACTAGTGCCCGTTTTAGCATTGTAACATCCACTATACTCTAACATATATATATATATATATATATATGAGTTTTTCTAGGAAACTGGGATATATATATATATATATATATATATATATATATATATATATATATATATATATATATATATATATATATATGTTATTTATTTTTTTTCATAAATATTCAAATGCAAATACTATTGTAAATTCAAAGAAAATGTGTATATCCAAACATGTAACAATTAATTATGAAAAAAATCTTTTAAGAACAAAATAAATATAAAATAGAGGCAAAAAAGGAAGTCTTTACTTCATCAGAAGGAGGACAGACAAACTAACTCCACCCTTTTTAACTGTTTAAATAATCGCAGGTTTTTGAATACCTGTTCATCCCGCGTTAAGAAATAATATCTTAAGAAATATTTGCCAATAAATTTTATACATAAGAAACAAATCATGAACAAAAATTTAAATAATGAAACAAACACAACGAAATTATGTTAAAAATATTTAATCTCCTAAATAATCTAAACTCAACATAGAACATATTTAAAAAAACTAAAATTAATTTAACATGAATGCAGAGCTTGGTGAGCCCTCCACCCCCCACTCCGACTTGCACCAAAATAAGAAAAATGTGAACAGCAATAACTGTCAAAATTCCTTCGCCTGTATAAAATTTCAAAAGAGCAACAAACACTTATATCCACATCCTGTTGCATACCAAAATTCAATTCCATGTCAGCATACGTCCTTCAAATTAAAAACATCAATTTAAATACGTACTTAAAAGACTTTAGAAAATTGATTTCATACAGTATATTCTGGAAGTATGTCATCTTAAAAAGGTTATATTCACAAACTACAATGTTGGGATATTATGGAAATCAATGGAGGACAACGATTTTAAATAACTCAGACACTTTTTTTTTTTATAATGGGTAGAATATAAACATGAAATGCGGTAAACTGAAGCGCTAAGAACTTTTTGTAAAAAAATGAAGTCGAAGACGATATAAAAACATATCTAACACAAAAAGTAAATGCAAGAAAATTAACCTTAAAAAATACAAAATATTTAAAAATAAATGTATACCAATGTTTTTCAATAAAGATAATTTAACCCTTTCGGGACGGGTGATGCACAGATGCATCGTCAAAAGGTGCATCTGGAATTCCTTTTTGGCACCAGTAATAAACAAATGAAACATTTGTCTCTTTCAATTAGAGCAGTTTTTGGTATTTCACAGTTAAATAAAACTGATTAGTAAAAATGGTGCCAACGAAATAAAACTTGTGTAGGGGATACCGTCTCGAAAGGTTTAAACGAATAATTTAACTAGCTGCGTCCGATAAACTTCTGCTGAAGTTAAATTTTAATCAATTAAAAATAAAAATAAAAGTGCAAATAAAATAAAAATCCATCTTTCGCACAAAATTTAGCTGGGTATAGCAGCCACCCTCCTTAAGGTCTAGACAAACATAACTACTCTGAAGTTAAACTTTTTTCCTGGAACTCGCTTTTGGTACTCCCCACTTGCGGTTTACTGACAATACAAAACGGGGGAGATACAATAATCAGGGAGATCACTATCTTAAACCCTACTGAAGGGAAAGATTCCCGTCCTACACTTGGATTGAAGTTCAAATAGAAAGCTCGTTAACATCAGACGCGCCGCCTGCGGATTTAAAAGGTGCCGCCTGCTAACCGCAAAAAAACTTTGTGTGTGCCCGCAGCCTTAACCTTAATAGTTGCGTTCATATTTAAATGTTCCTTTGGGTTTCTTTAAAAATACCATTTTACTATGTTTTAATATGCATACTTTACATTTATAATGTTAAAGAAAAAAATATTTAATTAAATTTCAAAATCCATTAAAGGTCAATGGGCCACCTAATACACTCTTCTCCTTTGTGTTACTCATGTCTGGATAACAAAGTTACACATGGAGCTACTAAAATGCATAATTTCTCCTTCTTCATCATCAAAAGTGACTTTCAGATTTCATTAAATTTATTTCCAATTTCATACGAAATGAATAATTCCTATTTCTCTTTATTTTTTTATTCGAAATTTCCAGTCTGACAGGAAGATTTAAATTTTCAATTTATCTTTATTTATGCAATTAGAGCTTACTCTCCTGACAAACAATCTACAGGTATTAAAGGAAATTTAGCAGCGATACTTCACCAATCACAACCATATTTATGTGGTAGATTAAAGTTTTATTGATTGCTTAAGTTATGCTTTTTTAAACTATTTAGTATTATTTCGGTGTATTTTTTGCTAAGATTAGATGTTTAAATTCATATAAATTATGGGAAAATTATACTTCATATGGACAAAATTGAAACAGACCTATAAATATTGTCATCTTTACTAATATAACATATCAAAACTAAATCAGCACCACTTTTTGTTTAGGTCTAACACAATATGAAGCTTTAGTAAAACCGGCAAATTGGATTTTCAGATATATTAAAGTAACTTAAATAAAAGTATACCAGTTTTACACATACATGAGAGAGGCATACTTTTAAACAGGCATCTTCCTTTAAAAATAAGACCGCGCTAAGTATAAAGAATAAAATTAAAAAACAGTAGTTTACTAAGCAAAATTCTTTTTTGCATTGATATTCAACATTAATAAGTCCAATTAAAATATACCTGTTTTAAAATACTGCGTACCGATAGTATTCCGAATCTGGCTGTTATATTCCTTTAATTACTTTGCTTATTTTAATTTCAAGTGATTAATTTTAAAGCTATAATAAATATTTAATAAAATGTTAAATACTTCTAAAAGACAGAATAGTTTTTCTTAAGAAAGCATGTATAAATATTTAACAAATTACAAGTAATAGGTACGGAAGTGTTTTTGATTAGCATATAAGAAAGAAGTTTTGGTTTAAATCGTAATTAGTATTTGCTTCGTGACAAACCACAGAAGGTAATTGACTGAATCTGCAAGTTCTTTTAGTTTCATGAATAGGTTGCATCAGTTTAAAAGCAGTAATAAAAGTATTATATTTACAAGCTAAAATAAAAGTTAATTATTATGTTTTTTCTATTCATATTACCTCATGTTTTTTTTTTTTTTTTTTTTTTTTTTTTTTTTTTTTTTTTTTTTTTTTTATAAATGTTAAAGAAGTTAATTTTTTTTTAGAATTAGGTTTATTTTTCTTTTCTTCTATTAGATCATTTAAGCGATAAAGAGTAATGTAAATTAAAAGTAATCATTGGAGAAAAATAAATTTATTTTTCTTTATTCAAAATTTTATAAAATTGCTAGGGTATCATTTGCTTATTAAATTATTACATTAATTTAATAAAAGTATATTTAAATAAATATAAATAGGTAAATACACAAAAGATAAATAGATAAAAAAGGCGAAAAATTAAGCTTTATTTAATACATAAATTACTGCTTATTTTTCTGTATTCTACGAAGAAAAAATGAAAGCTGATAACGTGAATGTTTACATTAATAGTCAATAATAATAATAAAAACAAGTTGGAAATTGCACGTGAAGCGTAGCAAACGAGGTGCGTTCGTACGATAATGAAGTTTTAAAAATATTACTCTCATATATCAATCTCATAAAATTGCAAATAGTGAATTACAATTAAAACGTTCATCAAACAATGTTCTCCCTATACCATTATGTAATGGAATACTTTTGTGTGGCCTTGTAAATCAATAACAAATGTTCTTTGCATCACAAATTATGTAAGATGCATATTATAATATGTACTTCATATTGTATATAAATTTTATTAAGTTCGAATGAGTGCAACACCATTAAAATGCATTTGAAACATTTTCCCCATTGACCGTAATGTAACGGAAACTTTTGATTGTCCCTGTAAGTGATCTATGCATACGATTTTCATAAAATTTGAAATAACTCGACAAAATTATGTAATAACTATGTATTTTAAATTTGAAACGATTAAAATGAATTTGAAACTTTTTTTCCCATTGACCGTAATGTAACGGAATACTTTTGATTGCCCCTGTAATTGATCTATGCATCCGACTTTCATAAAATTTGAAATAACTCGACAAAATTATGTAATAACTATGTATTTTAAATTTCAAACGTATAAAATACATTTGAAACTTTTTCCCCATTGACTATAATGTAATTGAATACTTTTGATTGTCTCTGTAATTGATCTATGCACCCGATTATCAAAAAATTTGAAATAACTCGACAAAATTATGTAATAACTATGTATTTTAAATTTCAAACGATTAAAATGCATTTGAAACTTTTTTCCCCATTGACCGTAATGTAACGGAATACTTTTGATTGTCCCTGTAATTGATCTATGCATCCAATTTTCATAAAATTTGAAATGACTCGACAAAATTATGTAATAATTATGTATTTTAAATTTCAAACGATTCGGTTGGGTAGTTTTTGCGTTGTTATATGCGGACAGACAGACGGACAGACGGACAGACAGACGGACAGACAGACGGACAGACGGACGGACTGAGCGACAACAATAGGTGCTACGTATCTACATAATTACGAACGCACCTAAAAACATGTATTACAGTTATTAATACATACAACAGACAAAAAATTATTCCATTCGATTTTTATTACTATTTTCTTATACAGTAAACAAGAAAGAATTTAATTATTCTAATAACGTCATAATTAAGGATTTTTTCTTTAATAAAAATCCAGACAACGTGAATGTGGGTATGTAAGTACTGTATTCATTTACTAGCATTCTTAATTCCATACAAATTTATATTTGTATGATTGTATTTAAATGTATCTTTGAGATATTCATATCAATAGATTTTTTTATTAAATATAATTGTAATGCTTTTCTCCATTTAATATTTCTATACGAATGATATATTTTCTAGAAAATTAATTTTAGTTGGCATAAATATAAACTAATATTTTATATCGCATCAAACTTATTTATAATGAAATTCGAAAATTTTATTTTTTATTTTTCCTAACTTAAAATTTTTAATCACAGTAATGAAATATTTCTATAATTTTCGTCAGGTTTAAATTTGTAAAATTAATAAATTAATCACTCCACAATTAAACACTAAAATTCCCCTAAAAGGTTTTGTACGTTTCCAACTATTATTCGCACGCTTTTTCAGTTTGAACAGAATGATTAATTAAATTATATGTAATAAGAATTATCAATATCTTAGTAAAATTATTTAAGAACATAATATCTAATTGGGAATTCAGTGTTAACATAAAAAAAATTACGCGTAAAACGAGAATAATGTAGTTTAAATTCTCAAACAATTGACACGTTTAATGTTATGCATATTTCTATTACATTTATAAGTATAAATAAACTAGAAGATGGAATTCTTTGGGTATTTTTTGCTCCTTCATAATCCAAATACATGTTAATGTAATATTTCAATTACAGATTTAGTGAAAATGTTATATTAAATTTTCTGCAGTAAAAATTTTTTGAAAAGATCTTAATGAAATTTCTTTCTACGGAGACATTATGCTATTAATTTACCGTGTAAAGTTTAAAATACTAAAAAAAATTTTTAAACTCGTAGTTTTTAGTAGTTTTAAATTCGGTTAAACGAATTCAAATTCTATGGTAAATATTCTGCATTTCAATTTTTTTATTAGCTTCATAAAGATCATAAGTTTATTAATTTAGTCACATTACATATTAGTTCATCGATACACATTTAATTATGTAGAAAACTTTATGCCACGATTTTATTTACATATACTACTGTACATTAAAATTTATATAGAGGACTGGAATCTCTTATTAAATTTTTCTATTTATTTTTTATGCTTAATATAACAAATTCATGTGACTGTGTTACATAAAATAGTGTTAGAATGTTATGATTTGTCTGCGAACATTTTAAAATTAAGTTATAACTGCTTGGAATATATGAGTAGGTGGATCTATGTTGTTATCCCGTTTAAGGAATATTTATGAAAATGTTCCTGATATTTAGTGATTTTGAAGTATAAAAGGAAGTTTTAAACTGCACGTCAAGCATAAAAAATGAGGTGTATTCGTTGTATAACACAGTTTTACAAATATTGAGATCTTGGTGTAATAGTGAACAGTACATTGGATACAGTATAGTGTCCGAAATATTTTGTGTGCCCCTGTAAGTACTATCCGATTTCTACCATACAGGAAGTAACTTGTAGTAAACATCAGCAGCGTACATTAATTTCATAAAACGTGAAATATTTTACTTATTAAATCTCGCCCAAAGCGTTGGAATACCATTTGGAAATGGAATACTTTTGTTTGGCCCTGTAAATTAATAAAGAATATTCATTGCACCACAATTTGTACAGAATGTATATTATAGTACATACTTCATAGAAGCATATCACTCCTATTATAGTCGAAAGAGTAAAACATAATTGAAATTCACTTGAAACTATATTTTCCCATTGACCGCAATGTAATGGAATGTTTTTGATTGTCCCTCTAATTAAACTACGCATCCAATTTTCACAAAAGTTGAAATGATTCGACAAAATTGTGCAACAATTATATATTTTAAATTTTAAACGATTCGATTGTTTGGTTTTTGCTTTGTTACATGCGGAAGACAGACGAGGGGACGAACGAACGGATAAACAGACGGATTCAACAACGACTATAGGTACTACGTGTTTAGATTATTATGAACGCACCTAAAGATGTACAATATATACAGAGATCATACACTAGATGGAATACTTTATAACAACTGACGACATATGGTTTTTAGGTGCGTTCGTAATTATGTAAATACGTAGCACATACAATTGACGTTCAGTCCGTCCGTTCGACTTACCGTATGTCTGTCCGTCCATCTTTCCGCAAATAACAGATCAAAAGCTTAGCAACTGAATGTTTGAAATTTAACACACACAATTGTTGCATAATTTTATCGAGTCTTTTCAAATTTTATGAAAGTCGGATGTATATTTCAAATGAAAATCAAAATTTGAAATTATTTTTAATTGCTTATAGGCGTTAATGCCAACCTAGTGAAAAAGATTCCATGCCGGAAATCGAATCCGGACCATCAGTATAGCGCACTGACGTTCTACCGACTAAACCACATGGAACGACAATCAGCCTGGAATTTTTTCACTATTATGTGTTGGCACGGCTACATTCGCAGCACAAGATGGAATATATTCCGTGAGTCACCGATTTGGGGCAAACACAGAACTCAAATAGAACCAGCATCGTTGAATATATCAATACGTGGAAATTTTTTCCAAAGAGAAAATTCGCCTTGAATACAATATTTCAAATGAAAATAAAATTTTCAAATTATTTTTAATTGCTTATAGGCGTTAATGTCAACCTAGTGAAAAAGATTCCATTTAATTGCTTATAGGCGTTAATGCCAACCTAGCAAAAAAGATTCCAGGCTGGTTGTCGTTCCATGTGGTTTAGTCGGTAGAACGTCAGTGCGCCATACTGATGGCCAGGGTTCGATTCCCGGCATTGAATCTTTTTCATAAGGTTGGCATTAACGCCTATAAGCAATTAAAAATAATTTGAAAATTTGATTTACATTTGAAATATTGTATTCAAGGCGAATTTTCTCTCTGGAAAAAATTTCCACGTATTGTCGGATGTATAGTTTAATTACAGGGACAATCAAAATCATTCACTTACATTATGCTAAATTTTAAAAAAATTCAAATTTAATTTAATGATGTTACACTCTTTCGAACATAATAAAATTCATATGTATCTAAAAAGTATAAACTAAAATATGTATTCTGTACAATCTGTGGTACAAAGAATATTTTTTATTAATTTACAGTGCCGCGCATAAGTATTCCATAATATTATCGTATAAGTGGGAGCATTGTTTGTGTGTGTGTGTGTGGGGGGGGGCTTTTTAGCTATATTAAGCTACACCGTTCAAAACATTTTTCTAGTTTGAACCAATTTTTTTTTTCAATAGCTGCCACCATAAGTTGGTGCAAATTTGTATCAACACTTTGAACTTCCTATTTCAACTTGGATCCAAGTATTGGAACTATGCTTCAACAGCAGCTCCAAATGTTGGTTCAAGATTTCACCATCTTACAGTGGCAGCTACTAAGCACCAAAATTTGGTCCAAAGTAGAACTGGATTTTTAACAGTATGTTTCCCATTTTCTCAAATTGATATTCATTTCTGAGGTTAAATTCTGAGTTAAATGATATTCATTTCTGAGAAAAAAATTCATTTCTGAAGTTATTCTTCCTGTATAATAGAAATCAGATAGTATTTAGAGGAACACATAAAAGTCTTCGGATACTATACTGTACTTTAGACTATGCAGTGTCCAAAGAACCTTACATTTTACAATAAGATCGGAATATTTTTAAAACATCGTTATAGTACGAACGCATTTCGTTTGATACGTTTTACGTACAACTTCCGATGTGTCCTTTTTTTCAAAATGAAAAGACGTACGTTGTGGATTACCATCTACACTTTACTACACCTACATAATGTTGGGGAAGGTTTATTCTTCAATAAAGTTGTAGTTTAAAAAGTAACAATGTTTAACACTTTTTTCATATTCAAATACTTTTTTAAAGATTTTTTTACAACTAACTCTCACAAATTAGTTTTACTAATAATATTTATATTTTGAAAGAAAAAAATGTTATATATATATATATATATATATATATATATATATATATATATATATATATATATTATATATATATATTACGACGTTTGTAATTTTTAGGTAGATTTCGTATGAAATACTATCTATTGCAATCGCACCAGTTTTTATCTATCTATCTATCTATATATATATATATATATCTCACTTTTTTATGGACACGATAACTTGTATAATTCTTCACCAATTTCCACCAAACTGGTACATAAAATCAAAGGGAATAAAATCTCGGCTAAGTTCGTTAATGGGCAAAATCGGACCAAGGGGGTCGGAATAGGGGATGTTTTTGTGAAAACCAAAAAAACGCCATAACTTTTTAATTAAAGTAGATATCGAATCGGTTTAAAGTTTATATTACTTCTTAAAAATGGGCCAAAAGTTTATGCATGACAGATTTTTGATAAATTTAGAAGTGGGCTCAAGGGCAGAAAAAAACAGGGGTTTTGAGAGGAAAAAAAAATCATAACTTCCGCAATTCTCAAGATATCAAATCCAAATAAATTTTGTATAAATGTTCTTAACATTATCTAAAACTTTTGTATTTACAAGTTTTTGATAAGACCAACTTTTACCGATGAAAAAAAATTAAAAACGAAAAGAAAAAGGGCGGTGAAAAAAGAGAAAAATCCATAACTCCGCCAATTTTTAAGTTATCAAATCTGATTAAATTTATTTTACATCTTCTCAAAAATATCTACAACTTTTATACTGACAAGTTTTTCATAGGACCAATTCGTATAGCAAAAAGAAATTAAACAAAAATAGGAGTTGGAGAAAAAATCTCAAATTCAAACTGCTTATATTCTGACTCATTTTTAAACTCATTTTTGATTTTAAACGCATCCAAATGGTAGATCCTCTTACTTAGAAACTGTATAAAGTGACGCATTGGTCAATTTTCTGATAAAGACAGAATATATTTCAAAAAAGGCTACCAAAAAGGGTATTTTGAACAGAATTTCCCAAAGTCATCGGGACTGAAAATTTAAGGAAGCGTTCAAATAAGAAATTGCGTTTTTTTCTGACTCGTTTTTAAATCCATTTTTGATCTCAAACGCATCCAATTTACAGATCCTCTTATTTAGGAACTATATAATTTAATGCATTGGTCAGTTTTTTGATAAAGACGGAATATATTTCAAAAAAGGCTACCAAAAAGGGTATTTTGAACAGAATTTTCCGAAATCATCGTGACTGAAAATTTAAGGAAGTGTTCAAATAATAAATTGCGTTTTTTCTGACTCGTTTTTAAATCCATTTTTGCTCTCAAAAGCATCCAATTTACAGATCCTCTTATATAGGAACTATATAATGTGATGCATTGATCAGTTTTTTTGATAAAGGCAGAATATATTTCGAAAAATGCTACCATAAAGGGTATTTTAAACAGAATTTCCCGAAGTCTTCATGATTTGAAAATTTAAGGAAGTTTTCACATAGAAAATTTTGTTTTTTATGGCTCGTTTTAAAATCCATTTTTGCTCTCAAACGCATCCAATTTACAGATCCTCTTATTTAGGAACTATATACTGTGTCGCATTTTCCAGTTTTTTGATAAAGATAGAATATATTTTTTTAAATGCCGTCAAAGTGAGTATTTCGCACAAAATTTTCCTAAGCAATCATGATTAAAGAATTAAGGATGTATTCAAACAACAAATCGGTTATTTTATGACTCATTTTTAAATTCAATTTTTTTCTCAAATGCATTCAACTGACAGTTTTTGTTATTTAGGAACAGTATAATGTGCTGTTTTGGTCGATTTTTTAATAAATTCAGAATTTACTTCAAAATATGTTGTCAAAAAGGGCATTTAAACTGAATTTTTCTTAAGATGATTCTGATAAAACCAGTTTTTGCAGAAAAATGAAATTAAAAATTTTTCATAAACGGCCAAATGAAGTTATTAAACTGGGTTTATCTCTAATCATATATATATATATCCAATATATATATATATATGATTAGATATATATATATATTAGATATATATATAGATATATATATATATATCCAATATATATATATATATATTTTTTTTTTCTTGTTGAAATGAACACTCTTCGAAATCTACCTCCGCCTATAGGCCCAGCCGACAGGGATTTTTTAGGTATGGAATAGTAAACCTTGATGTTTTTATCTGTATTTTAAAGATTAATCTGTCAAAGAATTGGTTAAAGTTTGAATATAAACGAATTTTAATGTTGTTTAAAAAATATTTTGAAAATATAACGATGCAGTTTAAAAGATGTCTTGATAATAATCAAATTTAAACGTGTAAAGGCAAAAATGACTGTATTTAAAGTATTCCGACGTATATTCAATATATAACTTATACGTAATCTGAAATTGTCGAAATTATCGAAATTTGAAATTTGAAGCGGTTGTTAGTTAAGAGACGTAAGTTGATGTAAAGAATAATTTTCCGAAAATTTCTAAATTCAGAAGTTTGCTTGAGCAAAAGGCTCATAATTGCGATATCAGTGGTACCGTTTACATAGCAGTTTTATAAATCGAGTTATTTTGCATGCTGGTTGCTTTTAAATTATAATTACTCGAAAAAAATAGTTTCTAAAAATTAAATATTTAGAAAGAAATAACATTTTTTTAATTGCGACATTATCGGCTTATTTAGAACCACTATTAATATTCTTTTTCAATAGTTTCCGTCTCATGTTCACCTAATGAAATAAATAAAAAATATTTTACGAAAAAAAAACATGCAGTGTAAATCAGAAAACAAATGTAGCTTGACATATTTCAATAACTACTCCTGCACATTTTCGAGTTGTTATAGTATTATATAGTTAACGTAAATTCCCGCGGATGATTTGTTGATAAATCTATTCCGTTTGTACCCAGATATTTTATTTAGTAATTGAATACAAATATTTACGGGGTTGTAAAAATTTAAATTTCTTTTAGGGGGACCGTGGACATTAAAAATTTTTATTAGTTTTCATGATTGATATTTTAAACTTTGCAAACATGCATTTCACGATTAGGACGTATAGTACCTTAAATGAAATATTCAATCTCATCATAGATTAATGGTGTTGAAACAAATTTAAAGAAAGTTTAAAATTCTCCTTGTATCATAATTTTTCAGACATTTCCTCGATTTTAGAGTTTAATGACGTAAAACTCTATTACAAAGAATTCTGTATATCGATTATTTAACCCCTTAAATATTAGTTTTTTAGAGGTATTTTTCTGAATAGTACGTCGATTTACATAAAAATTCTGCATTATAGTAAAATAAAAATAAAATTTAATTGTCTTAGTGAAGTTTATATGTAAAATGCATACACAATCGATTTTAAAGTAATTGCAAGATTTTTTTCTTGTCAGTTTCATGAATTTTGATAAAAAACTATGTTAAAGGGGCATTTTAAAAATTGAAGAATCAGTAATGGGGAAACAGATTTGAAGTACTGTATTTACTCGTGTATAAGGCGCACTTTTTTTTCCAAAAAATTAGGGCAAAACTCCTAGGTACGCCTTATACACGTAATAATTCTTTACTGTTGGATGCAGTCGAACGATATACATATGAAACAAGAAATTATTCAAAGAAGATATTAAAACTCCGAAAATGTTATTTGATTGAAGTATTACTGCATATTTATTCCATTCCTTGAAGTTTTTTATACAACAGAGCTAATGACATTATCTAAACGCTAATTAGAAATTCTCTTTACCGTCACTCATTCCTATTTCCTGTTATTTTCTTGCCCCACCAGTGGCCGAGAGGTTCTGACCTCTCAACTGGTAGATGGCAGGTGCTGGGTTCGAACTCAATCGTGGCCGTCAGCCTAACCGTTCGGAGTTTTCGTGGTTTCCTTCGAACCTTGCGTAAATACGGGTTAGGTTCCCTTAGAAAGACCCCCACGAAGGGCACCCCTCCCCTGGGCCTATATCCCTAGCGTAGGTAATCGGCCGACACAAAAAAAAACCAAACCAAAACCAAAACCTGTTATTTTCTTACAACCCGAAGTCTAAAAATGCATTTTCGTCTTGTTTTCTGGTCTAATGTAATGTATGTTTCGACTTTTTTTTACTAAAATTTTTTAGGTCATTCCTTTATTAGCGTATTAAATTTATGGTGCGACTTATATACGAGATTTTAAGAAATCGCCATTTTTACTTGTAAAGTGGGGGTGCGCCTTATACACGCCTGCTCCCTATACACGAGTAAATACGATATATTAAAAGACCAAAACATTGTTTGTGAACAAAGTTAAATCACTTGTAACTTTGCATAAAAGAATTGCATATATTTGTGGTTTACATAAATAAACATCGGCTTTCGGGTCGATTTTTGCTCAAATAAGGGTGCACGATTACCTTAAATGAAACTTCTGGATTGAAAAATGATTGTTTCATCCGCTAAATTTTCATTGCTGAAAACCTTGGGAATTTGATAAAAACGAAAATTTACATTTTCTAAGGTTATAACATTATAATTTCACCATATATCGTATAATAACAAAAGAAAAAATCAAACAAGCATACTTTAAACTAGAGATTATAAAAAATACATTTCATAATAAAATAAGTAATAAATGTGTAAAAACTTATTTCTTAAATTTTTTTCTGTCAGTAATGTTGCAGACGTATTGCAACAAGTTTAATTAAACACATTTGAAATTTGTTTCAAGAATATTATCAGAAACTTATCAAAAATTGAAAATCAAATATTAAAAACATATAGTCATGAAAGAAATACTGTTAGCAATAATTTTTCTCCATATCAATAAATATAACTTTAAATTCATGATGTTTAAAAGTAATTATTGAAACTGTAAGTTACGCCACATTTCTTTAGTTATGACAGTTGAAAAGCTTCATTTTTTTAACCAAAAATTTCTCTCTTTATTTGAAATGAAAAAAACATATATATAATAAAAATACATATAAAAAGAGAGCTTAAAAAATATTTTGAGTCTGAGGCTTTGAATAGTCATGCATATTTATAAAAAACGACAGGCTCAAATAGTTATCACTTTCCCATTTGAAAAGATTTCTTCTAAGGTGTCAAAAAAAGACATTAAGAAGAAAAACTACCTGAAATCTCTAAATAAATTGCTTTTTATTTTTTCTTGTAAATATAAGAATCAATATTATTACATTTACAAGAAAAAATAACTCTCTTTTGTTGCACATTTTTTACTTAAAATATACATTTTTTTTTTTTTTAATTCAGGATAAATTATATGAGCATTAAAGTTTTACATCAATTTGTTAAGAGTATATTTTCAGACATTTATAAAAACTGTTATTACCGTAAATATAAATAGAAGTTTTAAATGAAATGAAGTGAGAATAGCATGAGAATAAATTGAAAGGAGCAGTAAAAATATTTTAAAAAGTTTTAGATTAAAGTTATTTTATTTTGAGTTATTTTGAGTTATGTTTATTATGAGTTATTTTGAGTTATGTTGTGTTAGTTTCTCTAATAATTTGACAAAATATGTTATATAGAAACATCAACTATATTTGTACATCACGTTGCATTGAAATCATTGTTTTTTCCCGTCGAATTCCTTATTTTTTTAAAAGCAGACTTTTTAAAATTACTTATTTTTTAATTAATTGAAATATGTGGAGGTGATAGGATTTTGCTTTATATATATAAATTGCAAAATATCCATATTAGGCAGGGTTTAACACTATCAGGGGCGAGGAATTTCTGCTTCAAAAATGTTCAACTAATTAAATCACACCACAAATTAAGAAGCGATCTGTTTGAAAACAATCAAAATTATCTTTTTCTTTATATTATGAGATAGAAATAGTACATGAATGCAAAACTGTAACGGAACATTGTGATATGCATGTCACATGATAAGTCATAATTGCAAAAAGTAGAAAAGGCACGACTAAGTATTAAAAAAAATGGAGTTTAAGTATCAAATATTAGAATTTTTTCGGCATTTGGCAATAAAATAAGAAAAGCAATACGAATTGAAAGCATCCTTGGCGTAAAAAAAAAAGAAAATGGGGAATACGAATTAAAAACATCCTTGGCGGAAAAAAAAAGAATGGGGAATATGATCAGCATTTTTTATTGAGTTTTTCTACATCAATTTGATCAGTTCCATTATTATCCCAATATTAGAAAATATTTTACAATAATACGTTAAAAGTACCCCATCTTCGGGATAGAAAAATGAGAAGATGGTTTCGGGAAGTGTATAATATGAAATAATGGTCAAGGAGCATTCATATGGCCGTCACATGATGTGTATCGGCAAATTTGGAAAAGTGCACCCCAAGATTCAGTTATCGAGGCCCCCCAAAAACGTCCTACCTCCATTCTTTAAAATTTTCATTTATTATTTTTCAGATTAATATTTATCGGAGGGCACTATAAAAAAATCCGATTTAAAATGATAAAAACGCTGTCATATCCAAAAAGTTCTAAAATTGGGGAATAGAAAAGAAAAGCCCATAATTTTAAAGAGTGGTGCGAGGGATTTAAGATGATGTGCAACATGACAGGTCAAAATATTTTCAAATTTTATGTCCTCCGTTATTACTGCCCCCCCCCCCTTCATGGGTGGAAATTTTAAACTCGCTGGAACACGTGTTTAATTATTTTTTAATAGATATATTTTCAACAATTCTACGCTGCTACAAAATACAAATGTGTCAAATATAAAATTCTCAACCCGCTTTTAACCTCTTTAGCGGGAGGAGGATTTGTAAAATTGCTGAAATACGTAATTAAATATTTTGTTGGTAAATTTATATTCTGGAATTTCACGCTTCTGCTTTAAACAGTTGCTGAGATATAGAAACATGTTCTTAGTTTTCGAACCCCCCTTTTAGCCCCCTTATTCGGAGGAATTTTCAAAAATTCGGCTTAAGTACACACTAACGTCAAAAGAAATATATTTTACCCAATTTTCAGTACTTTGGTCTGTCAGTCAGTCAGGACAAACTATTTTATACATATATAGATAGATGTTCGAAGTCTCTTGATAATCACACACGTTTGCATTTTAGAATAAGCAAAATTGAAATGTGTATTTCAATTCAATGTATTGTGATTGTTATAATTATGTAAAACAAATCATAGGAGCCGACTTTGGTCCCAAAGCTGAGTCTGCCACAAAGGCAGTTTGATTGAGGGAGTGTAGCTGAACATGTATTTTGTCGAGTTGTGTTTTGTCTATACAAGACGAGCTAATTGAGCTGAATGAACTAGGGGGTCTGGAGGAGCGTTTCAGGCTCTCCCAGTGGAATCTGGGGCGGAGCCCCGGGAACTGATGCAATTTGGGCATTTTAATGCAAATTCAAAATACTTTAGACCTCTTATCATCTTTTGATAACACATACAAAATGTATGTGCCTAGAAATGTATGTACCTGTGGATATCTGCCTAGAAGCAGAATTTTGTGTGCTGATTCGATTCTCCGATAATCAATATAGCCACGAATAATAATTTTTTTAAAAAAAGGTCGGCAGCTTGGAATTTAAGTGACATTTTAAACACATTTTCAGGCATGAGACTGCAGAAAGATACATGAGGAAAAGTGTGTGAGAGGGGCAAATGAGAAATTACTTAAAATAGCTTGAGTTTAAACATCTGCCACATTGAATAAGATTATCTTATTCACAATTTTTTATATACTTTTGTTCAAATGCTACTTTATTTCAAGGAGAAAGTGTGGGGGGGGGGTCAACAATTTATGCAAATACTGTAAAATGTGGTGAAGAGGAACGAAACTTCCCGGTCATACAAATAAATTCATTATAAATATATGTGATGATATTTTTAGTTGCCAATTTTTTTATAAGGTGATAACATGAAGAGTTGGGGAATTTAGTTTTGAGATGTTGGCACCACTACTGGGGTATATGAAAAAACTTCAAGCGGATCCTCAAAAACCTCATTTTTTCAACGTCTTCGAAACTTTGTATGTGACTACAGTATTTTTCGTATTCTAAACCTAAGAGAGGAGATTTTTAATTAATAATAGACCTGTAAATGATATGTTGCATTAACTTCTACTTATTTCTAAACTTCATAATGAAAAAAATAAAAAATGGCTTGTAACATTTGAGGTTTAAGATATACGGGGTGAATCGCAACACGTTTTTTCTCATTTTTATTTTTCTGTACAGTAATAGCTTCATGTAATATATGAAAACATATGTGTGAATATGTATTGTAACAATATTTTGTTTGTTCTAATTACTTGAAGAGTTTCAAGGTGCCAAGAAATTACTTGGTTAAACACAAAAGTCAACACATAATCCAACAGACATGGAACACAGAATAAAAGAATTTTAAAATAGCAAATTAGAAGAACTGCACAGAATTATTCTCTGACATCCACAACATTACACAAACATCTCAAAATTAAAAACCCATTAAAAAAGAGAGGGATGGAAACAGTTCTAGGGGTTGGGGATGAAAGCGCATTAGTAGATTGTATTAATACATGCAGCGATTGGGGCTACTCAATATATTTACTTACCCAATGATTACTAGTAAAGGATAGCACAGAACAGGGCTGAATTTGCATTAAATTCTACTTCTGCAACTCGAATATAATTTCTTAAAATAAATTTTAATTTTTCTTTATTTCAAAGTTGTTTTTTAATTTTTAAAAAGACATATATTTACTTTTATATAAAATAAAGGCTTGGTTTCACAGTAACTACGTGTTCCTATTCCTCCCTTAACATTGTTACCCGTTTTTATTAACCCTATTAAAGTTTGAATTGGAATAAATAAAGATTATAACATTTGTTTCGATTCACCCCTATCTGCGGGGAGAATCGGAACACCATTTAAAAAAAATAATATATATATAAACAGTAAAAATGTTTCGTTTTTGCTTAAAAAGTGAAGAACAAAACAAGAAAGAAATTTCCAGTCAAAAAATTAAAAAATCAGTTGTTGCTTTTTTTAATGCTAAAGTTGAAAGTTGATCCACCCCCCTTTTACGGTACTATCAGTAATATTAAACTGAAAGTTTCCATTTTAAGACCATGATTCTGATTTAATTTTTTATTACTTAGAAATCTTTACTAATTGTGCAATGCACATTTTCCCATGATTTACACAAAATATCACTTAATATATATAGCAATATAATCGAGTTTTTTTTTCGCGATCTTTTGCCAAAATTTGCGTTTTTCTCGCTATCTTTCTCAGAAATTCACATTTTCTTGCGATTTTCTGCCGAAATTTACATTTTTCTTGCGATCTTTTGCCGAAATTTGCATTTTTCTCGCGTCTTTTGCTGAAATTTGCGTTCTCTCCGCAATCTTTTGCTGAAATTCCTTTTTCCTTCCCGATCTTTGGCCGAAATTAGTGTTTTTTCCGCGATGCTTGGCCGAAACTCGAGATTTTTCCCGATTCTTTGATAAAATTTCCTTTTTCATGCTATCTTTAAACGAAGTTTGAGTTTTTCACAAGATTTTTGGCGTTTTTCGTGCTATTTTTTGACGAAATTAGCGTCTTTTTCAATGTTCTTTTGCCGAAATTCGAATTTTTCTGCGACTTTTTCCGAAATATGCATTTTCCATAAGATTTTTTGACAGATAAATTGTTTTTCTGTGTTACCTTTGAACGAGAGTTTTTTCCGCTATTTTCTACGTTTTCCCAGTTATTTTTTGACGAAATTTGCGTTTTTTGCGTGATTTTTCTGGGGTTTTTTTGGGAGGGGGAAGGGGCTAAAATTCATGATTTTTCTCTGATCTTTTATCAAAAATTGCGTTTTTCTCGCGATCTTTTGTCAAAATTTGCGTTTTTCTCGTGATCTTTAGTCGAAATTTGCAGTTTTCCTCGCAACCTTTTGCCGAAATTCGCGTTTTTCCCACAATTTTTTTTATAAAATTTGTTTCTGTACTGCTATCTTTGAACAAAATTGGGGGTTTACCGCGAGTTTTTGCCAAAATTAACGATTTTTCTGGGTTTTATTGCTAAAATTCACGATTTTCCTCTGATTTTTTCCCAAAATTTGCTTTTTTTATCACGATCTTTTGTCGAAATTTGCGTTTTTCTCGTGATCTTTAGTCGAAATTTGCAGTTTTCATCTCAACCTTTTGCCGAAATTCGCGTTTTTTCCACGATTCTTTGATAAAATTTGTTTTTGTTCTGCTATCTTTGAACGAAATTTGGGTTTTTTCCGCGATTCTTTGCGTTTTTCCTGCTATTTTTTGATAACATTAGCCTTTTTTCGTGATCTTTTGCCGAAATTCGAATTTTTTCGCGATCGTTTGCTGCAATTTTCGTTTTTCTTGCGATCTTTTTCCGAAATTTGCATTTTCCCCAAGATTTTTTGACAGAAAAATTGCTTTTTCTCTGCTATCTTGGAACGAAATTAGTTTTTTTTCTCTATTCTTTTTGTTTTTTCCGCTATTTTTTAACGAAATTTGCGTCTTTTCCGCGGTCTTTGTCGAAAATTTGCGACAAAGTTTATTTACTAAAATTCGCGATTTTCCTCTGCCTTCTGCCGAAATTTGCGTTTTTCTCGCGATCTTTAGTCGAAATTGCATTTTTCCTCGCAACCTTTTGCCGAAATTCGTGTGTTTCTCGCGATTATTTGACAGAATTCTCTTTTTTTCCTACTGTCTTTGAACGAAATTCGCGTCTTTTGCGCGATCTTTGGCCAAAATTCACTATTTTCTCTAGACTTTCTGAAAAATTCGACAGATTTTGCGGGGTTTTTCTGCGACTTTTTGAAAGAAATAATTTTCCTCGCTATTATTTGAAAAATTCATATTTTTCTGTGGTCTTTTGCGAAAATCCACGTTTTGCTGTCAATTCTTTGACAGAATTTGCGCTTTGACCCACTATCTTAGAACATAATTAGCATTTTTGTCTGTGATTTTCACGCTACTTTTTGACGGAAATTTCAAACATCTTTTGAAGATTTTCATGTTTTTGTCACGATCCTTTCCCAAAATTGACGTTTTTTGCGTACTTTTGACGAAATAGGCGTTTCCCCACGATCTTTTGATGATATTAGCATTTTTTCCCCGCTATTTTTTGACACAGTTCACGTTTATTGCCCAATGTTTTGACGAAATTTGAGTTTTTTCGCGTTCTTATCTCCGAAGTTTAGGATTGATGACCGATTTTTTTAAATTTCGGAAAAAATTATTCCCGCAAAAAAGAGCAAAAAATCGGGAAAAAAGCAGAAAATCGCTCTTGAAAAAAATCTCATGCCTGCATTTTTCAGGGTCTGCCAAGATATTGCAAGATCTGCAGATATTTTTCAGGGTCTGCGCTGCAGACCCGCAGACCCGGAAGTCGGCGCCACTGAAACAAATGTAAATGAAATTAGTTTTTTACTCACATAAGAGCTTATGTGCCCGCCCGTTCTTTATGTACTTTTGTATGTATGCATGTATGTAATGCTATAACGCATCATAAAAATACCCGATTTGCTTCAAATTTTGGACATAGGTTTATTGTGGTGACGCGTTC
The DNA here is from genome assembly GCA_964019185.1 of Maratus speculifer. Taxonomy (NCBI): domain Eukaryota; kingdom Metazoa; phylum Arthropoda; class Arachnida; order Araneae; family Salticidae; genus Maratus; species Maratus speculifer. The sequence goes on from OZ025291.1 coordinate 445,971,023, forward strand.
CGGTGATTTGTTAAGTATGACGTTCATTCTACGTTCATTCGTATGAATTCATTAGTTAAGTATGAAGAGGTAATCTGGAGGCTACCCTCTTAATTTAGGTTAACGGATTTTTTATGCAGAATTAACCGATTTGCTTCAATTTTTCGATATCAGTTCATACTGATAAAACGCTTCTCTGATTATTTTTTAAACACTTTTGTTATCTATAAACAGGGTGAACAAACGATTACCACTCCACTGAATTAGATAAATGGGTTTTTATGCAGAATTATCCGATTGACTTTAAAATTTGGATATGGGTTCTTTCTCATAATGAAAATTCTTGAATAGTTTTACGGGTATAATGGTAAAATATAAAAGAGGAGGGGATAGGCCCTCTTAAATAAAATAAATGGAGTTTTATGCAGAATTATCTGATTTACTTCGAATTTAAGATATAGGTTTATTATGATAAGGCGGATTCCTGATTAATTTTGGGGGTTAAAGCATTGAGTTTAAAGAATGGAAAAGGGACAGCAAAGCTCCCCCTTAATTTGTTTTGTGAGGGACATCTTTCCTTGGAAAAACAAGGCTGTAAAATACAATTAATGTGAATTGTCTGTGAGTTCAATGTCAACAATGTTTTTAATTTAAATATTTGATTCTTTTTAAAATTTTTACTAATTATGAGTAAAAAACAGGTTTGATACAAGATTTTATTATATAATGTGCTAAAAGAGACAGAAAATGTAAAAAGAAAATTAATTAAAATAAATCTTTTTTTTTTTTCTTTTTGAAGAAACATATTAAATTGCAAGTGAGTTTGTTATGTTTGCGATTTAAACTAGTCAGGTGTGGCAATTCCCGAAATATCTTCATCATAATTGCTGATAGTTTCTGAAAAATGGAACATACCAGATCACTGGTTAGGTGATTTACGTAAAAATCTAATCATGAAAAACTAATGTTAAATTCTAAATCAATCTGAAGTTTGATAAAAATCAGTGCATACGTTTATATATATATATATATATATATATATATACTATTATGGAAATCCCCCCAACACTCTGCCACTTTTTGGGCAATTTACCCCAAACAGTAATGAGGGATAATTTTTATCAGGGGTTAACTTAATTTAAAATCCATTGAAAGTTCCTGCATTAGTTTTTTAGACACCGTTATTGTGAAAATCGGGATAAATGCTGCCTGGCAGCGTCATTACTTGGACGATTTACACCAAAAACTAAACTGCATTAATTAAAATCAGGTCTAATAGAAAGTAATGTAATAGAATAAAAAGTAAAGTTTGATGGAAAAGATGCATTAGTTCTTGAGACAAAGCTACTGTGATAATCATGAATAATGGCACACAATAGCGCCACCTGTAAGGAGTTTTACACCAAAAGTAAACCAAACTAAATAAAATAAAGGTCGAATGAAATCTAAAGTTTTATGAAGATCTGTGAATTAGCACTTGAAATATAGCTTTTAAGGTCATCGTGAAAAATCCTGCGTAGCAGAGCCACCTTAAGGTCTATTTGCACTAAGAGATAATTAGCAAGTTTATACCAGGGAATAACATAGTCTAAAGTTTTATCACAATCCATTCATTAGAATTCCATTCATTATAGTTCTTGAAATAGAGCTCTCAAAAAATATATGTCGCATACATACAGACAGAGGAACATTTAAAAAAAATTTTCGAATCGAATATTTTTTTCTTGTAAATATAGAAGAAAGTAAAAAGTAAAACTAATATGTATATTTAAATTTAGTTTCCTGCACCCCCCCCCCCCACCTTAAAAAAGATCGAGCTACCAGTCATAATTGAGTACACGTCCATCCATATACTGAGAATATTTTAAAGATCATGCTTTTACAAACCATATCAGAGTTCAATCGAAGAACATGTGCTGTTTTCCGAAGAAATTAATTATTTTTGTGTGTGTATTTATGTACTATCATTGTTAATTCCAGACAATTTTATCTTTTTACATCTAAATACGACTTTGAGATATTCCTAAAAATAGATTATTTGCATTAAATATAATTTCAGTACTTTTGTCTACTTAACATTTCAGTGTATACAAAACACATTCTACAAAATTATTTTTTACAAGCAAACAGATTCTATGAATATTTTATATCGCATGAAGCTGAATTACTATAACATCAATTTTGATAAAATGTTAAAGTTGCACGAAAATTCTAAAAAAATGTGTATATTTTCAAATAGTATGCTTACATCTTTATCTTCTGAATAAAAGAATTAATTAATTTAAACTAAATGTAACAAAATTTTATTAGTATATTAATAAAATTATGCATTAAGTTAAGATCTTACTGGGAATTTAGTTTTATCTTAAGAAATTTTTAAAAGTAAAACAAAATTAATGTAGCTTGGATTCAGAAAAAATTGACAGGTTTAATGGCACATACATTTGTATTATATTTAGAAATATAAATTAATTTCAAGAGGAAGATCTTTAGGATAGTTCTTCCTTTCATATTCCACTTATTTGTCAATGTAATATTTCAATTATTGATTTAGTCGAAAATTGCATTAAATTTTCTGCAGTAAGAGTTTTGTCAAATAATCTTAATGAGATTTTTTTTTCAGAAGAGTTTAAATAATAATTTTCTTTGTAAATGTTAAAATGTTAAAATTAAAGCAAAAAAATCAAACGTCTTTTCGAATTACCTGTATTAATTATCCTTTTTTTTCTTTTTTTGCGTAGAACTTTTACTACTTTAATTGTGTGAAATATTATTTCATAGATACACTTCTAATTACGCAAATGACGTATTACGTAAATGACTTATAGTTTTATTAACATTCAATAAATTATATTAAAATTTATAAAGAAGCTTGTAACCTATTTAATAAAATTTTCTAATTATTATTTACAGTGAATCAGCAATGCATATCAGAAAATACTGTTGCAATGTTATGATTTGCATACAAAATATTTGTAATTCACTTATTGTTCAGTGTATATGTATAGGTTATATTTATGTTGTTCTTCTGTTTTGGAAAATTATGAAATTATTACTAGAATGTAAAAAATATTCATGTATCACAAGAATCCAATAAGTTAATTTAACGTGAAACAAAGATTATTGTCTATGTATGTCAAGTACCATCAAACCGGTAAAAGTACCTCCAAACTGGTAAACTTTCATGTGGTATTTTAGTTAATGAGTTAAGAAAATATAATGGAAATTGGGACTTTGTCAAACATCCTCTGCTGAAGAAGTCTGACTTCCAACTTCTGGTTGCAGTTTAATGGAAGCTCCAGCACCTATTTAGCCGTTCGGACACACGTCAACAACAATAATAGAAGATTTTTCAGAACTGAATGATCAGTCAGAATTGGTTTTATAAAAGTAATTACATAAACATACAGTTACGAAGAAATTTGAAACGATTGAATGGGAGCCCCAAGGATTATATAAGTTACATATTTTTCATGAATATATAAAGTAGTTTTTAGTGAAAACCTTTCTACAATTAACTATGTAAGCAAATTAGTATCCTGTGTAATGTTGGGATTTCCGTTTGCTCCGCTGATTTGATACTCTTTTTTTTCCATCCAGTTATTTTGGAAATACCCTGTATTTATCTTTTTATTTAAATTTGTATGTTACTCAATGAAGAAATCACTATAATAACAAATATTATATTGGAATTCCGAGATACAGTTACCCCCTTAAAATTCGCAAAAGTTGAGATCTGGGAAATTATGTCGATATTGATGTAGACGTATCATAAGCTCTATTTGCTTTTAGAAGAAACGGTAGATCAGCACGATGTGCTACATTTTTATTAATGAGATCTTGTAAAAAAAAATATTTACCTATATTTAGAAAAATATAAATTTACTAGATAATAAATTATTTAACTGGCATACGTGAGACTAAGTATTACAAAAAAAAATCAATAAAATCATAAAAATGTATTGCACAAGAAACTTTCAATTTTTTGTCAATGAAATCGCATGTTAGAAAGTATATTTATGCTCGTTTTAAACATATTAAAGGAAAACTGTCAGAATATTTATCGAAATAGAAAAAATGAAAGAAAAATACTTCTAGCAATATTTTTATACTCTTTCTGTAAAATACAATTTTGTAAATCATGATTAATAAAATAATTATTAAAAAATGTGAATTGCATCACATTCCTTCCATTTATAAAATTGAAAAACATTTTTGTTTAATAAAAATTTAAATTTTTATCTTATATGAAAACACATATCCATTTTATGTTATAAAATAAAAGTACCAAAAAAACTTTATTTTCAGTCTGGGGCCTTGAATACCCATTAAATTATATATATATATATATATATATATATATATATATATATATATATATATATATATATATATATATATATATATATTTATATTTATATATATATATATAAACATAGGCACAGACAATTATCACTTTTCCATTTGAAAAAGTTTCTAGGTTTCTTCTGAAGTGTAAAAAAACACTTAAAAAAAAACTACCTGAAATCTTTTGAAAAATTGTATATTTTTCTAAATATAAGAGTATTGAGGAAATCTAGCAGACCTTTAACCTATTTTTATTTTTTATTTTGTTTAAATAAAATGGTAGTCAAAACCGAATTTTTATTGAAGATGAAGTATCTGGACTTATTTTATGGGATACTTTTTTTCTGAAATTATAAAGAACACTCCAAAATATAAATAGAAATTATAAATATAATGAAATGACACTCAAAGTGACAAGGAGTTGAAAGGCATGATACAAATATTTTATAAAGAAATATATTTAAAGAGTTTTATGTTGTGTTTTGGTTGTTCTAATAAATTGACGAAAATTTTCGCACAATAGTATCCATTACATAAGACAACATATTGTTTTAAAATTAAGAATTTTTTTCTCTTTTTCCAAAATAATTGCTACATTTTTGCTTAGATTTCCTTATGTGAAATAAAAAAATAAATAATTACTGATTTTTAATTTTTTTTTAACCGTTATAGGATAATTTGCGTTATAAAAATATATTTTATCTCTATCCAAGTTTTAATGATAATATATAGGGGGAACTGGGGCACATTGATACTTGGGGCACATTGATACACCCCCTGTACAGCACACAGGGTCATTACAGGAAATTTCACAACAGCTCCTAAAGGTGATACTAGTGAAATTAACTACACACAGAAAATTTTGGAATGATTCAATGCTTTGATGAAATGGGATGGGTGATTAATTGTTTTTGTAGGTCAAAAGTAAATTTGAGTTGTACATTTGAAATGGTATTATACAACTGTTCCAGTATTTTCAACCGAAAAGAATATCCTCCCTGGCAAGTAAAGATACTCTTTATCAGTTCCACATTCTTTATTGTTAGATAAATTATGAAGTGTTGGATTTTCGACTCATTTTATTCAAAACAGCTGTATGGGGCACATTGATACAGTCTTTGTCGGGGAACATTGACACAACCTAAATCCTTTTCTAGTTCATTTTTTCATGACCTTTCATATTTTTTTTTTACCATACACTCCTTAATTTAACCATTTTTCATCAAAAATTTCTGCTATTAGATTTTATTGAAGTGAAATAGCTCTAATTTCTTTATATTAGAACATTTTATAGTATTTTTGCAAACAGAAGACGTGCAGACTTATACAATATCTAGTACTTGTAGAATTAACAAAAGAAAGGGACGGCAGCGTGGCAAATCTCAAATTTATATCAATTCTCCAGAGAAAAAAGTATAATCGACATGAGAAATGTTAAGTAAGAGAAACAAGCTACAGAACAGTACAGGATAATTATATTATAAACATAATTTTTAATATAATTATCTTTTATTTTCTGCTTGTAAACCGATTTATAAACATAAAACCTGGTAATTCTTTCACCTTTCCTAAGAAAGAAGATAATTCTGGGGTTAAAGTGCCAGATATGACAAAGTTACCACAGCCAACAAACAGGCAAGAAACAGCCAGAACTTAAGGTCATTATACATTTCATTTTGATTGCTTTAATATCGCTTACAAATAAATTGTGTGCGATTTTAATGTCTATAAATATATATAAAATGGTTTGCTAACTATTTTTCTATGAAAAATATGCATTGGTATTATTTTGTCTCCATTTTTCCCAGGTGTATCAATCTGCCCCGGGGATGGGGCACATTGATACAAATTACTTTTTTTTATTTTTTTAAAATTACATGCAAAAATAATGTATAAAACAACGATTTTACATTTTTATAACACACTACACAGGTTTTGCTGACATCACATAGAAAAATAACTTGACACCAAAAATTTTTTTTGAAAAAAGCTGTATCAATGTCCCCCAGTTCCCCCTAAGGTTAATATCTGGTCCGAATGGAAATACAGATCTTTACGGTGAACAATTGGATCGAAAAAATTGTTATTTGATTAAAAAGTGGTAATGACTGTAAAAAAAAAGACATTATTGAAGTTTCTGAAAGAGACAGACCAAGAAGAAAATTAATGGACTAGAATGAGAGATATTTCTACACCCACCATACATGCCCGACATTGCACCGTAAGATTTCCATTTTGTCCAATCTCTAAAACATATTCTACGTGCAAACGATAATTCAAAATTTGGATGATATCCAAAATGGCATCTATAGATATTTTGCTCTAAAATCGATGATATTTATAGATCAGGGGTTGAAAATTTACAAATTAGATTATAAAAGATTTTTGATAATGAAAATGATTTCAACATTTTTGAATAAAAAAAAGTACCGAATGGCTTTACATCCTTGATAAATATTAAAAACATATTAAAAATTTAAATGTTTGAATTTAATAAAAAAGATATTTCTTCCTGGTCCCCACCATATTTTTATAGTAAGTACATTTATGTAACAATAAAGATTTTTTTTGAAATGCTATTCATTAAGAATTAGTAGGTAATGAGCAATATTTAAATGAAGACAGTGAGACATTATCGAATTTAGCAATATATTTTATTAAGTATTGTATAGCTCTGTTTTAGATTAAATTATACCCCAAATTGTATACAATATTTATGGACTTAGCATATTACCGACTTACAAATAAATTTTAATGAAGTTTATAAGAAAGTTTTTTGAAATAGCAAATTATTTATTTCTTTTGACGTATTTATCAAGATCGTCGGCTTGTGTCATTTTCGAAACTAATTGTTTCATTCCATAAACTTTCACTTCACGCTAAACAGGAACTTAACATTCCAGTACTAATTGGAATGACATTTGCGGCAAAATGCATGACAGTTCCGGTGACAGAATGATAAGTATCTGAATTATTTCATTCTTTTAATTTTTACTCTAAGTGGCGTGCTTCATGCGACGTAGATCGTTTAAATATCACGTAAGTGCAAAACACGATGATGAATTTTAAATAATGGGACCTTTTAGCTTATGGTTTGTGCTTTAAATGACAAATTTTGTATTTTCTTTTCAAAACTTGAACAATAAGATTTTAAACTTTAGTAAAATCAGTTTTGTAAAAGCATCGTACATTAATTGTTAACATATATAAAATCCATATGATAATTGAAAAAAATGAAGAAATTCAATTTTTTATTTTTAATAAATAACAATTTTTTTTCAATAATGTATATCATATAACGGAACAATTTTGTCGAAAGTGTAAAATTAGATAACTTTTAAAATGTAGAGAAAATATATTTTTTTTAGTCTTCTGTAACACATTGTAAATCATATACTTTCATAAGAAGTTCTATCACACTTTTTAGTTTATGATTTGGGTTTTTGAATTCTAACAAAAGTAACATCAAAATACATCAAACACACTCATCAACATATAAAACATACTTCAAAACACATCACACATAAGGAAAATATATTTAAATATATGGTGAAATCATATTTAAAGTTATATAAAATCAATATATTAAAACAGAAATGTTTCCGTTTGCTTTGTTGGTTTTTTGGTGAAAAAATAAAGAAAATCGAAACTGAATTGTCTCACACTTCAAAAATCTTAAACTTGTATTTATAGTTTATAATGATTTTTTTTTGTTTGTTTGTTTATGTTTCTTTCTTTAAATGGCTATTTTTTTCTAACAAATTTGAACGATAACTTGAGTATTTATCACTTTAATAGAAGTATTTTAAAAGCTTGGGGGAATCATTTATGACATTTTAAAAAATGTTTTAGTTAAAATTTTAATACATAAATCTAAAAATAAAAATAAAAAATAACATTAATTTCTAAAAAGTGTTTTTCGAAAATAGGCCCTTCAACACCCCTACTGTAAAAGTCTTCTATGACCATTCTCTCTTCTATTTCATTAGTATGTAAATCGTGTAATTTACACAAAAATTAAAATTGTGTTTGTCAAAATCAGTCAAAAAGGAAAAATTCTGTCAGTTAAATTTCGAAATTCATGGAACACTTTTTCAATTAAGAAATATGTTGATACAATTGAATTGAAAATATGTACAATTGACATCCGCCCTTTCAAACAAGTTTTAAAATCTTAACACTGAAATATAATAAATAAATTCTATAAAAAATATATTTTAAAAATTTTCTCTCTGCGATAAAAATTTAGAGCATATTTATACCATTCATTAATCAAAGAAAATGCTGATAATGAATTATATTAATCAAGCCCTATACTAATTAACCATTAACTATAGAAAAACCTAGTAAAAAATTAACCTTATTAGTTGAATCTTCGTAGAATCAAAGCATCGATAAATTCACCTTATATCTTATAAAAAATATCAACACACCAGAATTAGCTTCATCACTCATTATCTTCATTTAACCTAAAATTTATTTCACAGAAATTGTAACGGAATCATTGTAAAATTGTCTGTCAGACATAAGATCGAATAATAAATAAAAAGCATGATCAACCCGTATGGATGGTGTTTTTTTTCTAAGATTTTTGTGCAAGATTATTATATTTAACAATCACTTATTTAAAAATCACTGGTGATAGTACTAAAGTTCCAAATGAAACGAAATTCCGATAGCGTTTACAGTTAAACAGAAAATTTACATGTTAAACTATAAAAATTTAAAAACATGGTGTTTTGCGAGACCAGTAGCACTAGTTAAAAGTTAAAATCGTTCTCAAACACGGTCTAGTACCAAGGTAAGTAGAGAACGTTCTTCTCAAAACGCAGTTAATGAATCCTATCATCAAGAAGGTCTCCCCCCTCCTCCAATACACATTCTCTTTGTTTAATACATGTAGGTGCGTCCAAAAATCTGCATAGATGGCGCCATCAGCATATTTTTTCTTTTTTTTTATGCGCAATTTATTTTGAACGTTTTATGAGTTATCAGGGGTGTGCCAAAAAGCACAGATTTTTTGCTATTTATTGTACATTTTCTTTTTCAAATCTTGTCTTGATCAAGTCAAGTCTTGTCTTGTTCAAGTCAAGTCTTGTTTTGTTCTTGTCTTCTTTTCGTTTTCATGTTTGACTGACTATGGATATCTCAATAGAATGTTGAAATTAATTTGCATGATACCATCAAAAACTCGATAATAGAAGGCACTACTGCAGATAATTTTCTGTATTATTCCTTATTTCTCACATAATGTAAAATTTTTGTACAAAACATTTTGCAAATAGTATTATCTAGTGTTTTTGTTTCCGAATATTGCGTTGTGTGAGCAATATGAAATTATTCCAATAAATTAGCTGTTGTATCGTCCTCTATTGTAGATATTTTTAACTACTTTTAAATTATTTCATACAAAATTTTATATTATGCAGAATAATTATATGCAAATCGCATGTCCGACCCATAAATCATTTTTTATCGCGTTTTACTTTTGCATCACACACTTGAGAATCCGATATATGATTTTAGCAATATATGTTCTACACTGTAAAAAAAAGTGTCGATCTACTAAAAAAACTTTAGTGATCCTTGTAATTACTAAAAAATTTTTAGTAATCTTAGTCGGTTACAAGAAAATCTGTAAGAATTACTAGAAAAAAGTTAGCAACGAAGAGAGTTAATAGTTTTATATTTTTAATAACTATTACTAAAACTTATTTGGCGTGGCCTTGATAGCATAGTGGTTATAGTAACGGACTCCAGACTGAAAGATCCCGGGTTCGATACTGGCCGCCGCCAAATACGCCCCCGAATGTATGTAGTGTAAGTACTCATTAGTAAAGGGATTATGAAATTCCTGTCGGAGCAGTTGGCAATGTTTGGTGCTGCCATCTATTGCAGTTTTGCCGAAAATCTTCCGCTTCAGAAGTCTGGATGCAGCTCGAAGAAACCTCCTGACCTTCGGCGCACGTAATGGTTATTAAAAATAATTTTGAAGCTATTACTAAAATTTGCTTGGTGGCTCATACTAAAAATTTTTAAGTTAGTGATACAAGAAATTCTATTGTTCAGTTTACAAAAGAAATGCTTGTTTCACTTGCAAAAAAAACTTTGTAATGGTTACTAAAAAATTCTGTGGAATACAAATTTACTAAGAAATTTTTAGTAACCTCTTGAATTTTTTTTACAGTGTAATAACACGTTTGTTCTATTAATCATTTTTGTAAATTACAAAAATAATACTTATAGAAGATAATTAAGAAAACTCCATTGGTTAATTTTTTATTTACCTGCATATCTGCTAATTTCTCTATTCCTTAAAACGAATTAATCGATCGCAATTATGGCCTACATGGCAATATTAGACACGCTCTTTCCATTCCAAATGCTAACCTTGCTCTTATTAACTATAACAACCAACGTATAATGACAGTGTGGTAAGCATGTTAATTATTTCAATTTTCTAACTTTTATTCTAAGCGGCATGCTTCTTGCTAGGTCGATCATGAAGTAGTTAAGCAAAGTGCCATGCATACTTTTCTAGTTTATTGACGAAAGCTTTGTAGCTTATGATGCATGCTGAAAATAACTTATACTGTCTCTGAGCAAACTATTATCTTAAGTATATTTATATATAAAAAAATATGCTTCTTAAAGAAAACTTAAAAATGCAAAAAATACATTTAAAAAAAACACTAAGCTTTTTTTTTTTTAATAAAAAAGAATAAAGATATATAATGAACATACATAAATATAAATTGCATATGTTATGAAATAATGCATATAATGTGAAAAATTGTATTTCTTTTATATTTCAAAATCTTGAAATATATATTATAAAATTCATTTCTTCTAACATTCATTCTAAACGGCATGCTGCATGCTACTCTGATCACAGGTTAGTCTTACAAAACATCATGCATACTTTTCGGGTTTAATAAAGAAAGATTTGTTGCTTATGAGTCATACTTAAAAAAATGAATATTGTTTCTGAACAAAACTTTTCTTAAAACTTTTATTGAAAACATACTTGTTAAACAGAGCTTGAGAAAAATTAATTTATTAAATCCATTAAGCCTTACTTAAAAGTAAAAAAATGATGAAAAGTATTTAAGAAATTAAATATAAATTGTAAAATTTATAAAATAATGCGTAAGGTAATTTGGGCAGAACGCAAAGGGGAAAATGACGAAAGTTGGGATGGACGCAATTTTATTGCTAGCACTTTTATGTGGCAACAGATCGTAATACTGACCGGCTTGATTCAAGAGTCTTGTCCCAGTGTGCACAGGGTTTGTAAAATTAACTTAATTTGTCGTGTTTAATCGCCATTTTTTAAAAATTCATTTTTAATTTAAATCTATTATTTTATTTTGTGAACAAACCTTTTAAACTGGTGAGCAAATTTAAAGTTCACAAACGGATGTTTTATTTTAAATGACAAATTTGCAATAAAAATGAGTTTAGCATTCTGTTACACAAAGCAAGGAAAGCAGAAGCGGTCATTATTTTGCGACAATACGGAAACAAGTTTGAGCGGCACCTTACACTATACGACGCAACAAAGGTTATATAAACTAAAATGAGAACAAAAATGAATAAATACTTTTCTATCTACAAAATCACACTACCCAGTATTTACTGCCATTTGGTCACTCATTTTTCGAACCATTAAAAACATATTGGCGACAAGTCCTGATCGCAGAGATACACAGCAAACTACAACGTAAACTTTCATAACTTCACTTTTGATCTCTTCTAAATACAGCTTGGAGAAAGACAGCCACAGTAAGTTTTGGCACTGTTTTCAGTTACTGTGATTTATTCCTATAACCCACAAGCAATTCCAGTTTGCTATCTGTCATATTTTCATTAATAATAGAGCTATTGCTTTTACAAGCAGCGCCAGTAAAAATAGGGCGTTGTGTGGCGGATACCAGCAGTTGATTTTAACAGCAGATCTTCTGGCAGTGGATTATCGCAATTGCTTCCACCAGCACAGAAAAAGGTATATTCTGTCAAGAAGATTCTAGCCATATCAATTTCTTAAGGCAGAAAAACTAAAACTAAACTAAAACTAAATGTGGTCGTCAGAAACCAGTAGCTTAAGACTTAACTGCACCAGAGACAGAAAAAAAACTAAAGGGAAAGAATAAGGAAAACGCAAAATAAATAAAAAGGAACTTTAAAAAAACAAAAGATGTATGCTCGTTTTCTTGAAGTAAAGAAATTCTTCTGGATACCAGTGACGATAGTTTTGGTGATTACAACAATGGTGATTTTTTTAGATGATAATTTTTACTTTTAGGCGAAAAAACGGTCTTAAGTGTGGTTCTATTCAGAGCATCAAATGCAACAAATGATCGCACGAAGATTGGAATGGTGATCATTTGAACTGAATAAAATCTTGTGCAGGTTCGTACCATTATTAGTTTTAGAAATGTAAATTTGAAATAAATGATTTCAGTTTACAAATTTGTTTGTTTGACCATAAATTATTTCTAATTAAAAGTCAATGTTCCAATATTTGTCTTATTTTGTTAGTCTTATTTTCTATGGTGTTGCATCTTCTCCCCGTAGCCTTTAGCATTTTACCCATATGTATAGGGGAGCATGAAATAATTACAGAAGATTATTTAACATTAAAATTGTCAATGATTTATACATTGGGAAAAGTTGCATTCTAAGTTGCATGATTCATTCTGCATTGACCCTTGCATAGTTAAACAGTGTACCATGAATATGTTTCGGATTTAATGAATGAAACATTGTACATTAGAATTCATGCTAAAAGAAAAAAAGCATTTTTAAGCAAATTATTTTTTAAACATTTGATAAAAGAACATACTTCTTAAAAAGAGCTTGGAAGTTCATAATAATACAATCATTTAAAGCTCATTACATTAAAAAATAATGCATATAGTAAATAGAATTGAGTAACCTCTTTTCTTCTAAATCTCAAATGAATATTAAAAAAAATACATAGATTTACTGAAGTATAGCTCAATTTTAAATAATAAAACGTGTATGAAAATTTAATGAACAAAATTAGTGAAGGAATTAATGAACCAAATTTAGTTTTTTAGTTACAAATTTACTTTAAATAAATATTTAGATGAAACATCGATTTGCACAATATTACCCACTTAGTAACGATACTAATTTATCAAAAATGTGTTTTGCTTATTTATTTATTATTTAAGATTAAAAAAATAAAATACTGGAATGAAACATAAGAAATTAAATTCATAAATTGTAACTGTTTTCAGACATTGCGTATAAAGTATAAAATCAAGTATATTTTACATTATCAAAATCTATTTGTACTTACTAGCTTTGTAGCTTATAATTCATGCTTGCTCATAGCATTTCTGAGTAAAATATTCTTTTAACTATTTTTTATATAAAAAAACGTTTGTTAAGGAGAGTTTGAAAAGGCATTAAAACTTAATTTGCTCCATTAGGATTTTTTTTTAATTATAAAAATATAAAATATACTTAACAAATATATATATAAATATAAATTGTAGATATAATAAAATAATGCATATGATATATACAATTGTGCTTCTGATATTTTGTCAAAATATCGAAATAAGCATTATAACATAACATATGATTTGAATAATGTGTTCCAATACCATGTTTCTACTATTAATTTTTTTTTGTAAATTTAAAACACAATAATTTGGGAAGATGCTTAGAAATAGAGTCTGAAATGTTCCAAATTCAGTTTACGTATATATTTATCAATTTCCCTACTCCTTTAATTTCAAAAAATAATTAATCTACTTCGCTACCTTTTGTGGCAGTTCTAGACACGTTCTTCACATTCCAAATGCTTAACTAACACTTATTATTAAAAATATACAACTAGAATAAATTATTTTAAATGACAGAGTGCTAAGTATGTTAATTATTTCTCTCTTCCAACTTTCATTATAAGAAGTTTGTTTCATGCTGCGCTGATCATTGTATAGTTAGATAAAGTACTATGCATACTCGTCGGGTTTAATGAAAGAAGCTTTGTAGTTTATGATCCGTGCTTAAAATAAATAATAATATTTCTAAACAAACCATCATCTTTAGTATTTGATGGAAAACATACTTTTTAAAAAGAGCTTGAAAGTGCATTAAAAAAAATCTGTTTAAAAAAAAAATTAAGCTTTTTTTTTAATTAAAAAAGCAGGAGATGAATGTACTTTTACAAAAATAAAAATTATAGACATTATAGAATTTTATAATAACTATTTTGTTGAAATCTCGAAATAAACATTTTAAAAAATAAATGTATTTATGAAAGTCCAATGCAAGTTTGAATAAATTAAAAGTGAAGATTTTGAAGTTAAAACAAATTAGTTCTGATAAATATTTAGATGAAACACTGAAATGGAAACATTATTAATTCACCAAAGACAATGGTTTATCAAACAAATTTGCAAGTACCGTAAACTACCAAAAGTACAGCCCCCCCCCCCCTCTTTAGTAATCATGAAATTCTAATAATTTTAAGAGGTGCTTATAATTGGAGTTTTTGTGAAATAGTTACGATTTTTTTTAGGGTGGGAAATATATTTGGAATTTATAAGTTTTTTGAACCTATACAATTTGCAAAATAGAAGAGGGAGGAGTTCAGAAGGGGGCTTACCTTTAATACTTTACGATGTTTTTTATTTTAAAATAAATGAATAAATATATATACATAAATTGCAGTTTATTTAAAATAATGCATATAATATGTAAAATTATATCGAATCTATTTTATCAAAAGCTATTTTTATTTACTTACACATTTTCTAGTTCTCCTCTTCCTTTAATTTAAAAAATAATTAATCCAGTTAGTAACTTTATATATAACATTAGTAGACACAATCTTCAGATTTCAAATACTAATCTAGCTGTTATTATAAATAACAAGCCGCGAATAATGGTACATTGGTAAACATGATAATTATTTCATTCTTCTAACGTTCTTCTTCAAAGCGGCATATCTGATGCTACGTTGATCACATGATGGTTCAGTAAAGAACCACTTTTTAATCAATAAAGCTTCGTAGCTTAGGTGTCATGCTTAAAATGACTAATAAAGTTTCTGATCAAACCATTATCATAGCTACTTGATACATAGTTTTTAAAGAGAGCTTTAAAAGCATAAAAATTCAATTAGTTAAATTCACAGCGCTTAGAAAAACAAAGGAAGAAATAACTCAGAATTTATTAAAAATATTATAAATGGCAAATAAATATGCCTATCGACCAGTATAGTTCAAACAGTTATTCAGTAATAGTTCAAACCTGTATAGTATTAACAGTTATTTTCTGATCATGTAAATAATTTACTTTTCTGTAAAAAAAGACAAATATGTTTAGTTGTTTAGTTAAGGAGGTCCAGGACACATTTTAAAATAATTTTTATATATTGAATTAAAATTTTAAAATTTTCTTGTGATGATTAATCATATCATTTTAAATAAAATAAAAATTTGATAAAATTTCTTATATTTTTTAATTTAAAAGTTTAAAAAAATATTTTAAAAGTGGGTTAATTTAAAAATATTGTAAGTCATTTTATTTTATTTTATTTTTATTATTTTTATTATAATTTTTGGTAGAATTTCAAATTTTTTGCATTTAAATAAACAGAAATATCTAAATTTTAATTTTGTTTCAGCATTTTTAAATGTATTAATTGTTAAAAAAGAAAGTAAAAATATTTAATGTAAAAAAATGATGTAACTATTTTAAATATCATATTTTCAAAAGCAAACATTTTTTTTAAAAATTTGCTGAATCAAAATTACAGTAAACTAGTTAAAAAAGACATGTTTCAAGTTTCAAGCATTTATCTTATAACGGTTCTTAACACTAGAACCGCGAGACTTTCGGTATACCTAGAACCGCGGAGCGGGTCAATTTGACCCGGGGTGGAAAAGGATTTATAAATATGCCCAAATACTTAATTTGATTAGTTAAAAGATTATATTTTATTACAATAATCAATATTCTTTAATATTTATATTGTATTTTACACAAAGTCAGCAGAAATATACTACATTTCAGAAAATGCTATTATTCAAGATTACATTTCATTCATATGATGAAAATATATTGAATAAATATTGATCATATATTTTAAAAATAAATAAACTTGGATTTAGTAAATATTAAAAATAGATTATTCCATTTAAATGAATTTAGATATAAAATCTAAGAACAATTTTTTAAAATATAAAAATACAAGTTACTTTCTGATTTATCTAATCCAATTTATTGTATGCATTGCTTGAAAAAACATGGTTAAAGATTTCGCCCGTTTACCAAAAACGTGTGGGTACATTATATTTTGAACAATTATATTTAATTTAATTTTCATTATTTTTAGCTATGATAACAAATCCTTTTATGCTTAGTTTGTGTTTTTCACAGTTTTTAGTTTTTCTTCTTACGCAAATGATTTATTTATTTATTTTATTTTTTATTTTTATTTTTTTTTTGGGGGGGGGGCGGGGGTATGTATAGGGAAGAAGTTCGCAAGAAGTAACAAACTATTTTTGTACGTCTTCAACTAAGTTTTGAAGAAATTGACGTATACTAATAGATTTTGAGGTTACAGGTTTGCATAAAATCAAAGCATTGATAACAGCAAAATACAAAATATTATAAATTGTATTCATTAGCTACCTGTAAGAAATAGTCTTGACATAAGGAGACTTCCTGTAATCGGGATAATCATACAGTTACTTTGAATCTAATTGCATTGTTGTAAAAAAGTGCCTTAAGTATTTTTTAGAATTATTTAAAATTTCAACAATTATATGTAGACTGCAAAGCAACAAAACAATTTTACACTTTTCTCCTTGGTAAAGTTTAGTTATGCTGATGTATAAATGAGATAGAAGAATCGTCGTATGCAATTTCGATTTTGAAATTTTGTATTTCTCGTCTTGGGCGATTTACAGTTTCTGTGTTATTTGCAATTTATCTGGTTTTGATATACATATAATGAATAAACCTACTAGCAGATTTTGACAGAAATAAGTGCTCGTCTACACTTATGTTAGGCCCTTTTAAATACTTAGTCTTGCAGTTTTTTTGTCATCGTCTTTATTTACAGGTGTGAATGTGCAAGTTATTGTTTATTTATTTTTCAAATTTTCATGAGTATAAAATTTAAATTTTGTCAACTTTTGTTCAAATTCTTAATTCTGTTTTTTATATCCGATTTTTTTCTGATAAATATCACAAACTTCCGTTCAATACTGATAAATTTTCATTTGTACTCCAATGAAAAAGTCCAACAATGTTAATAGTATAAGCAGAATCATCGTCACTTTCATTTTCATCACTAGGATTTATTTTTCTTCTTTTATAGGCAGATATTCATTCTCAATAATTTGCATTCTCAATAATTTTCAGATAATAATTGCTAACATTCTAAAACTTCTTTGGCGGTAATATAAAAGGGTCATTCCAAAAATAAAGCACCCTTTGGTGTCCCGACACTTTGAATTGCTATATTTTCTAAAATTTTGTTTCAAAATTAAATTTAAATATTGGAAAATATATTTTAAAGATATTTTTCTTTAATGCAATTTTTAAATTTAAGATAAATTCCATTTATTGTTATTCAAATTACTTTCATAATAATTGTGTCCTGTAAAAAGCCATGTCCCAAGAACAATTTTTACTTTTTAAACCCTATTATTTTTACTATATGTATCATTTAAGTTATCTTTCAGGATATTTTTTATATCTTTGTAGTCTTTATATTATGCCTATATACTTTAAATATTTTTTGTAAATATTTTACTTCATTTTATAAGAAAAATTCCTGTGTCCCTTAATTTTTGTCCCCTGTGTTACCGCCACTTTTTTCTTCCTATTAAAATAAGAATTTACAAGCTAAATGCTGTTAACAGCACTCATTCATGTACTTTTAGAGTTAGAATTCATCCTAGGTAGTCATTTTCCTCATTTGTTAAATTTTGAAGAATATTACCAAAGTAAAGGTGATTTTTGAAGGTGGGTGTGTTTTTTGTATGTCCCCTGTGTTACTATCGATTTATTTCGATTAATTATTAATTTTCTAGTTTATTGGCATTTAAATTGTAAGTCTTAGTTAAAAGAAAATATTCCATCTAACTTTATATTGTTTCTATGAAAATAGTAATACATAAGTGATAATTTAATTCATTTTGTCTCCTGTGTTACTAGTCCCCTGTGTTACCATGATATTGGTTGATATGTTGTTATTTTTAGATATTTAAATATTTTTAAAAAAGTGTGCTGTTGATATTCAATTTCTACTCTTGAATATATATACAACCCTCTCAATGATATTTTTATTTCATTTTAAATGAAAAAATTTTTGAAAAAAAATTTCTCAAAACTGATCTTTATTTTTGGAATGACCCAAAAACATCGAAATCTTACTTTAACTTTTAATAAATGCTTTATAAAAGTAAATTGAATGCTACTTCTAAATATTTGTTGTAATTTTTTTCTGCAATCACCCATTCTTCACATCAAGAATATAAAATCTTGATTGAAAATTTTCATATTCCCCCCCTTCCGATTCTGCCTATTAACACGTTCGCTGCCGCTTACGTGAAGATGTGATTATAGTTAATGCCGCACTGTAGAAGTGGGTTTTTCCCAGAAGCCGGTTTACTTTTTATAACAAAGAATCAGTGACAGATTTCCCCGCGCCAGCGCGTGACTGGCTATTGGACATCACCCCACATCACGCGCTGGCGCGTGAGTGGCACCTTAACGTTATTAGAAGTGCGACAGATATTATTTATCATTACTTCTGAAAAAATGCATCTCTATTTTGTCATTTATGTATAAAAACTTATTACGGGTCAAATTGACCCGCTTCGCGGTTCTAGGTATACATGGTTATAACTCAAAAATTATTTATGCTATTCGCTATTAAATACAAAAAGTTGTTGCTTACCTTAAAATATTAAAAGTCAGAAAAGGAATAGTTTTTTCGACGAATACTTTTAGCGCGGCGAGAAATTAAATATCGATTTGGGTCAAATTGACCCGCTCCGCGGTTCTAGTGTTAAGTAAAAACAATTTAAATATGAGAAAGCGTGTAAAACGGATTTTCACAAAAAGTCCTTTCCAAGACAGTCAATACTTGAAAGCTTGTTTTAAAAACAAGCCAAACGGAAAAAATAATATTTTTTCTTTTTACAGTAAAATATAAACATGATTTAAACGTCAATATAAGCAGAAAAAAGCAGAAAATCTTTTTATACATTTTTTTTCTTTATAAAATTTAAAGCCTCTCTTAAATTAATATATCTTAATATCTTAATTAATCTTTATATCTTAATTAATTCTGTCCCGGACCCTCTTAAATTTCATAACATAATTTATTATGTAGGTTATTATTAAAAAGGAATAAATTAGATATTTAAATATTAAACTTTATTAATTTATTGTTATGATATTATCATACATAAATATACATATATTTAAATTTAAATCCTGAAAATCTTTATCTCTGAATTTCAGAAAATACTTATGTTTTTAATCTGTGTTCATTTCGCTGTTCTGAGATATGCACCTTATTTTTATCAACACCTCTTAAATTGCATAGAAGAATGAATAAAAATTTATGAATTGTAGATAATATATAATGATGCGTAGAGTTCTATAATTATGTTTCTGCTATTTTTTCAAAATTCCGAAATACATATCAGAAACAATAACAGACATTCTTGAAAAATTGTAATTAACATGCACAAAATACTTTTTGACAGTTAAAGGAATTAAGGAATTTGTTTTCATAAAATTTCTTAGAATTTAATAGAAAATATACCAGTTAAAATGATATTGAAAATGAATAAAAACACAATTGGTGAAAAAACATTAAGTTTTTTTGAAATGAAAAAAAATAGGGGCTTATTTTTATTTAGCAAACAAAAATTAATGAATTGAAGATATAAAATAATGCACTATATAAAATTGTGTGCGTGTTTATTTTAATTAAATCTATTTTTATTTACTTACGTATGTCGTCCCAGTGGCGTGGTCAGTAGCGGCAGCTGCTGCCACACCGAAGGGTCCTGGTTTGAATCCTTTGTAGTGTAATAAAATATGTAATCGATATGTGTAATAAAAATTGTTCTGTATTGTCTCTGTTTCTGCGTATAATTGATCAATCGAGGCGACAGCCATAGCAGCTATAGGCCTCAAAGCACTGTCAAAATCAAATCAAATGTACTTACGTATTTGCTATTTTCCATACTTCTTTAATTTTAAAAACGAATTAATCCACTTCGTTACTTTTCTTGGCAATACTAGACACGATTATCACATGCCAAACGCTAATCCAGCTGTAACCGCAACAACCAATGCGTAATGACAGAGTGGTAAGCATGTAAATTGTTTCATACTTCTAACTTTCATTCAAAGCTCCATGCTTCATGCTGTGTTGATCACTCGATAGCTAATTAAAATGCCATGCATATTTTTCAGTTTTAATGAATGATGTTTTATAGCGCAAGATGCATACTTAAAATAACTAATAGCATTTCTGAGCAAACAATTATCATAAGTATTTGGTAGATAATACTGATGTTAAAGAGAGCATGAAAATGCATAAAAACACAATTTGTATAAAATCATTAGGATTTTTAAAAAGAATTAAAAAAAACTCAGGGTGAAAGATATTTAACAGATAAAAAATTAAAACATGTACATGTTATAAAATAATACATACAATAAGTAAAATTGTGTTTCTGCTTTATCTGTATGTACTCGTATTCGTAAATTTCCCTACTCCTTTAATTTGAAAAACAATTTGATCTACTTTGTTACCTTTCAAGGCCCTATTAGATAAGCTCTTCACATACCAAATGCTAATCTAGCTGTTATTAACTGCAACAGACATAGCGTAATCACAGAGTAAAAATATGTTAATTATTTAGTACTTCCGACTTTCATTCTAAGCCGCATGCTTCATGCCACTTTGATATCTGGATAGTTAAACAAAACACCAGCACACTTTTCGGATTTAATGAATGGAGCTTTTTGTCTTATGATTCACGCCTAAAATAACTAATAGCATTTCTGACTAAACCATTATCACCAATATTTCCCTGGAAATATAGTTGATAATAAAAGCTTTAAATGAATCAAAACACAAGTAGTTGAAAACCATTAGGCTTTTATTTAAGTTAAAAAAACAACAAATGTAGGTCATTTAAAAAATAAAATCCATAAATTTTAGATATTAGTCCATTTTTAAATGAATATCACTGAATAATTAATTGAAATACCATACATATTTTTCATGTTTAATGAATAAAATTTTATAGTGAATGATTGACGCTTAAAATAACTAATAGCATTTCTAAGCAAATCATTATCATCCGTATTTGACGGAAAACGCGCTCGTTAAAGAGAGCATGAAAATGTATAGAAACAAAATTTGTTAAAACTATTAAGCTTTAATAAAAATTAAATAAAAACATGGGATGAATCATATTTATGAAATAAAAGTCTGTAATATGTAGATGTTATAAAACAATGCATACAATACATAAAATAGTGTCTCTGCTTCTTAAAGAAAAAATCGATTTTTATTTACTTCCGTATTTCCTAATTTCCGTACTCCTTTAATTTCAAAAACTGATTAATCTACTCAATTACCTTTCAAGGTACTACTAGACACACTCGTCTCATTCCAAATGCTAAAAACTGATATTAACTACAAGAAGCAATGCATAATGATATAGTAAAAATATGTTAATTGATTTTCATTTTTAGCGGCATGCTTCATGCTGCTCTGATCTCTAGATAGTTAAATAAACCTTCCGTGCATACTTTTCGGATTTCATGAATGAAGTTTTGTAGCTTATGATTCATGACTAAAATAACTAATAGAATTTCTGACTAAACCATTACCAACATTATTTGACGGAAAACGTGCTTGTTAAAGAGAGCTTGAAAATGCATGAAGACAAATAGGTTAAAACCGTTAACCTTTTCTTAAAATAATAATAAAATAATTGGAATAAAAATTATTTAACAAATAAAAATCTATAGTTTGAAGATGTTATAAAATAATGCATTACATATGTAAAATTGTGTTTCTGCTTTTTTCACAAAATCTATTTTTATTTGCATATACTATATGGCCAAAGATGACCGTCCACTTGCGATTTTTGACATTTTGTTAAATATCTAGAAAAATACTCCAGAAATCATCCTGAAATCTTAAGTATGTAAACATAATAGCACGGGTCATACATTTCGGTGAAGATTTTCTCTCGAAACTTTATAGCGGACCGTCAACAAATTAAATTTTCCAAGGTTTTTGCTTATAATTTGCAGAGTTCTTAATATATAATAATGTTCTTTTTAGAAAACATGACAATCATTGCACACAATACCCTCTAATCAAAATTACAAAATAATAAAAAATGTATGAAAAAGGAGAGATTTACTAAATATTATTTTGCATTGCGCATGCGTCAGCGTTATCAAAATTTCATTTGCATATTATGTTAGGAATTATTTGTGCATCTTTGCATATTTTTTCCTAGACGCGATATGGCATCTTAGATACATTTTTAGCTATAAAAAACGATATGAAATTTATTTTTAAAAATCAAAGTGTATAGATCATCCGGTTCATCACGTTCATTTTGCAGCTCTGTAATGATCTTCTACAAACATCTTTTAGTTTAAAATATAACTATTGTTAAATTTTAGATATTTAACAGATATTTTAAATTAAAATTACACATAATATTCATTAAAAACAATAAAGTAGAAGTTTCGGACGTAAATTCCTCCCTCATCACTTTAAGGCCATTGTGCTTAACTGTAATGACCCCAAATTGAAACTACGTTTTTGTGCTTGAAGCCTTAATACAAGAATAAGCTCTATACAAAAAGACATCTGAACTTAAGAAACCAATCATGTCACTCAAAACGAACCGGATGGTAATGTTAAGTCTATGCGGGCGTTATTCTAAAATTTCGCTCAAATTATAATATTGTTATTATTATTATTTTTTTTTTTTTTTTGCAAGGATAATTAAAATCTATCTACAACCGGCTAATTTTTAATTTTGATTACATATTTTTTGTATTATGATTTCAATTTCAGTGCCTTCTCCAAGCGTTACTCGAAAGTATTTTTTTTTTAAATCTACAACCAAAATCAAAAAAATAAACTAGCCTAGTTGTTGATTATCTTCAACTAAACTATGACAAAATGTTAAAATTTGATCTAGATATTTGAAAATACCCCCCCCCCCCATAGATTTAACATCATCATTCGGGCCATTTTAAGAGATTAATGTAGTTTCTTAAGGAAAATTGTCACTCAGCGTTGGAATTCTCTTACTTAATGTTAAATTTGTCGACGTTTATTGCAATTTTATTATCAAAATATCTCTTGGAAAAATTATTATTTTGAAACGATTTTTCTGTGTACTCTTCTTAAAATATGTCATCTTTTTCTTAGTTCTCAAAATATTTGTAAAATGTATGCTTAATTTAATATTTTATGTGTTAAAAGCTGATGAACTGTGAGTAAAATTTTTATACTTCATGTAAAATTAAGTATATACTTTAGAAAATTTTTGAAAACTAAGAAAAACAGAGACATTTTTAAGAAATCTATACAAAAAATAGAAGTTAAAATATTAATTTCTCGATTAGATGTTCTGAATGTACGATTGCATCAAACGCCCAAAGATTTCACAATATTGAGGGAAATTCAGAAGTGAGTGACCAGCCCCCTTAAGAACGAATTGCGAAGCATTTCCTTAAAATATTTTCCTTTACAATGGTCATCGTTCATTACCAAGTGGTCAGTATTCCTTAATGCGGCAAAGAAATTGAAGTTGTTTAATTCTTCTTCCTTTTAATATTAAAGATCAATAAATTTACGGACGTCAAGTGTTGACATCCGTAACTTTGACGTCCGTAACGTGAGCATCTGGCATTTAGTCTTTTACAAGGTTCCATTAAAATGAAATGTAAGATCGAAAAAATCCCTACAGGTTTCTGAATTCGAAATTTAAGATAGAGATTTCAATTCACACACATTCGATTCATTTCACATAGATTCTACAAATTCAAGTAACTCTTTTTCTCATATACCTATAAACTACGAACTGATTTCGCTAAATGCGGCGGAATTTTTCGGAGGTTAACTAAAATAAATTCATATGGTATTTTCGAATTTTTTGTTAACATGATGTTTAAAGCAAATCTTACATTTAATTGAGACGTGTTGAGTCAATATAGAATGAGTACCATCATAATCCTCCAAAAGTGTTCATCTTTAAACGGTAATAAAATGCATGTTTATCATTCATTAATTTGGGATTTTTTCAATGGCACCATATGAGAGCAAATTTTGTATACTTACCGATCCGTAATGCTTTTTCTATGCTAAAATAAATAAATAAATAAATAAATATCAAGTATTCGAAAATAATTCGCTGCCATAGTTTAGAATATTATTCAAACTATTTAAAAAAAGGAAACATTACAGATATAGTTAACTCACAATAAGAAATATTTATGAATAAAAGATCCTCCATATGGCGGATAATTTGTGAAATATTTACCATTGAATAGCGATGCAATTTTCTTGTTCCTAAGTGTCGAATAGTACTAACATTATGCGTTTTAACAGCGACATGCAAATACTTTTCGTAAAAAAATAACTCTTATTGTTTTAACAAGCTTCAACTTCAAAAAAAAAAAAAAAAAAGAAAAAGAAAAAAAAAAGAAAAAGAAAAAGAAAAAAGAAAATGTGAGTAAAAAAGGAAAACATTCTAACGTAAAAGGAACTTTTTATTCCATATTATTTTTTTTTTAAACTTCAATAAACATTTAGATATGTTACTTACCAAACGCACAAGCAATTACAATTTTCTTTAATTTTTTTCTGAATAAACAGTGCTATAGAAAGAATAACAATTTATTCTCAAATATGACTTTATCGATAAGAATATTTTATTTTTGCTTTTTATTTCTTTTTTTTTTCTATGTAGAAACCCACTATACACATGTTTTTTCCCAAGAAAATGTATGAAGCATGCACTGGTCTTTATCCTCAACACACCCAGAGCTAGAGAAGATAGTTCTAGAAGACTTCTCTTAGCAACTGCAACACTCCAGTGTAATGAGATGCGGCTTAAGAGATTTTCCGTATATGAAGTTCTCCAGATATCCCTTGAGTCTTTAGCATCTAGAAGATTTTTTTCCCAGTCATTCTTTTCTATTTTTCTACATATATTTCTTTTATTTGTCAGTTTTTAATATACTAGATATGAATTAATATATTTTAATATATATTAGAAAGTGTTTTATTAAGAGAATCTAATCGAAACTTTTTAATAAAAAAGAAAAATCAAAATTGTTTATACGAACTTGCGTTTTTATTTATTTTTTCAACTGTAACACAAATTATGATTTACGAAAAAATACATTTAAATTTCTTGAAAGAAAATTATTAAATAAAAATTTTAAATGCATTTTTTTTCCTATCGACTGTTGGTTGGAGTTGAAGTTTTGTTCAAATGATTTTAATGAAATCAAGATGCTGCAATAATCCTACCGTTTTTACTTTATGTGTATACTAAATCAGTACATAAAAAATAAGTAAAAAAACATTTACAGATCTAAATATGAGCATCGCTTATATGTGTACAGGTTTCTTTGTAATAACAAAAGCGCGTTATACAGGGGATATAATTAAAATTAGAAAATAAAGTTTAAAATCGTGGGTTCGCATTAAACGCCAAATTTTACGGTAGATATATTTATAACGGTTTTCTTAATTTTGAAAATATGATACAAAAATTCACATTACAAATATATTTTCCCCACTTAAAAAAAATTCATTAATTAATTTTTATATAAATAGAAATTCTTATTCTATTAAACAAAATTCTCTGTATTTTTAATAACAATAAAAAATATAAGACACCAAAAAATTTGTGCTTTCATTTTTTTCATGAAATGAAATAATTGTAAGTGCACTCCTTGTTCCATTATAAACATTATTATTTATCTAACTCACTGTGCTTGCTGCTCTTTTCGTTCATCAATCGGCAAATTTTGAACAAAATTATTTTAAGTTATTTCCAGTTCACGCATTGGTAAAGAAAGATTGTAACTTTTGATAATACCAAAATTTATTGGAATTAAAAATACTCTATAAAATTTAAATCTTGTATGGATGCATATACCCTCAAAAGATTAAATGTACATACCTTGAATTTAAAGTCTTCTTTGCATTAATATAATAGTTTAAATTCGAAGTAATTCGCATAAATATCTTCATACATACAAAAAAAAAAAAAATAGATTATTGCCTGCTTAAGTCCTGGCATTGTCGTTTTAAACACTGAAGAAAATTCTTTTGAATAATTACTGCATATTTTTCTCTTCAATATCGCTCTGTAAAAAAATCCGTTTAAATTACTGCGAAGCAATGGTGCCAACAGTTTTCGACGTAAAATTTGCAGTAAAATTAGATGTAAAAAAAGAAATTACTTTTAATTTTATCAGAAGTTTTACGGCAAAAACTGCTGGCAACATTAGTGTCCACAGTTTTTGCCGGAAATTTAACGGATTATTTTTCTTTACAGTGTACCGCATACATTGAATCATATATATGTTGTTGTTGTTTTTGTTTTTTAATTAATACATTCCTCGATAGGAGGGTATTCTCACGCGATAAAGAAAGTCATCTTAAATAAACCTATCTAATTTTAACTTTCAGTATGGTTGCCAAATGAGGAACATACAAACATTCACCTTAAATATTTACTTATAAAATTTCAAAACATTGAGGAACCAGGATCAAAAAGTAATTAAATAATAAAATAAACAATTAAAAAAAATGAAAAAATATATTTGTTTTATTAAAACTTTAAATTAACGTTTCAGAAGATTAAAAAAAGCTTATAACAAACAAATTATTTAAATTTAGTTATTGCAATTTTGTTTAATAAATGCAAAATAAATTATTGTTAAATCAGTAGTACTAATTTTAAATTCCAGTATCGTTCTCATATAAGAAATCGTAAAAATATATAACTTTTATAGAAATACTTTTTGAGACGCGGTATCTAGAGAAGGGTGTAACCAGAGTTAAAAAAAAAATATATATCATGTGATTTTTTTAAAATCAAACCATAAATTTGATTGTGTCAGAAATTTATTTTGAAAATTTATTTAAACAGAAACAAAGCATGAATTTAGAAGTTATTTCGTTACACTATCCGCTCTCTAGAAAACGCTATGAAATCAAAGGAAACTTCGTGAAATCTGTACTATTTTTATATTAATATATGTTTAGCTGTTAAAGCGTAAAAAGGGATATCAGTAAGAAAAAAAGTTTAGGCGTTCTGCAGCATACAAAAACAACAGCTGTAATTTTAATCTTCAGTAACTTGTGATCTCGTAGACATTTTGAGAAAGCTGATACTAGTGAGAAAAGCATTTCAAATTATATCATCAATTTCAAGAAATGGGTTCCAGTTCTTTTTTGGAATCATATGACCATTTCTTAATGTGTCTTTTACAATCACTACACTATTTGACTTATTCTTCTAAAATTTTTTGAAAGATAAGTGCATGTGGCACCGCTTCAATTCATCTATGACAGTGATGGTAACTTGTGGGAAAATTCCCACATCTGTGGGGAAAATAGAGCTGTGTGGGGTAAAGGGGAAACTTGAGGTTTTGTGGGAAATTTTGAGAATTTCCCATTCCACTCTCATGAACGCGCTTTCCCCCTTTCTTTCTGCAAAACTTTTTAGAAAACCCTTTCTTTCGACTTGTTTTTCAAAACTCCTGGCGAATTGCATCGTAACTATTTCGCGGAATACTGCTGTTGCGTTCCATTGACTCTCGAAGCAGTATTACAACTAAACTTCTTACAGTTAATAGATCAGATTCAACTACATGCCGCCAATTTTCCCCTAACCAATCAACATTACCGATCTTTTATTGCTCATAGCTCAAGCAATGAAAGTAGAGAAACCTGGGGGATTTTTGGAAGGGGAACAAAAGGTTATGACGTCAGTCGGAACTATTCTATTCGATTTTCGGTTACCATCACTGATCTATGATGACTTAAAAACACACATACAATTTTCTGAATTAATAACACCAGACATGCTTAAGTGAGTTTAACATGAACATGACTTGTGTCCACGTTACTGAACGAACACATATAGAGCATTTATAATTCAATAAAAAGAAAGAACGTTTTTTTTTTAATTTTAAGCCGGTTCTGGCAAGCGTTTAGAGGTATATGTGTTATAGTGTTTTGAGAAACCGTACATTCTTTTGGCAAATTATACTGGTCTTGCGTTTTGAACCATTTACTAAGACTGTTCTTTCTTACATTTCAATACAACACAGTGGAATGTACAAGCGTTTCATTTAACACTAATCATCAGTGATCCATCACACTGTTTTGAACATTGTAATTGTTTCCGCATTTCACAGCAAAAATAATTAAAAAAGAATAAACACAGAGTGTTGCGAAGCACGGAAAGAAGGAAAATTAATTTACATGGATTCATAATACATTAAACTAAGGAACAAGGAGCTTTAGCTTGGTGCAGAAGATACTTACATAAATACTTACTTTTCTCGAACTGTATGTATACTTGTATACACATAATAAAATAGAGACAGAAAGAAAAAGAACACATAACAACAATTTAAACTTAAAGAACAAAATAAAATGATTGGTTAAATATACACAACACTTGAAAAAAAAAGCTTTAAAAAATGATACAGTACAATGTTACATGTAGATTTAAAGTGATCATAGTAAATTTATTTAAAAGAATGCAAATTTTATTCTAATTCTCTGTCAAGAAATAATTCATATATTACGAAATTTTCAAATCTTTCACTGATATTTGAAATCTATGTAAATTACTTTTCCTTTTGCTTTATGAGAAAGAGTAACCATTAGCATTTTGCAGAAGATATACTTTCTGAACTTTTTCTATTTGTTTCGAATTTTCATTAATAAAATTTAAAAATATGTAGTCGAATAAATGTATCGAAGACACGGATTTCAATTTTTGTTTTGATACAAATTATATCGTGTAATTTCTATTTGCAGCAAGAGAAGATATTTTGTAAATGGAGATAAAATAAAAACAATACAGACATTCGAATATCTGATTTTTATGGATTAAAATAAAAGTACGTCTAAGATCAAAATAGATTTAAAAAAATATTCTTAAGAATTTAAATATTAGAAATTTAAAATCTCACATTTTGAAGAGAAAATAAAATTATGAAAGCAGAAGTATTTTCAAAGCTGTATTAAAAATATATTGTTACATGCAAGCTAAACATGTAATATAAAGCTAAAAATGTTGAAGAAATGGATTAATAAAGGGGAGAATTTATTGAAAAATATGAAAATTTATGCACATTGACTAATACATTATTATTCTACAAATAAAGCCAATCCAATATGCGGAATATTTCTGTAACAAATTCGACAAAAAATTGAAGAATTTATTACAATACTCGCATTATAATATTTTATCTTCAACCTGTCTCATTGCTTTAAAAAAAGTGTGTCTTTGCATTAAAATTTTAATTGCTTAAAATATTAAATTTTAATGTTTATATAATAATTTGTTGTTTCTGTAATGTAGATATGAAAATACTGCAAGGAAAGTTTATTTTTGAAAGCTTAGGCTTGAATGTTTATATTTTAGAAAGATTTTTCTCAAAGAAAGCAGTCACTTAAAATAATCAATCAATTAACTTTGTAAAATTAGCTTTGTAAACATACATATCTCGTGATACGTTAATTAAATGAAGGAAAATATAAGAAAAATCATCAAGATCATAAAAAAACATATCATTCTGGTACGAATGGGGAATGGAAGATTAAAGGAAAATCTTTACTGCTTTCAATGTAGGCCAATTTTGTAGTAATTGGATTGTTAATAACAAACAAATTTGAAATTTAAAATAAATGTGGATCTTTCATGGTAAAATACAACATAAACTTCCAAAAAAGAAATAAAAAACAGGAGATGGTTTCGAAATAATGACAGCTGTAAAATTTCTCAAATACACATGCTAGATAGCTGAAAAAAAAAACACGTAATATGATCCACTGTATAGTATATGATCAATGATGAGCGGAAATTATAAGTGAAAATTTAGTCTACAATTACCTGAATAAATGTATGAAGAATTGTTATGAGATTTCAAGCATATAAACAAAATAGTAGATTCGATATAATTCTAACATAATTCTTGCGTCAATGCTGGCTTGTTACCATGGTTTCCATGTCAGTCATAACAGATGCTATATTTTCTCACACAGAAACTTTCTGTAATTCACTTTTACAGAACGAATGATGACAAAGTCTAGTGCCTGAAGCAACTTGTATAATTTGCAGATGCAAACAAATCTCTGATATTGTTTCAATATAAAATTAGAGGTTGAGTGGGACAATGATCAGTAAACAAATCTTTTTTCCCTTTTGCATATTCTTAGATGTCAGAAAGTCTACAAATAGGAAAGAAATCACTTATCTATGTTTGCTGCATATTTTATCATTAAGGTTTTTATGTTTATAAAAAATCGCGGCTTTGCTGTCTTTTCGTATAACAAATAACGTAAATTTCTCAGTTTCATCAACATTAACGGCTAGCAAAATAGTAATGAACAGTTTGCTTTTTTCCCGTAAAATAATTTTTCATTTGTATAACAAATAATTGTATTTTTTGTAAATCATTAATCAATTCTCTTTCATCAGCGTTGTAAATGTCTTATGGTGAATACCCTTTGGTTAGGCTGAATAACTTTCCCAATTTTTTTTATTTCAAGAAAGGTTTACCGGTCTACCTATATAAGAAATCGATGGCTGCATCCTGCCTCGTCGAAAATTACTGGGTTAAATTTAACATGCTCCAGAAAAGATTGATACATAATTAGAAATGCAATCCAATATTTTTTTAACCCAGATTAACAAAAAAAAATCTTTTGGATGTTTAAAAAAATCGATAATTACGGATTTCGCTAAATGTGGGTACAACTGAACCTTACAAGGCACAGGTCAGTAACATTAGAGCATAACATAATAAATTTGAAATTGGAATGTCTGTACAAACTGTTAATATTGATTTATTTAATTTAATTTTTACTTTTCAAAAGTCCCGTAAAGAAAATTTTAATAGCAAAGGTTTAAAAGTGCATTTTACAGTGAATGCTGTATTCGTATTTAAAGGATTTTTTTCATCTAATTATTATTACTTACCCATCATACGTAGTATAGGGTAAGTCTTGCAGTCGTTTTGAAAATCGAAA
Organism: Maratus speculifer; assembly: GCA_964019185.1. Lineage (NCBI taxonomy): Eukaryota > Metazoa > Arthropoda > Arachnida > Araneae > Salticidae > Maratus > Maratus speculifer. The sequence goes on from OZ025291.1 coordinate 446,002,704, forward strand.
AAAAAATTTTGGCGGATTTACACGTTTTAGATAGTGGAGATTCCGAAAAACTTATTTTTAGAAAAAAAATTTTGCCGTCCGTGTGTCTGTCTGTCTGTCTGTAAACGCTCTATCTCCCGAACAAATTGAGATAGAGACTTGAAATTTTGTATGTACTTAGTATGTAAGAATGGGACGAAGCCTATTTAATATCAGCAACCTCGATTATCCGGAACTATTTTTTCGGACTCTCGAAAAATTCGTTCTGATGAAAGGTATATAAAAATTTTCGAATTTTTTGTTCTAAGGAATGGACGTAAAAGTCAATAAAATAACACACATTTTGCATATAAAACGAAGTTGATCGGAGTATTAGTTGCCGAGATATTTGTAATCCTGTTTTCGACATTCTTCGATTTTTCATCACCCTGTATTTCATTCAAATTTCAATTCAGAGGTATATTTTAATTGAAAATGAGCCGCGTAATCCGACGCAATTAATTGTTAGTTAATAGGATTATTATTTTTGGAGTTATAAGGATGTTTCTTTTACTCAGTTCGGTACTACTTGAGTAGTTTGGCGTTTTATATAATTTGTCGAAATTGGTACATCAGCACTTCTTTAATATAGCATTACTATGTATATTAACAATATTTAAATTTTGTTTATGAATTGCAATGCATTGTATAAATAGTTTTCATATGTTTCGTTTTCATATACATATCCATGATGGGTAAGTATTACGGTGGCCCCCAACGACTAGTTTTTTTCATTAATTATCAAAAAATACTTCACTAAATAAATTCATCATATAACACTTAAATAAACAGGTAAAAATTTTATATGTCTTCACCACTATTAAATCGGGAATGTCAGATGGCTTTTTTCTTTTGTGGATACTGAATTTGGTAATTTTAAAGCATAATAATTTCCCCAAAATTTAAAGATGCTTTAAATAACGGCATGTTCAATTCAAAGATTTAAAAGGGGGTTCTACAACATTTGATAAGCTAGATATCCGCTTTCTTATTATTTAAATTTTCAGTAATTTCATTTGATACAACTGACCAGAAACTATTTAGATCATAAAAATTCATTTCCCTTTCTTGTTACGTAATTTCTTTATCGATACGTATAAATTGGCACAGATGTTCTCTTAAACGAATTAAAACTATTTATATGTATTTTTTAAGATTTTATTTGTTATAAATAAAAGTTTCTTATAGTATGCCACCTTTTTAAAATAAAGTTATTTTTTGGTAACAATAATTATTATTTTAATAACATAAAAATTATTATTTTAAATAAAATTATCTCTTGCAGGTGGCATCTATTTTATTATTTTCGTCCTTGTATTTGTATTAAACATTTGATATATTTTAAAGTTCATATTGTGTATCTGTATATAATAACAGACAGTTTAACAAATCCTTGACAAACCTAATCTAACCAGTCTCCGATAATACGGAGCTACTAGAGGCATATTTTCGAGATGCGTAAGAGAAAACTTTTATGCCAAAATAAAATATTTTTCTGCCTGAAATCTTTTCAACATAATTTTCCATAAGATTCAAAACTAACACAATTTTAATGAGTTGCGAAGATAAAAAACCATTTTAGAAATCGAGCATGAACAAGATTTTTGGTAGCGCAGTTACAATTTATTTCAAGCATAAGTATTTAAAAAAAAAAAAAAAAAAAAAACATTAAAAATATTTTTTTTTTGAAACCAGTCAATAATTTTTTTTAAATAACACACTTTAAAAAATATGCATTTATACTTTAGTATAGTTTGTAAATGTATCTTTATTTAGCTTTAATACATTTATGTCACGAAAAAAAGAAGACTATTTCTTTACAAATAAATATATAAAAGAAGAAAATAGTTTTAAATAATTCCATAAATTTTATTCAGAATTGCCTTAGAAAAATCTCATTGCGCTTTCTGCTTTGCTAAATCTATTTTCTTTTAACACGGTAATTTCAATGGAATTGAACATCTGAATAATCCTTGTCATGTGCCTGATAAGACTACAGTTACAAAAAAATGAAGTATACTTCAATATGCTACCCATTTTAAGATTTGCATGAATTTATTTTTTTCATTTAACCGTTTTATGAGAACTACATATTAGATTTTATTCGAAGAATTACTTTGATGGTTTCGTTATCGCATTCTTTCAGCTTTACTGTAGCTAAGTATAAAAGAAAATTTTATTACTAAACAATGTTTTGTATCAAGATAATAAGTTGAAAATGGTGTTAATCATTTGAAATAAAAAAAATTCTTTAAAACACCATAACAAAAATTAAATTGCGCAAGGCTTTTCGGAACAACTGGGTGTTTTTTTCGTCAGGCTTAAAGAAGTTGTTCGTCTAATATAAATGTAGCGGCACGACTGAAATGAAAAGGCTGGAAATGGAACAAGCTGAAGGAACAGCCAATACGAGTGTAGAAGGCAACAGCCAATCACGGAAGAGTATAAACAAAACGTTCGACGGATACAATGAAGAAGAGGGAGGAAAACGCAAAATAGTAAAAAGGGAAAATAACAGATTAAATTAAAAGAAAGTGCACACAAACAAAAGGGCTAAAAAACTAATTAAGAATTTATACATATATAGTTATAAAAACACATGTATATATGTAAAAATGTATATACATAATTAATACAAGAAAGCTAAATAAAAAGCAGTATTGAAAAGGTTTTTCTAGGCTACGGAGAGCGTTTTATAATATCATTATATTTTAGACTTATCATTAACAATAACTCCACAATTAAGATAAATAGCCAAATTTTCAAGAAAATCTAAATCAGAGATATTATTGGCATTACAGATAGTTTCAGCAGTTTGAAAATTTAAAATATGGTTTATTTTTCTCTGTAAAGAACTTGAAATGATATCATAAAGGCCGGCTTATAACGAGCACTTTTAATACCAGAAATATGATCTATATTGACGAGTCCGTGTTATAACACGGAATATAAAAATGATAGCTTTAAAAAAATAGGGAAATGCTGGGCATAAAAATATGAGATTTCTACATGTAGCCTATAACTCTTTATTTAAAAGAAATGACATTACTTTGTGAACTTAAAAATATTAATTATCTGGTATCATGAAAAGCTCGTCAAATTCGTCAACTGTTATATCTTGAGGCACATCATCGAATTCAGTTTCATCTTCACCATTACTGTAACTCTGATCCATAAATAAATAATGATCTTTTGTCTTATCTAGATTGTTATATGTACTACACGTTTTAATAGAGGTCAGGGACACATTTCAAAATATTTTTTTTTAATTTTTTCTGTGATGGTTAACTATATCAGTTAAAAAAACACACGATAAAACTTGTCAACATTTTTACATTTAATTTAAAAATGTGAGGTTATTTAAAATTATATAACTCGAAATATTATTTGTAGAATTTCTTTTCTTTTATTTGAATAAACAAGAATCTGCAAGTTTTAATCCTGATTCAGGGTTTTTAAAAATATTAATTTATATAACAAATAAAAATATTTAAATTACAAAATTACAAATAAATGACGTAACTTAAAAAATTATATCTTCAAAAGTATTTTTTTCAAACTTGCTGAATGAAAATAAATGTAAAACAATTGAAAACAACATGTTCTAAATTTTAACCTTTTATCTCTGACGGTTCTTGACTTTCAACTCTTTAAACTTAAGAGCCCACAATAGTCACAGGAAATGTACACAAAAAGACCCGGATGACCATGTAAAGTCTATGGGAGCGTTCTTTTCTAATATCTCGCTCAAATTTTGATATTTTTGCATAATTTTTTTACACAAGATAGCTGAGGGCAATCCACAACCGGGCTAGTTTTAACTTTTTCGATTTTGGTTATATATTTTTTATATTACGATAGTTTCAGTTTCAGAACCGCTTTAAACCGGTTTCGAAAGTTAAAGTAATTTTTTAAAGAAAATCTGAAACCAAAATTGAAAAAGTAAAAACTAGCCCGGTTGTGGATTGCCCTCAGCTATCTTGTGCAAAAAAATCATGCAAAAATATTAAAATTTGAGCGAGATATTAGAAAAGAACGCTCCCATAGACTTTACATGGTCATCCGGGTCTTTTTGAGTAATTTTTCTGTGACTATTGTGGGCTCTTAAGGCATGATAAAGAAAAACAAATTTCCATTTAAAGTCATTTTCATGGCAACCGTTGCTTGTAAACTCGATTTTAAAAATCAATTAATACACTATATATATTTTCTGTTCCACGTAAAATAAAAACATAATTTAAATGTCATTTAAAGCAAAAAAAAAATGTAATTGCTTAAAAAAAAAATAAAATTTCTGTCACGGACCTTCTTAAGTGACTTTTGAATTAATTTATGTTTGATTTTATTCACTACTTTCATTATCCGCTAGCACATTATTTCGGAACTGGCATGGCGCATTTTGCCTCATTTTGTAAATGTTTTTTCCCCTTCTAACATTCATGTTTTACTTGTTAATCTAGTAAATCATTACTCGAAAGACCTCGAAAATCCTTGGAATGAATGGATTTAAAAAGAATAATAGCCTTGCATCCGTATGTACAATTAAAGTTTCTTTGTCAAGAAAAGGATGTGCGTTATACAGCGATTAAGCCCCCCACCATAAAAAAATACAGGTTGAAATCGTAGATGCGTGCTATACACTTGATTTTATTTTACTATTATACACTTCAAAAGAACATGATTTATTCATATGTAGAAATTTTCATTCTCATTTTGTTTGAAATATTGTAACATCAACAAAACAAACCGAAACTCATTTGCCCCTACAGACCATAATGCAACTGAATTCTTTTACGCATCTTTATACAAACTCTTAGATGCTACAAATTTTATTTTAAATACAGAATATTCTAGAAAAAATTTATAAAGCGTATTTTCAGGGCAATCTGAATGTATATACGAAAGTTAGAGCACGTATAGATAAACGGCAGACCATGTCAAATTCTTAAACACTTTACAAATATTGTTAGAAAAAGACAAAGAAAGAACAGTTGATTGCCATGTATATACATTATTTTAAATAAGTAAGTTACATTTTCTCCGAATTTTATTAAAGAAGATCATTTACAATATACATATGTACATTAAAAATGTCAGCCATTTCATAAATATTTTTCCAAATATGTAAAAATATTTAAAGCAATGTATGCTATCTTTTGTAGTACCATTAATTAAAAAAAAATATTTACAAACTTGTAGATTAACGCTGATATGTCCCTTTAGGATTTGCTAGATTTTTATGCCATTTGCATTTTCCGGTAATTACATTAATAACATTCCCAATATTGTCATTTATCTTTCGCCGTGTTTTAACTTTTATATTTCCGACATCAGTAATAACAGTGAACACTTCTGCATTTTCTTCAACGTGGTATTTTTCTTTTAGCAAGCAGCTATATCATAAACCATTTAAGTTATGGCACAGCATTAAAAGTAATGGCTTTTCTTTATTTGTAAATTTCAGCTGAAATCCTGCTGACACACATCACAAACTACGCAATTTATTTTTATTGATTTACGTTACTAATGAAAGGGAAGAGTTTGGAAATATTAAACTTTCAGAAAATCAATTAATTGAGTTCTGAATTCTTTAAATTACAACGTTTCTTCTCATTAAAATGTTTAGAAGTAAGACAATTGGTATAATATAGCTTAGTATAAAGAGAATATTAAACATTATTTTATTTCTTTATTTTTACTCGTGATAATAATTCGTTTAGAACATATAAAAAGTTAAAAGATCTTTGTTTCAAATATAACGAAAAAATAGTGCAAATCGTTGCCTTTATTAAAATTAACACTTTTAAAAAGTTTAAAAATACATGTATGAAAGAAAATAATAACAAATGTGTTTTTCTTACATTATAATTTATTTATTTTATAAAAAACAATATATTAATTATTTTTGAATTAATTAATTGAATTTTGAATTATTTAAAATATATTGATATTTCTGATTAAAAAGTTTAAAAGCAATACGGGTGGTACAATACATTTTTGTTTTAAGTAAATGTAACCCATTATATTTAAAGCAATGTGTGCTATTTTTTGTACTAATATTAATTTTAAAAATATATTTACAAATTTTTAAACTAACGCAGATATTTTCCTTTATGTTTCTGTAGATTTTTATGTCAATTGCACTTTACGGTAATTACATTAAAAACATTCCCAATAATTTCATTGTATTTATCTTTCGCCCTATTTTATATTTTAAATTTCCGACATCAATAATAACAGTGAACGTATATGCATGTTCTTCGACGTGGTATTGTTCCTTTAGCAAGTAGTTATACCATAAACCATTCAAGTAATAACACAACATTAAGAGAAATGGCTTTTCTTTGTTTCTAAATTTCAGCTGACGCACGTCACAAACCTCGCATTTTATTTTTATTGATTTACGTTACTATTGGAAGAGAAGAGTTTGGAGATTTTAAATTTTCAGAAAATCAATTAATTGAGTTTTGAATTCTTTAAATTATATCTATCCTTCTGATTAAAAAGGTTAAAAGTAAGACAATTCGCATAATATAGTTTATTTTAAAGTGAATACGAAAAATACTTTTATTTATTTATTTTTACTCGTGATAATAATATGTTTAGAAAATATGAAAACTTAAAATATTTTTGTTTCAAATATCATGAAAAAATGGTGCAAATCGTTGCAGTTATTAAAATGAATACTTTTGATATGCTTAAAAATATATGTATGAAAGAAAACAGCAACAAGTGTGTTTTTCTTACATTATAATTCATTTATGTTACTTAAAACAATATATTGATTTTCTTTTGAAACAATTAATTGAATTTTTAATTATGAAAATTATATCGATATTTCTGATTAAAAATTTTAGGAGTAATATGATTGGTATAGTACATTTCAGTTTAAACTAAATGTAACAAATTATATTTAAAGCAATGTGTGCTATTTTTTGTACTAATATTAATTTTAAAACAAATATTAACAATTTTTTAGCCTAACGCTTATATTTTCCTTTAATTTTCGCTATATTTTTATGTCAATTTCAGTTTCCGGTAATTACATTAAAAACACTCCCAATACTGTCATTTTATTTATCTTTTGCCGTATTTTATCTTTTAAATTTCCGACATCAATAATAACAGTGAACGCTTCTGCATGTTCTTCGACGTGGTATTTTTTTTAGCAAGCAGTTACATCATAAACCATTTAAGTAACGGCACAGTATTAAAAGTAATGGCTTTTCTTTATTTCTAAATTTCAGCTGAAATCCTGCTGACGCACGTCGCAAACTTCGCAATTTATTTTTATTGATTTACGTTACTACATAGGGAAGAGTTTAGAAATAAAAACTTTCAGAAAATCAATTAATTGAGTTTTGAAATCTTTGAATTATATCGACCATTCTTATTAAAAAATTTAGAAAACAATTAGTATAGTATAGTTTAGTTTAAGTTGGATATAAAAAGAATCGTTTATTTGTTTATTTTTACTCGTGATAATAATACGTTTAGAACATATAAAAACTTAAAAGATCTTTGTTTCAAATATCATGAAAAAATAGTGCAAATCGTTGCCTTTATAAAAATAAATACTTTTGAAATGTTTAAAAATATATGTATTAAAGAAAACAGTAACAAATGTGTTTTTCTTATATTATAAGTTATTTATTGTATTTAAAACAATATATTAATTTTATTTTAAATCAATTAATTGAATTTAGAATTACATTTTAACTATATCGATATTTCTGATTACAAAGTTTAGAAGTAATACGGTTGGTATAATAAATTTTAGTTTCAAGTTAATGTAACCCATTACATTTAAAGCAATGTTTGCTATTGTTTGTACTAATATTAAATTTAAAGCAAATATTTACAATTTTTTAGACTAACGCCAATATTTTCCTTTATGTTTCGCTAAATTTTTATTTCAGTTGCATTTTCCGGTAATAACATTAAAAACATTCCCAATAATGTCATTTTGATTATCTTTTGCCGTATATTATCTTTTATATTTCCGACATCAATAATAGCAGTGAACGCTTCTGCATGTTCTTCGACGTGGTATTTTTCCCTTAGCAAGCAGTTATATAATAAACCATTTAAGTAATGGCACAGCATTAAAAGTAATGGCTTTTCTTTGTTTCTTAATTTCAGCTGAAATCCTGTTGACGCACGTCACAAACTTCGCAATTTATTTTTATTGATTTACGTTACCATTGAAAGGAAATAGTTTGGAGATTTTAAACTTTCAGAAAATCAATTAATTGAGTTTTGAATTCTTCAAATTATATCAACCCTTCTTATTAAAAGTTTAGAAGTAATACGATTGGTATAATATGTTTTAGTTTAAAGTGAGTGTAAACTATTCTTTTATTTATTTATATTTACTTATAATAATAATATGTTTAGAACATATGAATCCTTTGATGCTCGCCAAAAAACTTCGCAATTTGTTTTTATTGATTTACTTTACTATTGAAAAGGAACAGTTTGGAAAGTTTAAACTTCTAGAAAACCAATTAATTAAGTTCTGAATTCATTAAATTATCTTATTCTTTTTGATTAATAGTTTAGAAGCAATTCGATTGGTATAATACATTTTAGTTTAAAGTAATTTTAAACCATTCTTTTTCTTATTTATTATTACTCGTGATAATAAAATGTTTAGAACATATGAAAACTAACAAGATATTTGTTTTAACCCTTTATCTACCGATGGTACTTATAAGTACCATTAAAATAACTTATTATAAAATTCTTTAATGCGTCAGTTTGTTGTAACACTGAATGAGTTACAGATACATTATTTTATCTTGTTCTAAAAGCATTGTTGATTACACAAAACAAAACTATTTTTAAAAGAATTATTTCTTTTTCCTTTGCATCTTTTCAACTTTCTTGGAGCTGAGGGAGGTACAATTCCACAAAATACTAAGAAAATAATTAAAAATGAAAAATTTGAATGGGGCTATAAAAATTGTATAAAATCTCTGTAAATTAAAATTTAATTAATCCTTTTAATTATTTCAGTCCTTCTAAAATCCTTAAAATATTTTTAAAATGATTCTGTAAATCTTTTAATTTAGTTTAAAAAATTGAGTAAATTTTTAATGAATTCATAATGCGGTAGATAAAGGGTTAAATGCTATGAAAAAGTAGTGCAAATTGCTGCCGTTATTAAAATGAGCCATTTTGAAATGCTTAGGAATATATCTATAAAAGAAAACTGCAATAAGTGAGTTTTTCTTACATTACATACATAATATTTTTTATTTAAAACAATATGTAGCCTTTCTAGTATACTGACAGACATTTTTGTACCGATAATTAACTCAGATCTTTCCATTTCATAATATTGAATAGTAACAACATTTCATAAGCGAAAACTGGTGATAATTTTGAGCGTTTATTTTAATGTGGTGGTTTCAAATATTGTTACTATTTAACCGATTTCTTTCTGCCTTTCTAGTATTTCTCGTAACACGATCTTCAATGAAAAAATTAAGGTAAAATATATTGTATTTATTAATGGATTTTCAGCCGAATTTTTCAAATATTTAGCTAGACATTAATCACAACATGTGTGAAATTTTACTAATATATAGTTTCTTCAGTAGATATGTTAAATAGTTGTGATTGACAGCAAATTCTCGTGTACAACAGTAGAAAAGATAATTTATCCTTGGCTTAGTTTGGGAACATCAGACAAAAAAAGTATTTAATGTAAAAGGTAGTAAAATAAGTCGCTATTTAAGAAAATACGCATTTCCTTAGAAAATGATCTCACGGCAAAAAAAAGAATTACTAACACAGTCAAGATGTAATTTTTTTATAAAATAATTCCAAGTATCTCACTAAAAATGCATTTTCCATTTTTTTAATCAAATTGAATGAAGGAAAACCGGCAGATCTACTATAATCCAAAAACTATATAATAATCCATAATTTGTCGTTTTTCAATGCAAAAAAAGAGAACAAAAAGAAAGGCTCTTAAAATTTCTGCTGCATTTTACTCACTTACTGATCGCACAACTTTAATAGCTCAAACGTTTTCCTTTTATTTTATTATTGCTAAAATGTGATTTACATGCTTACAAAATTTCTTTAAAGCATCTGCATACCTTTAAAACAACAATTTTAGTCAAATTTTATTTCTTTAAAGTTATTATAAGATTAAAACGCAGTTCTTTAATACTATTTAAAATCTAATTCTAATTTTTTTTAGAATCGGAAAATTTTTATCTATATCTTAATATTAAAATATAGCTTAATAATCAATGTACTTTATGCTAATTGTATAAATTTTATCAATATCACAGTGTGTGACACAGTACATGATAAGTACCAGCCTGCGGAGCGTAGGTACAAATCCATTTAAGAGCCCACACTACTGATTGAAAAAGACTCGGATGATAATGTAAAGTCTATGGGGGCGTTCTTTTATAATATCTTGCTCACATTTTAACATTTTGACACAATTTTTTTGCATAGAATAGCTGAGGACGATCCACAACCGGCCTAGTTTTTACTTTATTGATTTTGGTACATTATTTTTATGTTAGAATAGTTTCGGTTTCACAACTGGTTTAAACCGTTTCTGAAAGTTAAAGTATTTTTTAAAATCTGACACCAAAATCGAAAAAGTAAAAACTAGGCCAGTTGTGGATCGTCCTTAGCTATCCTATGCGAAAACAATCACGTCAAAATGTTAAAATTTGAGCGAGATATTTGAAAAAAACGCCTACATAGACTTTACATTATCATCCGGGTCTTTTTCAGTCAGTGGTGTGGCGTCTTAAGACATATGTCAATTTGTCAAAAGTTCAATTAAGTTATAAAAATAGCGGGTTACTTTCTTTTTCACATTGGTTGATAACTCTCCAATTAATAGATTGCAGCATTCTTGAAATTCACTCGATCATTCGTAATTAAGACAAGGAGTGTAAGAACGGCTTTAAGGTTTTATGTGGTATTCGTTTCTTACAGAAAACGACATTGTCAACGATATGACATTATTAAAAAGCCGGAATTTATCAGTTGTATGAGTAAAATTTCTAGAAAGTTGATGAATACCCTGGCTGCGTAGTTACAGTTTGATAGAGGAATAATTTGATACGTGATTGATAAGGATCTTAATTTGAGGTCGTAAGTGGTAAGAAGAGGTCGGTTCTGGTTTAATCAAACCAGTGATAACCACCTGAAGAAATCCATTTACCTTCTTCACAAGCTGAACAGGAAGAGTACTTCCTATAAAAAATATTGTCCGAGTTCAGAAAATGTAATGAAAAAAAAAAAAAAGAACCGTGGCATTTTACATCAACGTAAAAGGTTCCCAACGTAATGCACAGATTATTTTTTGTCTCCATGATGATTCTAGAGATCATAAGGGGAAAACGCATCCTACTTCCTCTGAACTTATCTTTTCAAGATTCCAAAGTCATTGCTGTTACTTATATCCAGGAGTGAAAACATTGGATTATATCTTACATGTGGAACGCCTCACATTGTCCCGCAAGACACTTTACATCCCCCCCACCCCCTGAAATAGTCCACACAGCTCAAAATCTTTCATGTTAATTTAATTCTTACCATGTAAATACCCTGTATGTACCATGGTTAAAAGGAACTGGAATAAACATTCAGGCCATAGTGTTGGTGTTCTATTGGCAGCAATTTTCAGTCATTGACAATTGTTCCTAACAAAATGTGTAGTTGGCTACGAATAGTGTAAAATTTTGAATTAAGCCTGACGATTTTTCGGACGAATTTTACCATTTATTGTGTTTTGCGACACTCATACAAAACGTTGAAATGTAAACAAAACAACAACATAAAAAATGCTTTTGATCATAGATTATTTTCTTTTTGAAAAAGGCACTCTTTGTCTCGTATATCATTGTGTTACACTATTTAATTTTGACTGTTTCTGTTTACGCGAAACATATTTCCAACATTTCTCCATAAAGTGGTATGAAAGTTTTCATGATCTATTTCTAAATATCTATGAAGAGAACAGGCTGTTGAATATTTAATAAGTGATTATCACTTTTGTAACTAAGCGTAAAATCAACAGAGTAAAAATATTTATGCCGGGTATCGAACCCGGAACTCTTGGAAGAGCGCTGCAAATGTTCTACCTTTTAATCTACGGGGACGATGCCTATTTTGGCATTTTCACTCATTTTGTTCGTAAGGTTTGAAACTGCATCACAAGATTGAAACGTCTTCGTGAGCACACATATTTGTAGCGTAACATGAGGCACGCAAATAGACCCAGTATTGGTGAAAACATATTTATTTATATTTTATTTTTCAATTAATTATCAGCAGTGAAAATATTCTTGAAAATTTTGAATCTTTAATAAGTGATTATTGGTGTAGTAGTATGCGTAGCATGTCGTGGACTTTGCGGTGTATATATCACATTGTTAGTTAAGCATAGAATCAACAGAGTGCAAATATCCAAGCCGAGTATCAAACCCGAATCATTGTACTAGCGCTACAAATGTTCTCCCATTTAAGCTAGGGGGACGATGCCTATTTTGGCATTCTCACTCATTTTGTTGGTAAGGTTTTCAAACTGCAGCACAAGATTGAAACAACCACATGAGCACACAAACCTGTGGCGTAACATGATACACACACATAGACCCAATATCGGTGAACGCATATTTCTTTATAACTAATTTTTCAATTCATTATCAGCAGTGAAAATATGCTTGGAGTTATTGAATATGTAATAAGTGAATATCGCATTGTTAGTTACGTGTAGGACCAACAAAGTGAATATGTCCAAGCTGGGGATCGAACCTGGAACCTTTGGAATTGCGCTCCAAATGTTCTACCATTTAAGACGACACACTACTGACTAAAAAAGACCCGAATGATAATGAAAAGTCTATGGGGGCATTCTTTTCAAATATATCGCTCAAATTTTAGTATTTTGACATAATTCTTTTGCATATGACAATTGGTTTCAGTTTTTAAAAAAAAATACTTTAACTTTCAAAACCGGTTTGAATCTGCTATGAAACTGGAACTATCCTAATATAAATAGAATGTAATCAAAATCGTAAATGTAAAAACAGCTAGCCCGGTTGTGGATCATTCTCAGCTATCCTATTAAAAACAAATCATCTGAAAATATTAAAATGTCTGCGAGATATTTGAAAAGAACCCTCCCATAGACTTTACATTATCATCCGGATCTTTTTGAATCAATAGTTTGGCTCTTAAGCTATGAGATTGGATTGTCATTCATTTTATTGGTACTACAGCACAAGATGGAAACGTCTAGTGCTGTAACGCCACATAAACCTGGGGCGTAACAGCCAATGGTTGCCACAGGTTTGTGTGTTCATGTGCACGTTTCTAACGTGGGCTGCAGTTTGAAGCCTTACCAACAAAATGAGTAAGAATGCTAATATAGGAATTGTCCTCGTAGTTTAAATGATAGAATACTTAGAGCGCTATTCCAAGCGTTCCGGATTCGATTCCCGGCATGGACATTTTCACTCTGATGGTTCAAAGTTTAGCCAGCCATATGATTGTCACTTTTTAAATATTCAGTAATTTAAAGCATTGCTTACTGCTAAATCACTGTTAATTTCAAAATTCAATTACATATAAATAAATATGAGAACAATCTGTGTTCATTATGATAGAATATGTTAGGTTGTTTTGCTATAAATTTATGAAGTGAATTATTAATTCGGAGATGTTTTTATACATTACTTCTATATTCATCTGTTCATAAATAAATATTGAATTATTATTTGCATATACTAACATTCAAACAGTTAATTATGAACATTACGAAACTTTCAAAATTAATAAAATTGACATTTTTTTTTTCATTTACTTTGTGTTTTACTGTTAAATTTTAGTTTTACTTGCATCTTTTTGCTCGGAATTCATAAATCAGTATTGACAGGTAAGAAATTTTAGGGGATTTTTTCTATATTTTAATAATGTCTTATGGTAAAATACATTATAAAGTCAAAAGGAAAATATATATATATATACATATATATTCTCGAAGTTCTGCAAAAGGCTTTAATCAATATAAAATATTGCTAAAATTTCATATAGGAAAAAAGGAAAGAGGGGTTGCGAAACTTAGTATGTGTTTAAGGCTTAACTGCAATTTTCCACAAATGAATTTAGAACATCTTGTTTAAAATCAATATTATAAATCAAATTTCGCTTCAATAAGTCATTGATATCGAAAATCTCTCTCTTTCTTGGTAAAGGCATGTTCTCTATCTGACATAAAATATGAATTGTGCCGCTGTGTTCAATTCGAAACTTCTCTGTTATCTTCTCTTAAAATTCTCTTTAGAATTCCTAACGCTCTTTATTTTTTAATTTGTATTATGTGTAGACACTTCTAAGTATGCATATTTTAAAATCAGATTAATTTGTTTAATCATTGATAAGAAAAATCGTTTCTACCACAATACATTTCACGAAATACATTTATTTCAAATAACAATTCCAAAATATTCTAATGTGCTCAACATAAATTAGGAAAAAGGTTTATTCTTTCCTGCTATAATGGAAGATAGTGAAAAATCTTTAAAATGTCTGAAGCTTTAAAAGTCTTAAAGCATACTTTTGAAATTTATCGGTAGAATTTTAAGTGACTAAATGACAAATTTCAATGGATTAAACAGCTTTATTAATGCACTTGAGAAATTCGTAATAGTTAAAAGAATTAACAACTTATTACGATTTTGTTTTTGAAGGCATATAAACATGACTATTATGTTCAATACATTTATTTTGCATTTTATTATATAGAATGTTGTTAAGATTTAAGTGTGTGTATGAAATTTATGGTAAGACTTTTATACAAATCATATATTTTTAGATTATTGCAAAGATTACAAATTGCTATATATATATATAATAACTGTTAAATGGCACGTAAATAAGAAGCTATCATCGACATTTATTATGTTGACTCCTTTTTTATACCCATAAATTCCAATGGCGATGTCTGCACCGCTCAATCCAAATCTTCGCCGTGCTTAGAATACCAGAATTCATCTTCAGTCCACTATTGTATTTATAAAAAAACAGATTGTATAAGCGCTAAAATCAAACGCTAAAATTATTTGCTAAAATCAAAGATATTCGGGTTGTGGGGCGATCGCTAGCTTCATCGCCCAAACCCATCCATTAACCGTTTTTCAATGTCTTTAATTTGTTTAATTTCTCTTAAATTTGTCCGATTTCAATTTTTCGATTTTTTTGACGAATAGCGTCAAGACTCATTACTTACGACCCGAATGCCTTAGATTTTAAATAGAAACGAAAAAATGAGAGAAATATAAACCGGACAAATTTAAAAGAGAAATTAAACAGATTAAAGACACTGAAAAATGGTTACAACCCTAATATATTTGACCCATGAACGTTTATTTCTAAATAATATGCTATATCTTTATTTGGGGGACAGAGATTTTACTTATGTTATTTTTAAAAATAAGAAGCTATAAGGCGTATTCTACGGCATACCCTATACTACATCCCTGTTTGTGTCAGTTTCTTAAACTTCCGTTGTTTTTGCCTTGACTAAATCCAGATTCTCATATCTTTTCTCCTTCATCTCTGGTTTGATGTTTGAACATAATTACTTGAAGTTACGAGAGTTACACCGACTGAATGTGATGGTTCATGCAAAATAGGGATGACATGCACTGCAAACAAAATTTTTTAAAACAAAACGGAGTGGAATTTTGAATTATCGATCCAGCCCCACTAAAAATAATCTTAAGATTATCTGAAAAAATCGTCACTTTCTACAGAAATTCTACAGAAATAGGAAGAAAATTTGCAGATTTAGCTTTATCTTTAAAACATCTGCAGAATTTTAAAAAATATTCTTAAAACTATCTTCAAAAATGGGCCATTTTTGAAGATAGTTTTAAGATTTGAAAGTTTGAAGATAATTCAAATACCTTCGAATTTCCCACAGGTTTTGGGCCAAAAAACTGTAGATTTTCTACAGATTTTTTTTAGTGGGGAGGATTGAAATTTCTACAATTTCTTTTATGAAGAATACTTTGACTCTTAATACTGTGACGTTGATTGGCAGTCTTAATACTCACACGATAAGTGTCCCGGATATGTAGATTTTTTTAAATATTTGCCTTCGTTTTTGACGAACATGTTTGTACACGGTATGCGTCATCCTCTGTCTGTTCTCGACTATTTCCGATTTTTTTTTGTTAAAACATTTAAATGGGTAATAAAAAATAATAACCGTTTCCGTGGAAATGTTTTTGAGTTTCACAAGAATTTTAATATTGAAACGTATTACTACTTATCGTTCTTCCGGCGCGTATGACTCCATTTTTGCACATTTTGAGCCTATGCTATATCTAAACTAAGCAACAATAGACCTTGATTATCATGCAGGAAGCATAATATCATGCATAATAAAGTTGAAAATTCGATATACGCTTTTTAATTTGATTAGTTTTTTTTTTTTTTTTTTTTTTGCATATTACTCTTTATATATAAATTCTATACATCATATCAGAACTGTACAAAGTATTCACATATCATTTTCTTTAAAACAGAAAATTTCTGAAAACAAATTTCTGATGCAAAACAGTAGACATATTAACATAAAATATTTTCCCCACATTGCTTTTTCGCATAGCCCTACAAAAGAATTTCATTACATTTATGTCTGTACAGAAATATATTTTACTCATTGCGGTAAATTGAAAAAAATACTGCCTCTAGATAATACTTGTTGTATGCTGAAATGCTTTAAATTAAAAAAAAGAGTAAGTATTCCAATAATTTACATTCGCTGAGATTTGCATGAAGTTAGATGTATCACTTAAGGGAATTGCTTGGAAGCGCTTTATTTCAAAGCATTGATTTTGTACAGCATATATTTTCTAAGATTGTTTTTTTCAATAAAATGTTCTTAAAATTTATTATTTAAGCAGGAAAAAATCGTATAAAGTTTTTTTTAATTAACAGAACGTATGATATAAGGTAAAATTTTTATCATCTTGAAGCATGATTCATATTACTTTAAATCAAACATCTGCATTGCTTTTAAAATTGTTTAAAGATATTGTTCTTCTGTAGGAAAAAATATAGCATGGGAATTATCCTGTTTTGTAATTATTAGTATGCTTTTGAATTTATGAAAGAAAATCTTTTCAAATCTAGAGATAAAAATTAAATATACCATACATCAACAAGCAAAAAGGTCATTTTGGGGAGTTAAACATTCTTTAAGAGATGAAGAATTTATCCCGTGTCCATTTAAATAAAGAAGGAGAAGAATTTTGATTTAAAATACAAAGTGACTTTTTTTGGACGTAGCTAATTCCTAAATCATTGATTGCACAGTTATAGTTACAATTACTTTTGAGAGGTTGTGGTTATTTCATTATTTTTTTTATTTTATTCCTATATATTAATTTAAATAGCGTTACAACTCACCAACTGATATGAAGCAAATATGCAAAAATTTAATTTTAGTTACATTAATCATGGAATTAAACCTTTTTAAGACATGAAGTATTTGTCCCGTGTCCGCAATTAAATAATAAAGAAAATGTATTTCGATTTGAAATACAGAATGACATTTTCTTCTGCTGTAGCTAGTTCCTAAATCATTAATTACAGAATTACAGTTAAAATTACTGTTAGTAGATTGTGGCTATCATATAATTTTATTAATATTATTCTAATACATTTATTTACATAATGGTACTACACATCAACAGATATAAACAAATATGCATAAATTTATTCTCAGTTACATTATTCATGAAATTAAAACAAAAAAATTATAAGAAATAGCAAATTCGTCTTTTATTGCAGTTTTTTTTTCTTTCTCTTCTTTCACGCTTTCTGTTTGTCTCTCTTTGATAATGGATCTTATGTACCTCTTTAAATCTAAAAAAAAAGGTTTTTTATTCTCCGACATGTAAACTCTCAAAGATTGTGCTTTTTTTACAACAGAAACCGCCAGAGACAGTTAATCTCAAGAAATTTTGATGTTGCTAGACATTGAAACTACAATCAGGAAAATTTTGCTTTCTTAGAGGTGTTATTAGATAAATAGATGTAACTTTGTGACATAAGCAATTGACAACTAGCTTTGACAATTTAGCAATTGAGAACTAGCAGGTGCTGTTATTAAGAAACTTTCTAATTGCACTCAATTTTCTGTTTTTTACTTACCCATCATACGTAGTATAGGGTAAGTCTTGCAATCGTTTTGAAAATCGAAAAAAAAAATTTTGACGGATTTACACATTTTCGGCAATGGAGATTTCGAAAAACATATTTTTAGAAAAACATTTTGTCGTCCGTCCGTCTGTCTGTCTGTCTGTCTGTCTGTCTGTAAACGCTCTATCTCCCAAACGAATTGAGATAGAGACTTGAAATTTTGTATGTGCTTAGTATGCAAGAATGGGACGAAGCATATTTAATATCAGTAACCTCGATTATCCGGAACTATTTTTTTCGGACTCTCGAAAAGATCGTTCTGATGAAAGGTATATAAAAATTTTCGAAATATTTTATTTTAAGGAGTGTTCGTAAAAGGCAGTAAAATAACACAAATTTTGCATAAAGAACGAAGCTGATCGAATTATTAGTTGCCGAGATATCTGTAATCCTGTTTTCCACATTCTTCGATTTTTCATGACCCTGTATTTCATTCAAATTTCAATTCAAAGATATATTTTAATTGGAAATGAGACGCTTAATCCGACGCAATCAACCGTTAGTTAATAAGATTATTATTTTTGGAGTTATAAGGATGCTTCTTTTTCGCAATTCAGAACTACTTGAGTAGTTAAGCGTGTTGTATAATTTATCGAAAGAGATTCATCAGCAACTCATTAATATAGCATTACTGTGCACAATAAAAAATATAAACACACGTTTATATTTTGTTTTGGAATTGCAATCCATTTTATAAATAGTTTCCAAATGTATTATTTTCATATATTATATATGCGTATATACGATGGGTAAGTATTACGGTGGCCAACAACGACTAGTTACAAACGTAATAGAAATTTCAGAACAGGCCCTGAAAGTTGATGTTTTTGAACACTTTTCCCAACGAATGCCGGACGAAAAACGGGAGATCACGTGATTGAAATAGCTTAGAACTGGATAGATAATTTAATTATCATTAAATGGAAAACTAATTTCGATTCAAAATCGCTTCCATAACCTTCCAATTTTATATCTCACCGTTAAAAAAGGAATTTGTAAATGTGTCAAAACGTTATTGAGCTTGTTGAGCAGAGCAGTTGAGAACAACCTTAATTGGGAAAACTTTGAAATTTCATAAAAATGAATGACAGTTCGATTCGTTTTATTCGTGGACTAGACAAACATTTTACTTTTATGATTGTCAAAGAATGAGTAAAGTTTTCTGAATAAAAGTTATCACAGTTGTAGGGTAGGATTTTACAGCTATTTAGAAATTAATATTTCATAAATCTTTAACAAGTTAGAGCTTTGTAAATAAATGTAAAATAAGTCAAATTTCTCAGATGAAAAACACATATAACTGGAAGACTGTAGAATATTTTAAATTCTAAAAAATATGGAAAATTATCTTTGATGATATTTTTCATGTTTTACCGTCGTTTTTATAACAATATATATGTTACGGTTAATTAGATAATTTCGTTAATTATTAACAATAACCGGTTATTATTAATTATAACCACGTATTTTGGCAAACCAACAATGAACAATTTTTTTTTTTTTTTTACAATTTTACATTTTGTTAATTTCTGTATTTTTTTTTTTCAAAAATATTTGATGACACGACATAGCTATACATAACATATAATTTGCCATATATTGTTAAAAAATGATTTGCATTGTGAAAATATTCATATTTAAATATACATCAAATTTCATTTTCACATTTGAATAAAATGGCAAACTAATAAAAGTTATACTATGGCACTTTAATGGACCGGATATAATGAAATATCCAAAGCTAACTGAAAAAAAATCAGATTCATCATTTTCCCATATTACCTCAAAAGAGCATTCCTTTCAAAGAAATGTTTTTAGTGAGTTGAAAATATATAACCTAAAATGCCCTTAAAATTCCATAAAATTGGAAGCTTTCAGCTTTTAGTAAAGAACTCACATAAAATACATTATTTATTTCATCTTTTATATAGATTTTTATAAAAAAAACTGAATTTTACATTGATGTTTGAAGTACTTCGAATTTTATTAAAATAAAGAAATGAATATTTAATTCAAATATGGAAAAATAAATAGTTTGATACCAATATTCAATTTTTGAATATATATATGTAAATATTTCTGAAGAAATTATGTAATTGTCAACTTTAATTTTGATGAAATCTCAAATTTTTCTTAAGTAGTTAATAATAACACAGAACTTTGCATTCGGAAAAACGAAATGCTGTATAATTTTGCTTTTTTTTTCTTTTGGACATCAAATGAAATATCAGTTGCTTCTGGTTAAGGCTGCGAGCGAACAGCACTAGTTTTTATTACACTAAAAGAGCAATCAATCAATCTTTGTTTCCGAACGAAACAATGGTAAAATCTCTTTAAATGATTTTTGAGGGACTGACTCTACCAAATTGACAAAGGAAGGGGAACTTTTATCTACCCAATCTTCAGTCGTAAAGCTGTCAACTCATTTCGCGTTAGATTTCTCTCTTGAAGTTCAGATTCAGTGCACTGAAAAAGCACTTTTAGATCAAAGCGCCGAAACGAAAGATCAAAGAAAGCGCAAGAAGTTAGTGCTATGTGCGTGGATCTTAACAATGTAACAGGTGTTATGAATGCCCCAGTATTTCTTTCTTAGAAATAATAGTCTAAGAGTTAGCAACGGACTTTATCAAGGCTCATTTTTCTCCATTTTCTTCCCTTTTATGTTGTAGTATATTTGCGGGTGGTCTGGCAGTCGGGAAACGTTGCTAGTGGAAGAAGGGGTTACGCAGGTCAAAAAATCTTCAAAATTACGTCACTTTATCATGGCTCATTTTTTTATATATTCTTCCTGTTTTATAAAGTGCTATTTATATATTTTCTGGCTGGTGTAGCCACACAACGGACATACCAAAATGTAAGAAAATTTTTAATTGAAAACGATAAACAGTGAGTGAAAGACATTATCTTTTTATTTCTGCAGCTCTTCCTAATCTGTGTGAAAAAATATCATTTTTGTTTTTTGTTGCGATTCGAACATTTTTATGAGTGTTAAAAATTTACGGTTTATAATTGAGTTATTTTGATAATTTATCTGTGTTCGAAAAGAATTGAGCTGTGTTATTAAGTAAAATTAAACTGTTTAAAACGAAAGAGGTGTTTTTAATTTAGAGTTTGAGCGACAAATAATTAATAGTTACGAACATTGGATAAAATACTTCTTTTTTATGGTGTAGTACGTTTGCGGGCGGTCTAGCAGTCGGGAGACGTTGCGTTTACATGTGGGAGAAGGGGTTATGCAGGTGAAAAATCATCAAAATTACGCCATTTTAGCAGGATTTTTGTTTGTAAGATTTGTTTATACTAACTATTTGTGATATTAATACATTATTGCCAGACATTACCAATGTGGCTAACACTCTTTCAGATCCACATTTATAGACAACATAATACCCTTTGGATATCAGACAACCTATAATTAATTTGCCAGACACAAATTCGGTTGAAAAATTAGTTAGTTATTTAATTAATTAGTTGTTAGGGCAATCTCTATTTTCATCTCCCCACCCACCCACTGCCCGCCAGCGACAGAACTTCGCGCAAGAGAGTTTTAATGTTATATTTTAACCCAATGTATGATAACCCCCCCCAAAAAAAAAATATGTTAACCCTCCCAGTCGCCTTCCGAGACAAACATATTCGGGATGTAGGTTAGGGCGATGCTAGTTTCATCGCCCTATCCACCCACTAACCGTCTTTCAATGTCTTTACTTACGACCCGTATGCCTTAGACTCCAAATAGATAATAAAGCGAGAAATTGAAACAGGACAAATTTAAAATGAAAACTACATAAATTAAAGACACTAAAAAACGGTTAGTGGGTGGATGGGACGATGAAAAGAGCGATCGCCCTAACCTACATCCCGAATAATCTGTAAATAAATTTATGCTGTAAATAAATATATTATGTTTACTTCATTATGGTCTCTATAGGGTAATTTTCACTGTAAAAACTAATTTTTTTTAATTATTTTTATAAATAGTAAAATAGCTGGGCTCTTTTTGACGAATACAAATTCATTTTAATCCTTTTTGATTGAAAACTAGAGTAATGAAAGCAGTGGCAGTTTTCAAGAGTGATACATTTATTTAACGAACAAGTAATCAGATTAAAGTTTGAATCATTTTTAAATGATGTAATAAAAATAGGCAGCGGTTCCAAACCTATGGGTCGTGGCAGGTGCCAGAGCGCCCGCCCGCAAAAGTACTAAACCATAAAATGGAAGAACATATAAAAAAATTGAGACTTGATAAAATGGCGTAAATTTGGAGTTTTTTGACCTGCATAACCTCTTCTCTCACCGGTAAAAACAATGTCTCCGAACTGCCAGACCGCCCTCAAACGTACAACAGCACAAAAGGAAAGAACATATAAAAAACGAGTCTTGATAAAATGACGTAATTTTGATTTTTTTTTTTGGACTTGCATAACTCCTTTTCCCATAGGTGAAGGCATCGTCTCCTGACTGCCACGCAGCCCGTAAATATTCTACACCATAAAAGGGAAGAACATATACAAAAAATGAGCCTTGATAAAATGACGTAATTTTGAAGTGTTTTAACCTGCATAACCCCCTTCTCACTTCACAGGTAAACGCAACGTCTAACGACTGCCAGACCGCCCGCAAACGTGGTTTACTATGAAAGGGAAGAACGTATAGAATTTTGAGCCTTGATAATATCAGGTGTCGAAAACGTTGCTAGCTCTTTGAAGTATTACTGTATATGACGTATGATGTAATAAAAATCTAGCGAATATTCGTTTTCTTATCAGAAAAATTATTCATGTTAAATAAATTTTAAACTTTTCCTTTATTTTTCTCACGAGAGTTGTATAATATTCAGTTTTGAAATCAAAAAGTTCATAAAAAAAACAATTTATGTGCGGTCAAACAATATACAGGGTGTTTCGCTACCAGACCGACAAACTTTGAGGGGTGATAGTAGACATAAAGACAAACATTATTAAATAGGAAACCATGGGGCGCAAACTTCTCCTGTAGGAGCTAGGGGCCATAAAAGTTTAAGGTCCAAAAATTGAAACGCTGATAATAATTAGAAAAAAGGGTAGATTTGTTTGTGGTTTTCTCTAAAATTATTCTTTGTATCACGATTTTTAATTTTTTTAATTTTAAATGTTAAGTTCAAAAATTGCCGACAGAGGGCGCTTTAGACTTTAGAGTAACGAACAAATACTTTTTGCCGTTCTTTTGTGCATGGGGTTGAAATTATTCTTAAGTTTAGACATTTACTAAATTTTTAAGCCCAAAATCGGAAACATGGGGATCGGTTAACTAGCGAAAATTTAACTGTGAACCGAGGGGGAGATTTTAAACTCTCATAAACATTGGACAAACTAATCGATTTTGTTGCGGTTTGCGTGTAGGTCATTCCCTTGGTAATTATTTTATTCAAAATAATGTACAGCTTCCATGTCCTCATTTTTTGATAGAGGGCGCTTCCGACACATGTCCGACATTTCAATGATATTACTCCTGGGTGTTTTACTACCAGACCACCATACTTCCAGGAAGTGTAAGGGATGTAAAGACGACTCGGAATCACACAGGAATGTGTCGTTGACAATTGTTTTTTTGCATGTTACGGATAAAAAAAGAAGGGAAAAAAACAACAGAAACAAGCAGAGAAACAGCAACATGTTAAAATGACAGAACAAAGTTTATTTAACGGTTTTACTGCAAAAAGTGTTCGAAATTACGACCAGAAAATGTCCGACAAACTACATGACAGCGATAGTAGATGGCGCTGAACGGTAATGCGCGTGAAAGTTTCTCTCTCGTTGCGCAGCTCAATGTGGTTCCAGCACGATCGGGCTCTTCCACATTTTACCAATTATGTTCACCGATACCTCAACGCAACATATGGACAGAGGTTGATAGGTCGTGGTGTCCCGATTTATTGGCCAGCCACATCACCGGACCCATCAAGTATGAGCTTCTTCTGCTGGGGTCAATTAAAGACTTAGCAGCTCGTATTTCTGTAGCTTCCGGAAATCTAGCAAAGATTCCAGAAATCTTTCAAAGCATGTAATTTCTTTCGAGAAATTACATGCGACGCCGCTGTCAAGCATGTCGAATTACTTCTGGTCGTAATTTCGAACATCTTTTCTAGTAAAACCTTTAAATAAACTGTTTTATGTCATATTAACGTGTTGCTGTTTCTCTGCTTGTTTCTGTTGTTCTTTTCTCTGCTTCCTTTAACCATAACTCACGAAAAATACATTTTCAACGTTACATTCCTATGTGATTTCGTGTCGCTTTCGCGTCCCTAATTCTGGTAGTAAAATACCCAGGGGTAATTCCATTGAAATGTCGGAAATGTGTAGGAAGCGCCCTCTATGAAAAAATGAGAACACCACAGCTGTACGTCATTTTGAATAAAATAATTACCAAAGGAATGACCTACACGTAAACCGCAACAAAATCGAATAATTTGTCGAATGTTTATGAGCGTTTAAAATCTCCCCCTCGGTTCACAGTTAAAATTTCGCTAGTTAACCGATCCCCATGTTTCCGATTTTGGGCTTAAAATTTAAGTTAAAGTCTCTACTTTAAAATAATTTCAACCCCATGCACAAAAGAACGGCAAAAAGCATTTGTTCGTTACGCTAAAGTCTAAAGCGCCTTCTGTCGGCAATTTTCGAACTTAACCTTTAAAATTAAAAAAATTAAAAATCGTGATATAAAAAATAATTTTAGAGAAAACCGCAAACAAATCGACCCTTTTTTCTAATTTTTATCAGCGTTTGAATTTTTGGACCTTAAACTTTAATGGCCCCTAGCTCCTACAGGAGACGTTTGCGCCCCATGGTTTCCTATTTAATAATGTTTGTCTTTATGTCTACTATCACCCCTCAAAGTTTGTCGATCTGGTAGAGAAACACCCTGTATATTGAAATCAATAAGTACATATTTCTAAAAAAAAAATTTATGCTTTAATTAAAACACAAAACGAAAAATCAGTTTTATAAAAATAGAATTCTTTAATCAAAGTTACTTGAATTGGGAAATTCAAAGGCAAATTGAAGGATAATACAAATAATACAAAAGTTATATTTTTAATGAATAACCGTGTAATAAAAGAACATTCCTGGAATATTCAGAGTCTTAAAAAATACTTTCTTTATTATCGGTGGCATATTAAGTGAATATAGGAAACTTTAAGTAGATAAAAGAGCTTTGTTATTGATTATAGGAAATGTAGAAAAAGGTAAAGTAACAGTTTTCCCAGGAAAATTTAATTCAGTACTCATCAAAAATAGATAATGCGGGCTACTAAAAAGCCATATTTTATGATTTATGTTGCATAATTTCCAGATTTTTTCTTTAATATTGTTATAAAACATGTTTCAGATACATATACATGTTACAAATTTCCAATTTATCAACTTATTGCATATTTTTATTCAGAAAGTTCATAAAAACGTTATTCATACAAATGAAAAAAAGCTGCAATTATATCTATGTGTGTCTGTTAGTTTGTGATGGCAAGCAAAATCTTTGACACGTCCAAGGGTGTAAATAAATCCATAGATACAAGTCTAGCGCCTCGTCGTATGCAACTGAGATTTAGAACATAAAATGTATATTAAATATTTGAGTTATTAATTAAAAAATACAAAGAAGTCTAATTAAAAACTTATCTCTGTCCTGTCGTAAGGGAAAAACGCTTGTTTATTCATAGATCACGAGAAAAATAAAATGGGAAAGACAAAATTTTAAAGGGTATTTTGTCATTATTTATTAAGATTCATCGTCAAAACCACTTAGTAAATTTATTAACGTAATACATTTATCTAAATAATCATACTTTTATTTAGTTTTATTTCTAAAATTTTGTAATGAATTCAAAGAAACTTCAATTAACAAATTTGGCAAAAACAAAAATAAAAAAAAATCAGTTTACTAAAACCTTTTTTACCATTAAAGCAACGTCTCTTTGGGTCGCAATTATAGAGATGGCGAAAGACCAAAAAGATGCTTTTAAAATCGGAAACTTCGTCTAATCGATTGCTTAATTGTTTTTTAAATATATAAATTTTATTCTTTTCAAATATTTGGTCAAGAGTAGGTTAATTTGCGCCTGGGAACCTATACTTTTTTACGCTGAAAGTAACTAAATGTGCGGATCTTTATGTTTTCTTTAAAAAAAACTTTTTTACGAGATCATAAATGACATTTTTTACATTGTAGTACAAAATATTATTTCACATAAAAATAAGTATTAATACTTTATAAGTATTACTTTTTTGAAACAAAAATATCTGTTTTAAAGAACTTTTATGTAATACGAGTTTTCATGGTGAAAATAACGTATTAGCAATTTAAAAGAATTATTCCTTTGGTTCCATTCATTCCTAAAATTCTATTGCAAATTCTTTATGCCACGAAATCTAGAACACATTTTTCAAATTGGAATTCATTAATTACAATTATTTTCAATATCAGGAGGAGCAAGAAAAATTGAAAGAAGAGCCTAATACAAATAACCAAACTTAACTCTTAATCGATACCTACAAAGTATAAAATATTGTCACAAGCTTTGAAAAGTCAGAAGTTTTTAAAGGCTTAGAGTATATTATATTTTGAATTGTATCGGCAATATTTAAAGTATATGAAAGGAAGTTTACATAGATAAAAGAGATTATATAATGAGTTTTTAAATGGGTAATAGATTAAAGGTGAAATAATTTATGTTTTACATGTAAAATATAATTTATAATTTTGAAAATAATACGAAGATTACCATTGAAAGCAATTTTGCTTTCTTTATTTTAATAAGCATTTTACAGTCGGAATTCATGAACAGAAGTGAATGGAGGCATAATTTCAAGGAGTAAAATAATTGTTTGATGATTGTTAAATATGAAAATTATTTTAAAGGCAATTATTTTCAGCTGCAGATAAATTTAGTTTTTGTAACTATCAAAACGTCTCCAAAAATTATTGCAAGAAAAAACTTTTGTAAAATGCTTTTTTAACTATCGAATACGTTTTGTTTAATAAGAGTTTTCATGATACAGAAACTGATTTCAGAATTTGAGGAGATAGGAAAATATTATTACGTATATCTGAAAACCTTTTCTTACGAGATCATAAACAGACTATTTTACATTGTAGTACAAAGTACTTATTCTAGTAAAATAATTATTTATGCCTTTTGAATAGAAAATGTCTGTTTTAATCAATTTTTAAGCAATAAGAATTCCTATAACAGAAATAACGTCTTAGCCGGTTCAAAGAATTTTCTTTTGTTCCATTCATTCCTAAAATTCCTTTGCACATAAGTTATGCCACGAAACGTAGAATATATATTTCATAGTGGAATTCATTAATAAAGATTACTTTGAATATGAAGAGTAAGAATTGTTGAAAGATGCCTAATACAAATAACTAAACTTAATTGCTTATAGATACCTACAAAGCATAAAAACTTCTCAGAAGCGTTGAAAAGTCAGAAGTTCCAAAACTGTTAAAGTACTTTGAATTTTATCGGCAACATTTTAAATGAATGAGGAAAAGTTTCCATAGATAAAAGAGATTACTTAATGGATAATAGATAAAAGGTAAAACAAGTTATGTTTAACTGGTAAAATATGATTTAGTAATTTGAAAATAATGTATAGATTAACACTGAGAGCAATATTCTTTGGTTTATAAGCATTTTACAATTGGGTGTAGTTAGAACAGAAGTAAGTGGAAGCATAATTTCCAAGAATAAAATTTTTGTTTCATAACATTAAATTTGGTTAATATTTCAAAGGAATTTTTTTCAGGTTTTGTTAAATTTAGTATTTGTAAAAATCAAACCGTTTCCAAAAAATATTGTAAAAAAAAATCGAAAATACTTTTTAGCTTGAAATTTTGTATATAGGTGTATCCTGATAATGCGCTTCCCTGATTAGTTTTTAAAGTTCATTCGATATGTATAAGAGGGGGGTCGGGGGGCTCATGCCCCTCCCCTTAATTGATATAAACGGAATTTTTATGCAGAATTAACAGTTTTCGCTAAAAAATTAGATATAGCATCATTCTGATGAGGCGATTCCATGACTGTTATTAGGTGTTCTTGGGATAAGTATAAACAGTGGGAACGGGGGGCTCATGCCCCTCCCCTTAATTGATATAAATGGGATTTTCATGCAGAATTAACAGTTTTCGTTCAAAATTTAGATATAGGATCATTCTGATGAGGCGATTCCGTGACTGTTATTAGGTGTTCATTAAATAAGTGTAAATAGGGGGAACGGTAGTTCTAATGCACCTCCCCTTAATTTATATAAATGGGTTTTTCAAGCAGAATTGTCAGATTTCGTTCAAATCTCTGAATAGTTTTGGAAGTTTAATGGTTAAGTATAAAAGAGGGGTATAACTCCTCTTAAATTATATAAATGCCAAATGGGATTTTATTAAGAATTATCCGATTTGCTCTGAATTTTGAATATAATTTTTTTATATGATAAAGCATGTCTTTGATAGTTTAGGAGTTTCGATGATTAAGTATAAAAAAGGGGAAAGGGGAGAGCTGTTTCCCTTTCTTAATTTTTTTTTTCAAACGGAATTAAACCTTGAAAATACAAGGCTGTAATGTACAATTAGTATGCGTAGCCTGTGAGCTCAATGCCATCAGTTTAACTGGACAATATTCTTTTCATTTAATATCGAATATATTTTGGTTAATAAGACTTTTGAGGATACAGAAATTGAATTCAGAATCGTGAGTAAAAGGATAATGTTATAATTTACTTTTGTAAGCCTTTTTTACGAGAACATTAACATCTTTTTTAACATTGTAATAGACAGTATTTTTTCGAATAAAAAACGTGCCTTTTGAACATAAAATGTCTGTTTTAAACATTTTTATGCAATAAGAATTTACATAACCTAAATGACGTCTTAGCCTCTTAAAATAGTTATTCCTTTGGTACCATTCATTTCTAATATTCTGAAGCACATTCCTTATGCCACGAAACTTAGAATATATTTCGCATATTGTAATTTATCGATTAAGATTACTTTGAATAGAGAGTAAGAAATATTGAATAATACCTAATGCAAATAACCAAACTTAATTCGTAATCGATACCTACAAATATAAAAACTTGTCAAAAGCTTTGGAAAGTCGGAAGTTTTAAAAGCCTTAAGGGTACTTTGAATTGTATCGGCAATATCTTAAGTGAATGAAGGGAAATTTTCATAGATAAAATAGATTAATTAATGAGTTTTTGAAATGGATAATTGAAAAAAAGTAAAATAAGATATATAATTTAGAATTTTCAAAAGAACAACTAGATTACCATTAAAAGCAATTTTGCTTACTTTATGTTAATAAGCACTTTACAGACGAAATTGTATGAATAGACGTGAATGGAGGCATAATTTATAGGAGTAAAACATTTGTTTAATAATTGTCAAATAAAGATAATATTTTAAGGCAATATTTATTAGGTTTACATAAATTTATTATTTGTAATTAATGAAAAAAAAGAAAAATCAATGAAAAAAAGGAGTTTTGGAAAGTCAGAAGTTTTAAAAGCCTTAACATATTTTGAACTGTATCAGCAATATTTTAATTAAATGAAATAAAAATTTCATAGATAAAACTTAAAACAAGTTATGTTTTGCATTTAAAATAAGATTTGGTACTTTAAAAAGAATATTTAGATCATCATTGAAATATATTTTTTTCCTTTGTGATAATCAGTATTTTGTAATCGGAATTTTATAAACAGGAGAGATTAGAGGCATAATTTTAAAGAGTAAAATATTTTTTTAATAATCGTTAAATATGTATAATATTTGAAAGGCAACCTTTTTTTCATGTGTAGTTAAATTTAATATCTGTAAAAATCAAAATGTTTCCAAAAAAAAGTCTGAATATTCAATTACCGAATATGTTTTGTTTAATAACATTTTTGATGGTGCAGCAGTTAAATTCAGAATATTGAGTAAATAGACTAATGCTATAATTTACTAAATTATTTAGGTTTATAGTTGAAAAAAAAACTTTTAGGTGAAAATGCTTTTACAATTATTCAATGTGTTTTGTTTAATAAGATCTTTGATAATACACAAACTGAATTCAGAATCGTGAGGAAGAAATGTAATGCTATAATTTTATTCCATAATTGTTTTCTTATGAGATCATAATACATTTTAATCATAAACACTCTTTTACATTCTAGTACAAAGTATTTATTCGAGTAAAAACAAGTATTCATTCTTTTTGAACAGAATATATCTGCATTAAACAACTTTTATGTAATGAGAATTCTCATAACAGAAATAACGTTCTAGCTGGCTAAAAAGTATTTCTCGTTTGGATCCATTTATTTCTATAATTCTATTGCACATTCTTTAAGCCAAGAAACCTAGAATATATTTTTCGTATTTGAATTCATGAATTAAGGTTACTTTAAGTATGAAGAGCAAGAAATATTGAAACATACTTGTTAGAAGCTTTGCAAAGTCAGAAGTTTTAAAAGTCTTAAAGTACTTTGAAATTGTATCAGCGACATTTCAAATGAATGAAGGAAAGTTATCATAGATAAAGAGATTATTTAATTAGTCTTTGAAATATATAATAGACAACAGATAAAATAATTTATGTTTCTAATTTAAATAAAGATTTAGTATTTTTAAAGGAATATATAGATTACCATTGAAAGCAATAATGTTTCCTTTGTGTTAATAGGCATTTTACAGTTGGAATTATAGGAACAGAAGTGAGTGAAAGCATAATTTTAAGGAAGAACGTATTTGTTTAATAATTGTTAAATATGGATAATATTTCAAAGGAAATAATTTTTCAGAAGTAGTTAAATATAGTATTTGTAAAAATAAAAATGTGGGATAATAAAATAGAAATAATAGTTGTAATATAATTTTGATGAATTTAACCTTCTAAACTCTTGCAAATGAATAAAACTGCAATGTTGTATTCTCTAAATTTTGTTTTAAATGCTGAGAAAGTTAGATTCTTTCAACATTATAAAAAATCAATGTTACAATTGAGAATGTAATCTTGAAATTATTAATCATTCTAAAATATATTCATTCTAAAAATTATCATTTTAAAATATATTCATTAAATATATAGAAATATCTTATTTTAAGTATTGTTTACATTGCATTGAAACTTGGAGCTTAGTGAACTAAAAAACACATAGAAAGTCCAATAAATATATTCGCTTTAATTAAATATACGAATGACTTATTTTTATGAAATGCAGTTTGAAAACATCAAAATTAATACAAAAAATACACATATCATGCAAAATTGACAAACATACATGTAACTTGAAAAAAAAATGTATATTCGGCTAATTCTCTGCGGCATATATTTCAACCATTTTAGAAAAAATTTCTAGTACGATCGATATATTTTTAATTGGTGCCTGTCAAAACGATTGCTCGCGCAGTGTTGCCAGTGTTTCCACATGTTTGTAAAATTACGGAAACCTTTGGATATCAGAAAAAAATATGTATTACAACATGTCCGATATTAAATTATTTTACTCTGTTGCAAAACGATCTCGTTTTCATTATTTATTTATTAACAGTGGAGTCACTTTGAGGGGCTTCTGATTTCTAGATCTGTTAACTTTACGCCCAGTCTATTGATGAATGCCTTATAAATAATGATCCATTATAAAAACTACGCAACAAGATTTATTTATAAAAAAAGTTAAAAATATTTAAATTTAAAATACCTTCAGAAAAAGGTCGTACTAAGATATTTTAATTTTAAAAGTAATTTAAGCATGATAATAGAAAGTTAAGAAATAAAATAATAAAATGCTAAAGGAAACATGAAAAAAGGTTTAAAGATAAATAAAGACAGTTAAGAAAAAAAAAGTCGGATTATCAGGTAAAGCTCGGGCAAGTAGGAATGTGCCTGATGTTATGTCACAAAGTATTTTTTATGTCAATTATAACTTCTAAATATTTCTGATAAGTACTTATTCCAACTTTGTGATTTATGCGTGTCTTGAACTATTTTGGGTTAACTATTCTGGAACACTTATTGTACTATTTTGAGAGCATACTACATCATTTTGCGAATATCACTGTACCAGAAATATTGCAACGCGGTTTATTCATTTTCTTTTTACTGTGTGGCGTAAAGTTCAAGAAATCAAGTAATTTCAGCTAAATTGAAAACAAATGATTGGCTTAAATATTTTCCCCTAATTCTAGGTTATATTTCTAGTAGTCACTATCTGATTATCAATTAAAAACATAAGAAGGTTTTCAATTAACATGTAACCGAAAGAAAAGTTTTATATTCTAGAAATTCAGGAGCGTTATCTTTAACTGTGAAACTAGAACGCACGTCTGAATATATATATAAAGCAGATTAGGGGAAGAGAATTTAAATTAATTTCGCATAGATAATATAAAACGAAATTTAAAGTAATTTTTATAAATTATTCTTTTTTCCAGTTTTATACTACTCACTATATTTTACAGCACATCCACAATAAAATCCATTTTACGTTTCTATAAATCGTTAAACTTGAATTTCATTCTTAAAGTATATTTTCGTTTCTTAGAAAAAAACAAAATGATTTTCCGTTTAATTAGAGAAAAAAAAAAACTACTTTTTTAAAAACTTCTTAGAGCAAATCTTCAGGCAGAAATAAATTTCGATTTCTGTTTAATTTTAAAGAAATGTTGAAATGAAGAAAAAATAAATACATGCTCTAGAAGATTCGAAAAAATTGCAGTTGACATCTAGAATTATTAAGAGATAAAATAAAGTTTTATTGGGAGAGATATTATTCTTTTCCCAGTTAAAATATTACTTAAATAAATATAGATCAGCACGGTATGTTACTTTCTCTAGGAAAATTCGGTTATCTTAATACCCATATTAAATTAAAGAAAAGCACCTGAAACTTTTTTATCCTCATTTACTGCAAGACAATCTATATTTATGTAAATCATTATACGTAAAATAAATTTTCATGTATCACAATAATTTTAAATATGCACATGCCTATTCGTCCGATAAAAAAAATCACTACACGATGAAATACATCATAATCCCATCTATACTAAAAAATATCATTGTATTAAATTACTGAAAAAAATACAAAAATTCTGATATCGATAATAGAAAATAAGAGGAAATAAAAAAGGTCTGTTTATTTTCTAGTGCTGGAAAGCTCTGTTTTTTTAAAATTCAAATTATCATATGTGGATCAGTTTGGGTAGTAGAAGACCTCATATTAAACTTTTTTTCGTGTCGTATTAGGGATGAAGTTTATCATAAACTGGGGCTACTTTGACACCTAAGGATAACTTCGTCACTTTGCAGGCGGACAGGTTTGTTACTGTTTTATATGTATTTATGGGTGTTATTTATGCATGTGACTTAATCTCTCTTTTTTATTGGTCTTATAGTTCAAGAGCCGACCGCACGAAATCCTTGGTCATCGAGCATAAGAAAAATTTCTTTTTTTTTATGGAAGAATAGTAATAGAGGAATCTAATGACCTATGTCTGCCGGAAGCGAAGTAGTGCACAAGCCAAAAATTTATACTACTAGAGGTAGATTCGTAGGCTTAGGATTGTGTTTTAATGCAACCAGTTTTTCCATGTTTTTATACTTTTGATTGTACGGCAAACACAATGCTAAGCCTTCGAGTAAAACACTAGTGGTATTCATTTTTGGCTTATGCACCACTTCGCTTCTGGTAGACGTGGATCATTAGATTCCTCTATTACACTCTTCCATAAAATAAAGGATTTTTTCTTTAGCCCGATGACTTAGGGTTTTGTGGGATCGGCTCTTGAACTATTATAGAGTAAGAGAAAATGAGATGCTACGAAAAAAAAATACGGAGGGCGGAATTATCGCAATCAAACTGAACAGAATGTAGCAAACGCAATGGCGGCAGTCAATAATAGCATGTGTAAAACTAGCTGCTGAAATATTCCAAATACCAAGTAATACTCTTGTCAATGGAAAACACAATTGTCCTTGAAAGCACATTCAATCTGAGGTTTGCCATACAATCATTACTTATGGAAAGGAACAGTTGATTTCCAAGACAATGAGTGTCGTTGCTGACTGGGCACGATGTTAAGTTGGTAATTAAAACATACCGTAATTAGTGGTCAACAGTTAAACACATTAATGTGTTAAAAGTTAGGTAACAAAAACAGTTCTAAAAAGTGTTTAATTTTGTGCGATGAGAATTTGCAGCATAGAATGTAGATTCTTTTCGTTAAAATGTTATGCTTAGTAAAAGTCTTCCAGTTGATAATAGTCGGAAAAGTATTGATGTGTGATTACGAACTCTTGTACAACGGTGCAATTACTTTTAATTTAAAACGCTGATTGAAAGAAATTATCTAATCTAAACTGAAACATAGCTGACTAAATCTAAAGTAAACTTAAAAAAATTCCCAGCAAGTTGTACAAAATACATCTGTAAATTTTTTATTTTATATCCGATTATGTAAAAAAAAAATAATAATAAAAAAATAAAAAAATAAAATCTAAATATGTTTTTTCTTGAAATATATCAATCTTAGAATAGAAGAAAAACAATTAGTAAAACACGCTAAGAAATTCATATATGAATATTACTTCTATAGCTAATTTATTTTACTTTCTATTGTTACAAAATATAGCTAAGCAAAATATTATACTATGAATTTTACTAGAATAAATTTAACATTCTGTAACATTATCTGAGGAATATTTTACGCACGAGATTTACATCGCTTGCTCTTTTAATTCCACTGTTTGATTAACAGTTGCAGTAAGAAGATTATACTGTTTCGAATTCTGCAATCTTAGATTGAAGGAAAAGATTATATTCAGCAACATAATCCTTTATCCTTGACAAATTTCCAGCATAAGACTTCCAAGATAAAGGATTTGCAAAGGCTGTGTATAATGTTTAGAACTATAGTTTTGAAACACACTAAAGTGCCCTTTGGCATTATTTCTAAGACATTTCATAGAGAGTGATTTCAGAATAAATTGAAATAAATTGTTTCACATTTCATAAAGATGATGCTAAAAATTAAGGTAAATCAAAGCTCTACGTAAATTTATTGCGTACATAATAATTGACATGCACAAAAAAATTGAAATCTTTATGACAGATCGAAAAACATGATACAAAAGTAAAGAAAATACGACATAGAGAAAGAGCCGTTTAAAGTTTTATTTCTGTGATGAATTGCGCTGGATGTATTATCAAAATTTACAATATCTCGTGATATAATTATTGTGTAGGTGAAAATGAGAAATCGATATTCACAATTTAATGGGGTTTGCTTATAATACAAAAATTCCCATTTTGAACAATTTTGAGGCAAACTGTCCCTTTAAACGTAAAATTTAATTTTTTAAAAGTAAATAAAAAAAAATACAGATAGTAAAATATAAACAGTTTGCATTTACTAGTTTTTGTATGCATTTTTTTTCATAGATTTTCATGCACTTTAATTTCTTGTTCTCTGTCTGCCTAATAATACATCTCTGAATTTCTTGATCGAATTTTTGAATACTCTGTAAACTAAACACACATACTCACACATACACACACCGCGAAAATAAATGCTGAAAATACAGAAACAAATGTTATTATAAGGAAAAACGCGACATTAATCTCAGCAAAGTTTGCTATTGTAAAATATGAACAATTTCAATTTCCACGTATTTCTATATATTTTTTCATAGATTTTCATCCACTGGAAACAATATATACACAGCTTCTTTGATTTTACTGTAAAAATATTAAAGTTTTTAAACTGTTTTTAAAATGATGCAAAATAATACAATATTTTCTTCCTTTATTTAGGGAAAACATTAAAAAAAATTTTTCGACAGATTTAAAAATATATTTCATAGCGCAATATTTTTCACAATTAAACTGTAGTTCAGTTAATTTAAAAAAATGACATTTTGATCAATTTAGAAATATATTTAACGGGACAATATATATACAAAGTTCAATGGGACAACTTTTGTTTCTGTGTTTTAAATGAGTCGAATTCTCTGCGGTTTACAATTCTAAGCTATTTACATACGGATCAGATATTAAAATCAATAAGTTTATCTGAGTGAAATTTGTTCACTAGTTGTCAGCCGAGATATTTCATTTGGTAGATCATTGTAAATTTAAGTTAGCATATCTTGCATTCGATTCCCGACTACAAGATGTTTTTCTATCAATTGATAATATTCAGTTCTTACATGGCATTTTAGGTAGATTTCGTTTGAAATACTACCCATTGCATTCGCACCAATGTTGGAATTTCTGAAACATTTTTGCAGATCTACGCTCATCATGACTCATAGACCTCAAAGCTACCATCAATAAAAAAGTATATATATATATATATATATATATATATATATATATATATATATATATATATATATATATATATATATATATATATATATATATATCACTTTTTTATGGACACGATAACTTCTGTAATTCTGCAAAATCTTCACCAAAATCTCGGCTAAGTTCGTTAATGATTAAAATTGAACCAAGGGGGTCGAAATATGGGGCGTTTTTGTGATAACAGATAAAACCCGTAATTTCTTAATGAAAATAGATATCGAATAAGTTTAAAGTTTATATTACTTCTAAAAAATGGATAATAAGTTCATTCATAAACTGATTTTTAGTAAAGTAAAAAATGGGCTCAAGGGGTAGGAAAAAACATTGTTTTGGGGGAAAAAAAATTAAAACTTTGTCAATATTTAAGATATAAAATCCAAATAAATTTTTTCTTACTCTATAACTCTTAGCGATAAGAAAAAAAAATGAAACGAAAAAAAGGAGGGTGGAAAAAGAAAAAATCTATAACTTCGCCAATTCTTAAACTATCAAGTCAAATTAAATTTATTTTGCATCTTCTTAATAATATCTACAACTTTTAAACTGGCAATTTTTTCATAAGACCAATTCTTACAGAAAAAATTATTTAAACAATTATAGGAGTTGCAGAAAAAACTCAAATCCAAACTGCTTATATTCTGACTCATTTTTAAAGTAATTTTTGATTTTAAATGCATCCAAATGGCATATCGTCTTCTTTAAAAAAACATAATGTGATGTATTGGCCAGTTTCTTTATAAAGCAGAATTTACTTCAAAAAAGGCTGACAAATTGAGTATTTTGAACAGAATTTCCCGAAGTGATCGTGATTGAAAAATTGAAGAAATATTTCTATAACAAATTGCGTTTTTTCTGACTCATTTTTAAATCCATTTTTGCTCTCAAATGCATCCAATTGACAAGTTTTCTG
Source organism: Maratus speculifer (assembly GCA_964019185.1). Lineage (NCBI taxonomy): Eukaryota > Metazoa > Arthropoda > Arachnida > Araneae > Salticidae > Maratus > Maratus speculifer. The sequence goes on from OZ025291.1 coordinate 446,040,288, forward strand.
AATTAGGAACTGAATAATGTGCTATATTGCTCAGTATTTTAATACAGGCAGAATATTTTTTCAAAAAGCTGTCAAAGTGGGCACTTCGCACAAAATTTCCCGAAGCGATCGTGATTCAAGAATTGTTGATGTATTCATATAACAAATTGCTTAATTCATGACTCATTTTTAAATTCGATTTTGCCTTCAAACGCATTCAATTAACAGTTTTTCTTATTTAGAAACTATATAATGTGTTGTATTGACCGATTTTTTATTAAAGCCAGAATGTATTTCAAAATATGCTGTCGAAATGGGCATTTAAGCCGTATTTCGCTTAAGATGATTCTCATAAAATTAGTTCTTACAGAAAATGGAAAAAAAATTTCAAAAGAAACCAAAAAAAGTTGTTATACTGGATTTATCTTTAATCCTATTTTATTTTTTTTTGTTGTTGAAATGAGTACTTTTTGAAATCTACCTCCGCCTATAGACCAAGCCGACAGGGATTTTTTTCTATGTAAATATGGTTGGCTCACCAAAGATAAGATGGATTTTACGACAAAAATCGTTTTCTATGTACAAGATATTCCAAAATTCGACTTAAGAGTTCAGAGGGTTAATAATAGTCAGAAAGATTATGAAAAATTGCTATAAAACATAATGTCTCAAAACACTTACAGTGGGTGGACAAATTATTAGTTATTTTACAGTTAGATATTGTTTATGTTACGGATAAACCTAGCAAATACATGTCTTTCGGCACACGTTCGGTCCGCCGCCGCCATTGTCGGTTAAGGGTCGGCAGGGACACAGTAGTTTTGGCGAAGTGTCGGTAGCATGTAGGCAACGGAAAGTTAAGAATTTGCTTTTTAGCCGCCGGTTATCGTAATCGGTCCTTTTATGGTTATATATCGGCAAGCCACTTATAACGGCAGATGGCACATGACCGATATATTATTTTTGATAGTGGCCCAATTAGATTTGCCAACATCAGTCCGAATTCGGAAATTATGGTCTTAACCGAAATTTATTTAGTTTTGTTTTCTAAATTTTGTTTAAATTTTGACAAGAGATCTAAATTTCATGTATTCTTATAAAATTCTAGCAGTTGTAAACATAAAAATTGTAAAAAAAAAATTCATTTTTTATGTATTTTAATTTATTTTAAAAAGACTTAATGTTATTTAAATTAGCAAAAAAAAAAAATATTTTTTAGATCGCTCCTTAAAATTATTATTCATTATAAACTTTATCGTAAAAAATAATAATAAAGAAAATCATAATTTCATTGAAATTATTTTCAAGTGACATATTCGTTTTAAAAGTGATATATATTTTTAATTTATTTAAAAAACAAATTATTAAAAATTTTTTTAATTATTTTACAAGCTATAAAAATATAACAATTCTACCCAGCTTTTACATTCTAATATTATAAAAAATATTCAATAATCTCCCCCTTCTAAAAATTTATTTTCCAAGCCAAAAAAGAAATAATATTTATAAATAATCACTAAAAATACATTCTACAATAAATAATCAAATGCCATATTTTTTTTTAAATTCTAATTAAAAGCGATTAGTTACCAACTTATTTTCTTATTAATTACTTTCTTCTATCTTCAATAGCAAACAATATTGTAATCGAAATTTTTTCAACTTCCAATTTTCGAAGGATTTACAGGTCAGAGGTTCCAAAAAACATGTTTTTACAAAGTGTCTGTCTGTCTGTGTATATGTGTATATGTGTGTCCGTATGTTGCCATTCTATCATCATAAAGTGTTTGAAGATATGCATAGAGTTGAACGAATTTTTTTGTGAATTTTTTGGCTGTGGCAAATAGGTTCTCCTTTAATTTTGAAATATTCCGCCGGAAAGCGGGGGGGGGGGGGGCACTGCCATAACGTTTTTGTGCCATTTTCAATATTGTATCGAATAAAATTGTATGAAGTTATGCATCGAGTTTTTTGTGTAAATGTTTGCTCATGGGTAGTTGGCCCTTCATGAATTTGAAAACAATCCGCCGCAAGTGGGCTCTGCAATAGCGATTGTTGTGTCATTTTCAATATTTTATAACAGAAAAGTGTATAAATTTATACATAGAATTAAATGATATTTTTTTTTGTATAAGTGTTTGGCTATGGTCAGCAGACCCTTCCAGAACTTGAAAAAAAAAAAAAAAATCCGCCGAAAGGCGGAGATATAATCGCGATGTCTGTGCCAGTTTTATTATTTTATCATTAAAAAGCGTTTGAAATTTTGCGTAGAACTGAACTAAAATTTTTGTCTGTGATTTTTTAGGGATATGGGGAGTAGATCCTTCATGAATTCCGAAAAAATCTGCCTAACATTCTACTGTTCAACTTCTCGTACATATAAGGAAAGTGGTTTTTACTCCGATTAATTAACTGAAGTAGAAATTTAAAATGAAAATCATAGTTGGTATATTATCGTAACTAAGTAGTGTGTAATTAAATTTTGAAATATTAAAATTCACATTTGAGAGAGAAAAACATTTTGGGATTGGCACATCCAATTAGTTTTTTATGTTAAAAATTCCTTAATCTAACACATTTAATTCCATTTTAATTCCTAAAACAATAATTGTATTAATAGAAAAATTTGTAAATTTACAGATTTTTTTAAATACAAAGTATTCATAAATTTTCTGAAAGCTTTATTAAAATAAGTTTTTGCATGTTAAAAATATAACATATAATTTATAAATTATTACAGTGCATGTAATTACATTATAAATCCTAATAGAAAATTTTTATTATATATTACAAAACCTCTAAAAATAATATTATTCAGTAAAAAATTATTCTTAAATTTATATGAAAAACAATTTGGTTTGCTTTAACGAATTCACTATGATATTTATTCCATTCATTAAAATATTAAATTAATGTTTAATACACCAACAAAAGACAATTACAAAATAAAATAATTGATAATAAATAAATGAATAGTACTACACTAATTAATATTACCTAAATAAAAAAAGCAAATAAAAACACATAAACACTCCAATTTTTCCATCTACTGTGTACCTTCAACGACAAACCACCCCTTAACGAAATGTCTTCCTTTTATATCCCAATAAAATAATATCACATCGAGGCTCAGTGGTCAATTTGTAGGTACAAAAAGAGGTACATTTCCTACATACTTAAATTGGACTTTACAGACATTTTTAAAGATAATTTTCTTAATATTTATTGAAAAGGGATTTTTGCAAAAATATGTTGGGTTTTGAAATCATCCTACTACCTGCTATATTTTAATACTATTTAGTCTGTGGTCTCTAAAACACTATGCACAAAGATTTTTTTTTTTTGGTGTGTGGGGGGACTATTGTAGCATTATTAGAAGAAAACACATTTATACACGCAATTACTAGAATTTCACATTTAACCATACATGAATTCCTAGATTTAATTTTAATTTAGAAAAATTCCGTCAAAAATGTCTTCTATATAATAAATGTCTTCCAAAATTTGGCCTATGAAATGAGACGGTTAATTATGGGAAACAAGAGGAAAAACAAATCGTACAATATGAAATCGAAAATCAGCTATTAAGTACAGGGTATTTAATGCTACTTGAACTCATATTGCCCATAATAATTTTAAGAAAAATAAAAATACTGTAGAAAATGTAATTATATGTTGTACATTGTTTTGTGTAAGCTGTGATAATATCACTAAAATGTCGGGAAAACACTTTGATCAAGATATCGATAACACCGTATGAACTGATATTTACAGTCCAAAATGTGATGAGTCAAGTGTAGACTGTTGGCGTGTATAATGCTAACATTAACAGCTTTTGTTTGGAAATATCACGTTTACAACAAAGGTGAGGATGCCTGTTAATTGTTTTATTTTAATATGGTTAGGATTTTTGAAAGTGATTATCGTCAACACAAATTGAGTTAGGATGAAAGAATCTGTAAGTTTGAATAAATACCTGGTTTGCAATCCAATGCAGTATAAGAAGTTTTAATTCGTTGTTAGAAAAACTCGTCATTATACACTAAATTCTTTCTCGTCTTTTGACAAATAATTTCCGCAGTCCAAGAAAACGTGTTTTACCAATGAATGTTTCCAGAAAGTCTGAAAATTCAGTTCAACTCGTGCATCGCTTTAGTAATAGGAAATATATTTATAAATTAATGTATACAATTTAATTAAAAAAGAAAAAATGTTTTCAAATTTAAAAATAAATAACAATTACTTTTTTCATAGATTCCCAAGTACTCACAATTTATTGAATAAAGCGAAAGCAGTCTTAAAAATAATTTATAAAATTACAAAAATACGCATATGTATATATATTCGAATTAAAAATACATTTTAATTACTATAAGCCCTTTGAATTTTTCTATCGAATTTTTCAACATCTTGTAAAATAAAAAAAACCCGCAAAAAATGCTAGGAACACCAAAACAAATATTATTATTAAGAAAAACGCCACTTTAATGATAGCAAAAATCAGTAAAATAATAAATGAATGTTTAATATAGTGTATAAAATATAAACATCCCACTCACATTTTTTAAAGTATAGATGAATAATACGATACTAAGATTTGTATATATAGACTTTTCGAATAAAATTTTGAAAAAAAAATATTATTTTGTAAACTAGAACTACTTTAAAATCTTCAAAAAATATAACTTATTGTATGAATTACGTTAAAATTCATATCAAGAACTTCATATGACAAAGTTTGGCATTTTTGAATGCCAGCAAAACTACATTTTGAATTTTGGATTCTTATGCAGGAAACGTGACAAATTTGTTTTTTAACCGTATAGAAATATAAGAACTGTGGAAAAAAGTAAATAAAAGTAATATGATTGAAATACGGACTAGTTCTTTTATCGGCTTTATAGAAAAAACAAATTTTAAGAAATGGAAAGAAAATACATAAAGTTACATTTTGTTAGAAATCAGAGAATAAATAGAACTGAAAGAAGTGTATATTCAACTTTTTTTATTTAATGGAGCCTGCTTTGTTAATCGCAATAGCTTGTTTCCTGATAACTGTTTTTGTATTTTATTTTATTATTATTTCTTGAAATTTTTAGTATTTTTTTCCTTGATTTTACAAACGATTTCTAAGATTTTACATTTAAGAAAGTAGTGTCAGTAATTTTTATAAAATTCTGCCTCATAATTTTTATTTTTTTATTAAGATTAATTGAATGTCGCTAACATTTCTGCAATTTCTATTAACAGTATTTCATTGTTTATGTTGATCATTCAAGAATTTGTCAGAATATGCTTTAAATATAGAGATTTATATTACATACAAGGTGTTCTTTTTCAACTTTGTCCAGTGACTAATTTCTAAACTGTTCGCATATATATTTTTTCATTATTATAAAAAAAGTCAAGCAATGTTTTTTGTAGTAAATATTTACAAAATAATTTTATTATTGATCTGCATACTAACTATTATGCGTCCACAAATCACACATAAATACTTTTTTTAGGGGAATACTTACCTGTCCTCATACTAGGTCCGTACGAAAGAAAGAGTTAACGTTCAGCATAATAGCGAAATATAAGCAGTTTTGGATGTACCTACAAAGTAATGAATGAAAAGTAAACCAAATGTTTCGAAATAAATATGCAAATTTTCAGTATAGAAAACGAAAGCTCCCGAGTGTGTATGGTCGAAGCAAGTAGATAAAAAAGCTTTATATCACATGTGAAATTTTTTCTTTTCGTTCGCTCACACTCCTCATCGAATACCTCAATTAACATTTAATGTAATGTTCGGTGAAATTCAAAGACAGACAGAACAAATGAGTAAACACTGACGTTTAAATGGATGTTGTGGCAAATCATGGGGATATTAGAAACAAGGGATTCTCAAGCATGGAACTATTAAGAAAAAGGAAGTGACACATCCTTAAAATAATGAAGTTTCATCTGTAACCGTTTTCATAGATGTTCATTACCAGCGCGACAATATCCTACCTTTAAATTTATGTGGAAAATTACTCCTTATTTAAATGCATCATTAATAAAATATTTCAATAAAAAATATCGGAAAAAACTGATATTCATATTTGTTAGTAATAGATTACTTTGGCGGTAATATTTCAACCACATTGTGGCAATCAAGACAGCCCTCCCTGTCAGTGTCAGTAAAAGATTATAATACGTAGACAAATTGATACCAGTGAGAATAAATTGAAATTCTATACCATATTTGTGTAAGAAATTTCTCATCAATAATACGTAAAAATAAGATGAAAACTTCTATTCAAATGGAACTTTCCATTCGTGGTATTCAGAAAATGATCATCTGATTAAAAGAAACAGTCGTCACCTTGTGACAACCACCTCAGTTACTTCACTCGCAACTGATAAACAATATACTTATACCCCCTATACTGTACTTCCTCTTTATTCATAACTCCATTGTCTCAAGTTCAGATTTCTAGACTTTACTGCAACGTCCATCGTCGCGTGCCAATTATGGGACAGGTTAAGGATACTAGATCCAATACTAGATATTTTTTCAATATTGGGTGAAAAAAGTCCGGCCCAGGATTCGAACCAGGGATGTATTCTCTGAAGCCGCCAATCCTCTACCAACTGAGCTATCCCGGACTCGAAGACTGGGGGACTATTTCACCCAATTAACCTCAACGATCGCTTTTATCTGGTCTGATACTCTGGATCAGTTCAACAGAATAAATCGAAGGTCAGTATATGGAATTGCAGAAAAGGACTTTTTTCACTCAATATTGAAAAATGGAATAAATTACTTCTATTATAATTGATTTACCGATTGAATAATCGTGTTTAAAATTAATCTAATTTATCCATATTGTTGATTTTTTACCAGAAATGCAACATCATCTGAGCTCTTTTAGTGAGCTTTACACTGTTAAAAATTCTGTGCTATTTTGATTCGAAATTTGGTGCTTAGTAGCTGCCGCAATAAGATGGCGAAATCTTGTTCCAAGATTTGGAACTTCGGTTGAACCATAGTACCATTTTTTCAAATAATATGGTGTAAACTCGTTCCAAGATTTGGAGCTTTGATTGAACCATCCTATGGTGGCAGCTGGTAATAGCTGCGAGCACCAAATCTTCGTTCAAAGTAGCACGAAATTTTTAACGACCTGGATGATAATGTATCGTCTATCGGGTCATTACTTTCCATGTCTAGCGTTTCCTGTCTAGCTCAAATTTTTAATATTTTGATGTAATTTTTTTTGCATAAGATAGCTGAGGACTATAAACAACCGGGCTAATTTTACTTTTTCGATTTTTTTTTTAATTTTCTTTTCATATTAGGATAGTTTCAGTTTCATGACCGGTTCAATTCGGTTCTGAAAGTTGCAGAATTAAAAAAAATTCTGAAACCAAAATCGAAAAAGTCAAAACTAGCTCGGTTGTAGGTTGTCCTCAGCTATCCTATGTAAAAAGAATCACCTTAAAATATTCAAATTTGAGCGAGATAAAAGAAACGAACGAACCCCATAGACTTTGCATTATCATCCGGGTCTATTTTAGTCAGTAGTGCGGTGCCTTAAGAGCCCACAATAGTCACAGAAAAATTACTCAAAAAGACCCGGATGACCATGTAAAAGCTATGGGAGCGTTCTTTTCTAATATCTCGCTCAAATTTTAATTTTTTTGCATGATTTTTTTGCACAAGATAGCTGAGGGCAATCCACAACCGGGCTAGTTTTTACTTTTTCAATTTTTGTTTCAGATTTTCTTTAAAAAATTACTTTAACTTTCGAAACCGGTTTAAACCGGTTCTGAAACTGAAACTATCGTAATATAAAAAATATATAACCAAAATCGAAAAAGTAAAAACTAGCCCGGTTGTGGATTGCCCTCAGCTATCTTGTGCAAAAAAATCATGCAAAAATATTAAAATTTGAGCGAGATATTAGAAAAGAATGCTCCCATAGACTTTACATGGTCATCCGGGTCTTTTTGAGTAATTTTTCTGTGACTATTGTGGGCTCTTAACATGATACAGAGATCATAGACTTGTACATCTATATTAATAAAATAACAAATCGCTCTGTGTGTGTGTGTGTCTGCGATAGTTAGCGAAAACTACGGTACGTACGAAGCTCAAAATTTTTCTGAGAGTGGCCCAATATCTCTTTTGATGCACCTGAGTTTCAGAATTTCGAAATTCTATTTATTAACTGAGTAATTAATTAAATTCCAAAGATCACTCTCATAAAAAATCGCCCTTTTTCTTCTTTTTTTCCCTTCATTTAGTTATGGTTGGTTGGTTGCATAAAATTTTCGCATAAATAATTAAAAAAGCTGGAACAGACCTTTAAAATCCATAGACTGGCAAACTGTCAGTTTAAATGATGATTTTTTATCACAGCGGTTGTAAACCATGGAGGAAAAAAATAGGTGGTGGTGAAGAAAACAGAAAAAAGGGTTGCAATATTAAACCATTTATCGCTCAAATTTTAATGTCCCAAACAAAAGTATATGGAAGGGATTTTGTATTAATAAGACGAATTGAAAGTAATGAATTACAGCTGAAGCATATTTTACGAAGAAATAGTAATTTTTTAAAATGGCCTTTTTTCTATTATATTATTTATTTTTAAAAAATGTTTGCTTTTTAAATAATTGAAATTGATAAATTCTAAATAGTAATTAAATGTCAAAATAAAATTAAATAAAATATTGAAAACATTTGATTTGAATTAAAAATTGTATTACTAAAAGTTTTCTTTTTTTTTCAGAACTTTTTAATATTTTAAAACGTAGATGAAAATTTTTTTATAATTTAACAACATAATAATAACTCTATGTCAATATATAAAATATATTTATGAAAACATTCTTTTAAAACCATGCGCGAAAACTTAAATAACAAATATTAGTCTAAAATCTAGATTTCAGAGTGCAAACGATTTTTCAAGCAAAATCTTAAATGATGCTTCTATATTGATATTTCAAAGTGACGGTTAGGTTACATTTATGTTATATTTAAGTTACGGTAGGGTACTGTTTAGTCGCAGTTAGGTTACAGATAGATTATGGCAGTTAGGTTACAGACAGATTATGGTTATGGTACAAAAGTTTACGGTTAGGAATTTGTCCACAGAGTCAACATTACGCATGCTTTGATTAAAAATATACACTTTTGTTAAATGGCTCTGAAATTATAATACTATATACCAATCTTTTATCATCGCGTATAGATTTCATTCACGGTATAGTCGGATTTAAGAGTGATATAATTAGTTTGAAATTCAAAATATTTCACTTGGGATTTCTATGCGAAAAAAATAATTAGTTACATGATTTAACAGTGATTTTTACGGGTAAATATCAACACTTAAAACGAAACTAAATCAATCGTTGGATACATGTTCCCTCCCGTGTTTCTCATTGCTCATTTTAAGTATTTTTAGAGCTTAATATTAGTTGTTTTTAAAACCGATTTTTCACAGTCAGCAGCGACGTATTTCAGACAATGCATTTCTGCATGCTTCAAGTTAATGATAAAATCATACAAATTTCAAGTTCGTTTAATATTGTTAATACGGATCCGGGCAACGCCGGGCGGGTCAGCTAGTAAGACATAAACTTCTAATGATACCATTATACATCTAATTAATGACGTATTGTTTGAAGTTTAAGAAATGGCGTATATGGTGTTGTCATAAAGCTGAGTTTACATGTAAGATGTCGTTTCGGAATAAATCAAAGATGTTGTACAACACCGTAACTGCCTTTGTGATTTACAGTTATCTTGTACAGTTTTCAATAAAGGATAATTAACTTCGTGTATTGAAACAAGAGGGTGCAGCAATTTTCCTCGCCAAGATACTCAATGAATTTACTATACTTAAATTTCAAAACGGTGATTAATATATGTATGCGCTTTAAATTTAGGACGTTTATTCTTTTATGAATATGAAAATAGTCTTTGCAGATATTTATAAATAATTATAGTGAGATAAATCATCAATTTAACAATGCATTTTGCGTTTATCTAGGACAGAAAAATGATGCGCATTACATGCTGATTGTTGAAAGACTGTGATTTTATTTTCATTATAAATGAATTTATCGCACAAAATAGAAAAGAGCTTTCAATTAAAACACACCCGAAAAAAACTTATACCCATTTCACTTATATTATTTTTCATGTAGGAAAACTATACACGTTATTTTTTTTTTACTTTAGTCTCAAATACTATACATTTGAAAAAAATATATTTTTTAAAGAACATTTGGCAAAATAATGTATTTTTTTCTTTTCGAAAGATAACATACTGAAACAAAATGAAAATAACATTTATAAAAATACATTTGTTTGCAAAAAAATTTTATCAACAAACATGGAAATCTCAAATACGTATTTTATTCTTTTTGTATCTTCCAACATTTTTCATTTACTTACGATTTCAAGACACCACGAAAAAAGCACATTTTTCCTGGTATCGGGGTGATATCAAATAAATATAATGTTTTCTATTTTAACTTTTTATTATAAATAAATATTCTATTTCAGTGAATTTAGAATGTATAAGCAAAAGTGGAGATTTTTTTTTAAATTTTATGTGATCAATATGTAAATAAATATAATATTGTTACTTTCTTCTATCTTTTCAAGAAAAAGGTATTTGAATTGTGCAAATCGTAGTGGCACTGCTATGCAGAATTATTCATCATTAACGCAATAGCTATATCTCAGGAACTAATGCATGAATTTTCATCAAACTTCAGATTCGGTTAATCCGTCATGTTAAATTAGTATTTATTTGTTTGTCGAGTAAATTTATCAACAGGTAGCGCTTATATCCAGATTTATTTACGATTTCTGAAAATGGTTCTATCATAAAAAAAAGAGCTAACGCAGGGGTTTACCTCTAACTCCAGATTCAATTACAACTTGATCTGATGAAATTTTGTTGTTGCTGATTAAATTTTGATGTAAACTACCTAATCTTGAAGGTGCTATACCGTGTTTTTTAGGAAATATTAGCATGTATGCGATTAGTATCAAGATTGCCACATCCGATTAGTTTTAATAATTTACGTGCTAGCACATCTCTATTTTTCTGACTTGACAAAATGTAAAAAAAAAAAAAAAAAAAAAAAAAAAATAGCAGTACTTTTTTTTACATTTAAATTTTACTCTTTCTCATAATCAAAGCAAACAAATATCATTAAGAAAGTGTATGCATATATATATATTCTTTCTTTCGAGGATTTAACAGTAAATTGTGAAATATTTTATTCCTCCTCTACTATTTTTTTAATTAATGAAAATATTTACAGTAATCTATCTTATGTCTCCTCATTTTTTTTTGGGGGGGGGGGGGCAGAGGAACTTGGAGGAGATGTTTATTTTAAAGGTTAGAGTGACTGAGAACAGATTTTTTTCTTTTAATCTAATTAAGAGTTTTGTAACACATACACATTTTAAATTACACAAGAAAAACTTAATATTTCGTCACAATAGTCTAGAAAAAGAAACAGTACATTTTATTGTATATTTCATATACATTATTGTTCATTCTTATTTTTTTCATTATCGACTTTTTAAAAATTATTATTGATTTAAAACTTTACTCGTTTCAAATCATCGTATAACTAATACCCTGAAACTAAAATTTGAGTGTTTTCGCATTTGATAGAGAACAAGATCAATTATTGTTCATTGTACCTTCCTTAAAGAAACCAATCTTTATTATAGGCGGATGCTATAAAGTCTATATCTCACACATGTATATTTTTCCTTCGTACTTCATAACTTTGTTTCCACATGTGACGCACTAAAAATTTTAATTTTATTTTCAAAGAACATAAAGATGATTTACACAGGAAATTTTCAGAAAATTTACAAAAAAAAAAAAAAAAAAAAAAAAAAAAAAAAAAAAAATTCAGATCACTTCAAAGTATTTTAATTAATATTTCATAATATATATGTATATATATATATATATATGTAATCCTGTGAATAAAAACAGCAATATAAAATATGCATAATATAATAAAAAGAATATGAAATCCAATAGATTTTTTAAATCACCAGATTTTAAAAAATTCAACTTTTTATATAAACATTTTAATAAAAATTTTATTTTACTTAAGAGACGTGTTATAATAATTAAAATTATTATAACACCTAGTTTAATTATTTAGTTTATTAAAATGTATAACATAATATATATAAACAGGAATGTGTGTTTAAGAGTATAAAAACATAACCTACCGAAAGCTGTAGGACTGAAGTCCGGTAGGACTAGAAAATTATAATGATATGCACATATTTAACTTCTAACAACAGTATTTATTATTATCTTAGTCACATTATAAGTAAAACAATGTGCTTTTTAAAGATCATATTGTTTATTCTTTTCAAATTCTGTGTCATTAATGTATATTTTTTCTGCTTTTTTCTATGACTGAACATATCGGAATTGACTGAAATCTGATAAATTTCCAAATATCGGATTATATTACGAAATATCATCATATAAGAAATTTTAAGCACGTATTGGTTAATTTATTCATTTTAAACTAACGTTTAGTATTTTCAAATTCAACAGAGCACTGTGAATATCCATTATACTTACTTTAACAAAATGAATCTTACTTCCAGCGACTGAACATCTAAACACATTCATTCATCCAGTCATATAATTTTACAAAAGACTTTTAAGAGAAGGAATTATTTCTTTTAAATAAACAATTTTCAAAAGGATAATTAAGACAAATGGCTTAAATATAATGTAGATAACTTTTATTTGAAAAATCTCTAATGTTTAACTAATCAAGCTGAGAATTCTTGAATGAAATTTATTTAAATTATAATAATTTGATTATGTTCCATACGATTTATTACATTTATATGTAGTATGCAGGGAATTATTATTCGTGGAATGGGTTATTATCATTATATTAATATAAAATTCATCTAATTTATCTTAAGGACAGTTTGTCATTATTTATGCTATGATTTTTAATAGATATATTATGAAAATGATTATTAAAAATGATAGGCTTACATTTTATTAACAATAATTGAAATCATTTTTTAGCTGCATAATCAATGAAATTAACCTTTTATCTACAGAATTATTAATTTATGAGCATTTTACATTCTAAAGCATTTTACGCAAATTGTTTAAACTGAGTTAAAAGATGTATATAATTATGTTATAATTATTTGAAGGATTTTAGAAGGAATGAATGATTTAGAAGGATTAATTAAATTTCAATTGACAAGGATTTCGTGCAATTTTTATAATTCTTCTCAAATATTTTATTCTTAATTATTTTCTTAGTATTTTGTAGAATTATAAAATGTACAAATATGATATTTTTACAATATAAATATAGAAATATTTCCACATAAAATCCCCATACCCTTCTCTTAGCTCCAAGAAAGCTGAAAAGATTCAAAGACAAAAGAAATCATCCTTTTAAAAATATTTTTCTTTTGTGTAACCAATAATGTTTTTGGAACAAGATAAAGTAATGCATATTTAACTCATTCTATACAGTATTACAACTAACTGATGCATTAAAAGAATTTTATATTAAGTTATTTTAATTGTACTTATAAGTATCGTCGGTGGATAAAGGATTAAAATTTTTGTGTCTGATTTTTTGTTTTCTGAAATTTGTTGGAAAAAAATCTTTAAAATGTTGCAAAATGCACTGGAAAATTACTAAAAGGAATTGTGCTAAAATATTTTGTATTTCTTTGATAAAAATGTAAACATAATAAAAATGGGAATAGCATAATATTCGTAATACTGTAATTTGTATAATTATATGTTTAGTCTAAATTTATTTTAACAAAGCGTTTGAATTCTAGATTTCTACTAGAGTTATTATTTTTATTAACTGAAATATGTTGACTGATATCGGTAAAGCTTTCCGAATAACGAATGAAATTTTATACATGTCAGAAATGAAATTATATACAAGTTTTGGTATAAATATTCATTTTAAAATAAAATTTAGTATTTTCTAATTTAACAGAGCACAAATCCAGTGAATATGCATTATACTTATTTTAACCAAATCAGTCTATAGAACAGTATATACATCTTCATTCTTCCAAACATATAATTTCACAAAGACTTTTAAGGAAAGGAAATATTTCTTTTAAATCAACAATTTCATAAAGATAATGAAGACAAAATAATGAAGACATAAATATATTGTATGGATAGCTCTTATTTCAACAATAATGATTAACTTATCAAGCAGAGAATTATTGAATGAAATTTGTATAAATTAATTACACCAAAGTGTTAAGTCGACAACTGCAGTAACTTATGCCGATCTTAACTGGTGAGGAAGTTTAATGAAAATGGGTGAATTTGTTTCTGAGTTAGAGCTATTGATGAAATATAAAAATTATGCATATCAGCGCAACTCGTTCCACTAAAAAATAATCAGGATTGATTTTTATCAGGGATGAACTGAATCTGAAGTTTGATGAAAGTCCATACATTATTTCTTGTAATACAGCTGTTGCGAAATCGTGGAAGATGAGCATAGCAGATATCTTGGGCGATTTACACCAAAAAAAAAAAAAAACATCACAAACCTATGTAAAATTACAAGGAATAACTGAATATGAAATGTGTTAAAATGCAGGTAATAGTTTTTACGATAAAGTTATTGCAATAATAATAAATTATACAGAATAGTAGCACGATATTGAGCGCTTTACACCAAAAAGTAACCAGCACCAAATTGACAACCAATTGACAACCAACTGGGCAAACAATGGGTGAAATTTTATGAAAATCTGTACATTAACACTTACGATAGAGCTATTGTGGAAATCTAGAATAATACGGCATAACAACGCTCCTGTTGGGCAATATACACAAAAAACTAATAAGCTATAGTTTATAATAAGTTTTAAATGAATGAAGCGTCTTTTGTAATTCCGTGCATTAGTTCTTGAGATGGAACTCTTTCAGTTTTTTTCGTCACAGATGGACATAATGACAGACAGTCATTTCCTAAAAATCATCAATTCTCTTTTAGGACATTCTCTAAATCCATCTAAAACCGGAAGTGGAAAATTTCACGAATCATATACTGTATTCTTGTAAAGATGGATGAAAGTAATAATAGACTTCCTTTCTCAAAAAAATTGAAATCAATTTTTGGCTGAATCATTAAATAATTTAAAATGTTATAGTCATGTATTAACCCAAATACTTGAAAACCCTTAATTATCAGCACTTTAAAATTCCTATGTACACATTAAAAGTACTACAGGAACAATCACCTCATGGAGTTCACAATTGGAAAACCAGGATTAGTTAGGAATTGACTAATAAGGTACCTGTGCCTAATATGGACAACCTAAGGAAAATCTATTTTTGTCACTCCCCTCCTTTTGTACACGTAATAGAACGTACTAGGGCTGTTGACTATCATTATTAAAATTAGCGATCTTGTAAATATTCCTGTTTAATTTAAATGATAATTTTTTTTTTTACAAATGTCCATATAAGGAACCAGTAGTCCCTATTATGGACAGATGGCTCCTTATTGATCTGATACAAAAGGTGTATAGAAGAACCACTTTTCTATAGAATTTTGGAGGAAAGTGGATAAAAAATGTATCTTAAGGTATTGCAGGGGAGGGTAGGGCACAGTAAATATCTTCAGAACATGCACTTAGGAATGGGCGGTCATTTTCGGTAGTGGCTCTTCGAAGACAGATGCAAAGCACCTCAGTTACTACAAAATATTATGAAATAGTAGCTGGGTTTTGCTTAGCTTTCTATTTTTATGAATCTGAAGATTCACTCACTGTACTTCCAATGTGGACATAAGGTGTCCATATTAAGAATCGGGAGTAGTTTTATTAAATCTTGTAATAAATAAATAATGAAAACTTTTTAAGCAATATATGCAATAGCAATTAAAAATATGCTTTAAAAACTTTCAAAAACACTCTACTTTTCCATATTTAAAATAATTTTACAATGTCTAATAAGAATTTAAACTTACCTGTATTTACGATCAGCACACAGCGAAACAACAAGTTTCGTTCTAAATGGTGAACAGTGCGCTTTTTTGTACTTTCCTGGATTAATTATCTTTTTAACTGCTTTTCTTCACGGACATGTAGCGCAATTTCTCTATAAAAAATTTTACTTTTAAAAATATTAAGGGTGTCCATATTGAGAGCACTGTCCATAAAGGGTACAAGTACCTTATATTTAATTCTGCCAAGGCAAAACCTCGGATTTTCCTAGTATAAATACGGGTTAGGCTCCCTTAGAAAGACCTCCACGAAGCTCCCCTGATGTAAGGCCTATATCAGATAACTTGGCGACATAAACACAACCAACCAAACAAAACATATAAAATAGTTCTGTAAAACTGAAGTTTTTGAAAGTATTAATTCTCCACCCTCACTTTCAGTAGCATTCAACTACAAAATGCAAAAAAAATAAAAGATAACTAGTATAATTCATTAACAATTAAAAGTACAACAAAATGTGATTTTTGATTTTTTTGTTTATGGTTAGTATTTTGTTATCATTTATATAGACAATTAGAGGCAGAAAATTAGAAAAAAAATTCAAACTCCATCGAATTGTGAAATCTATATTTTCACAATATCACATATTTATTTGGATAGTTCGAACAGTCGAATATTTTTTTTGTTAGTATTTGTCAACAGAATATGGATTAATTTAGATTAAGGTATGGTAAGTACTTCGTTATCAATATTAAGTTAACAAAAACACTTTTACAATTATAGATAGTACCTAGAAATCTAATAACGTTTATTTCATAAAGATATAACTTAAAAATAAATGTTTTTTTTAGATATACCTATTTTTTAAAATTTTAATACATTTGTCCAATTTATTTTTAAAGATTTTCAAATGTATTTTTTTAGAAGACTGCTTATGAATTTGAATTTTTCGATACATCTTACATTATATTTAAGATCATTGTCTTACTCATAGTTATCGTGTAAAATGACATCACATACTTTTATTTTAAAAAATGACAAAAAAAAAAACTGTAGACTAATTTGAAACGCAGATTTATTACATATATGATAAGGAACATGCATAAAAAATTAAATCATGACAACTAAACTAAGAAAATGTCACTTTGAAAAAGTCGTTTAAAGTTTGCATGTATGTGGTGAATTGCGCTAACAATATAAACAAAATTTACAATATCTCGCGATATATTTACGGTGTAGGTAAAAATGAGGTGCCAAAATATTTACAATGTAACGCGATTTTACTATACCAAAATTGACATTTTGGCCAATTTTCAAGTTAACTGTCCCTATGCACGTAAACCTAGGGGTTTTTTTTCAACTAAATTCTCAAAACAAAGATAAAAAGATAGGAGCAATTTCCACTTCTAAGTCTTTGTATATATATTTTCCCTATAGATTTTTATGCACACACTACTATTAAAAAGTTGTTACATTGTGTAAACAAATGATGCAAAATAATGCAATGTTTGCTTCATTTCTTTGGGAGATAACATTAAAAACAAACTAGGACAAATTTAAAAGTATGTTTTGTAGCACAATTGTTTTCACAATTAAACATTCTTTCATTTAATGAAACAATGGTCCCATTAAATCTTCGTTTTCATGGTTTAAATGAGTTGTATTATCTGCTGTATTAAGATATAGTCATGCAGATCAGATTTTAAAATTAATAAAGTTATCTGAGTGAAATATGTCCACGAGTTGCCAGCCAAGGTACCTCAATAGGTAAATCATTATAAATTTAAGTCAACAGATTTCTGATCGAAGTATTGTTTTTCTTTTAATTGATAAAGTTCTCTTGTCACAACGTATTTTCGCTACTTCAATATAGTTGCCTCAACTAATGTAAGGTGAGAATTCCGTGTAAAATCGTCATTTATATGCAAGGTATTGCAAAATTTCCACATTTTCGTTGAACGTTCTGGGTCAATTATCATCATAGATTATGCAAAATTGCCATAAAACATGGGTCAACGAAACACTTACAGAGGGTAACCAAATTATTAGTTATGTTACGATAAATTTCATAAATTCAGTAATCATTCATAATAACCACGTATTTTGGTAAGTTTTTTAAAATACATATGAATAATAGGATTCTAACACACACACACCGACATATATACACATATATGTGTGTGTGTAGATTTTTCGAATAAAATATCGGAAAAAATTATTATTTTGTAAACTGGAACTACTTTGTAATATCCTATGAAATATAACTCTTTTTGTGAATTGAGTTTAATTTTTTTTTAATATAGATGAATAATACTATACTAACATTTGTATGTAGACTTTTCTATTAAAGTTAAAAAAAAAATTATTTTTAAACTGTAACTATTTGAAAATCTCCAAAGAAATGTAACTTTTTTATGAATTGAGTTAAAATTCATATCGAGAACTTCATATGACAAAATATGACATTTTTAAATGCCAGCAAAGTACATTTTGAATTGTGGATTCTTGTGCGGAAAAGGTGACAAATTTGTTCTTTAACCGTATAGAAATACAGGAACTGTAGAAAAAAGTAAATATAAGCAAAGTGATTGAAATACGTATTCGTTCTTTCATTGGTTTTATAGGGAAAATAAGTTTCAATGAAGTGAAATATAATACTACATTTTATTATAGTTTGTAGAATAAATAAAATTGAAAAATAAATTAATTTCTAATGTAATGGAACCTACTTTCTGAATCTCAATAAATTATTTTCTAACTTTTGTTTATTATTTTTTATAATTTTTTATTTTTTATATTTTGAAAAAAAAAATTATGAAATATAGATAAAATACAGAAATTAGTTGGATGAAATAAGTTTATTTTCAATAGTTTTATTTTCGATATTGTATTTTATCAATGAGAAAACCTAAAAATGTCAAAAAGAAAAAGAAACTTTGAAAAATGTTTATGGGTTTCAGTTATATCGTAAAAGTCGTTTTTAATTATTTCAGAATTTCTTTATGAAAATGTTAGACTGTATAGTTGACATAAGAATTCAATTTATTCTAGATAACGATGAAAAATATCTTAGAAATTAAATCTCATATTTTTTATTTCATAGATAAAATACATAGAAATGAACACTGATGTATGTTTTATGTAGCATTAATACCAAAGAAAAAATCTTCATATTTTTTACGGAAAAAAAGATTATAATTCAGATATGAAGGAATAAAATAAAAATAAAAATTGCATCAGAAATGTACAAATTTTTACATGCGTAATATTTTTGCATTTGTTTTTTTTATTATTATTATTTAATTAAAATGTGAAGAAACTTGCATCCTTGACACTAAATACGGTGATTAATTTGTGTGTGCGCTTTCGGATTTTAAATGGTGAATCGTATGTGAATGTGAAAACAGTCCCAGAATAATTTTGTAAATAATTATAATAACACCATTTATTTTAGTAGGAAAGTTTCAATTTAACAGTGCATTTTGCGTCTATCTTGGACTGTTTGGAAATTGAAATATAGTAGATGTTGATTTAATATATATTAGATGTTGTCAGTTATATTGAATTTTACATTATTAAATGTTGTCATACATAATTGGTATAATAAATATTAGATATTTATATGCAAATCCATTAGATGTTGTCTTGATCAACTGTGATATTATTTTCAAATGAATTTATAACACAAGATAAAAAAGAACTTTCAATTAAAACAACCACAATAATATTTATGCCAAATTCTCTTTATTTTGTTTTACGCATAGCAAACTTATAAGTTATTCGGTTTTTTATTTTAATCTGAAATATTAAACATTTGAAAAATAAAATAAAAAAAAAGAACCTATGGCAAAATAATGTAGTTATTTTTCTTTTTGAAAGATAACATACTGAAAAAAAAATAAAAATAACAAATACAAGAATACATTTGTTTGCAAAAAAATTTAGCAACAAACATAAAAGTCTCAAATATGTGTCGTTTCTTTCTGTATCTGCCGGCATTTTTTCATTTACTTACGATTTCAAGGCACCCTGAAAAAAAAAAAAAAAAAAAAAACATATTTTTCATTGTATTGGGGTGATATGAAATAAATATTGTGTTTGAAATTTCAACTTTTTATTATGAATAAATATTCTATTTCAGTAAATTTGCAATGCGTAAACAGATGTAGGAAATAATTTGCAAATTTTATGTTATCTAAAAATAAAGAAATATGATAACTGAAAATAATATAATAACTCAAAAACAAAACAATGTATTGACATTTTAAAAACTACACAATAAACATAACTTTTTCTAGGTCTTAGACTACATATATATTTTTCGCATTTTTATCTCAGCTGATATTGCGCATAAAGTGTTAACATAATGTAAAATTCTCAAAATTTGTCTCAAGTTTGTCTTTTATACAGGTGTAAATATAAAACTATAAAATATATTATTATCATGAGTGTAGTCTGTTCCTTTTAAAGACCTTTGTAAAAGAAGTACAGATAATTTCGCTGAATTTCATTCATAATTCATTGTTTTAGGATGTTTTGCTTATAGAACTCTTCTGAAAATCTTCATTTTGAGAAAAATCTGAAAATAACTTTTAAACACATTTCAACAGTTGCTAAAACTGTGAATTTAAATAGCTGTAACTTTGGTTATAATTAAGATACAGACACAAATTAGGCAAAATTTGACAGGCAAATGACGATTTCAATATTATTGCATAAATGAAAAACCGATATTTTGATCGAAAATAACGTTTTAAAAATTTTCTGATACCTTAAGTAGATGTAATTAATTAATTTAAACTGACTAAGTTGCAAAATATACCAATAAAATATTTAAAAACTCTAATTGTCTACAAAAGGTACAAGCTATACACATTTGTTTTGAAAGATCAAAACATACTGTATTACGGTTCGATATTGATACTCCTTGTAATAAAACCAATAGATTACTTAAGAGGTCTCAGGACTCCTTAAATAAATGGCCATTTTCAACATTTAATATCTTAAAACGTATTTCATTTTAAGACACACTTTTTATTGTGCTTTAATATAAGAGCGTACTCTTTCATTTCATGTAAAATAGGTTTTCGTTAATACGAAATCAGATAAGTC
Source organism: Maratus speculifer (assembly GCA_964019185.1). Lineage (NCBI taxonomy): Eukaryota > Metazoa > Arthropoda > Arachnida > Araneae > Salticidae > Maratus > Maratus speculifer. The sequence goes on from OZ025291.1 coordinate 446,061,385, forward strand.
GAATCTTTGCTAAATTCGAGAAAATACATGGAATCCAGAAATTTTCAATGACAGGATAGCACTACAATTATTCATTTATTTGCACTGATTTTCTCTCAACTTCTTTTAATTTTAACTAACAAATATTCCTTTTTTTTTTTTTTTTTTTTACTTTCTTATGGACCTTATGGAATTCAGGTCCATGAAGCAACTTTTTTCTTTCATCTTTGTCAGAATTGTTCTGAACTAGTATACAATATATATATATATATTCCCATACATTTAATATCCATTTTGTTAGTGACCTATTTGTTTATCAAGGACACCTCCAGCCCTTCTTGCATTGTGTTTGTTCTTAATTCCTTTATTAATTTATGTATTTATATTTTCTTAATTTAATATTAAATTATATTCTAAAGATAACAAGTCGAAATAAATTTTAAAAAATACTATAACATTACTTACTTTCCAATAGTACCCTTTTAAACATGTTTTTCACTTATACTTTCCATAATTTGAACTCTAGATAAGTCGAACTTTTCTGATGGTCCCGATGATTTCGAATTAACAAGAGCCGACTGTATTAAAAAAATTGCAAGATGTGGAATTTTCAATTACAGGAGGTTCCAAACTGTCAGACATTTGAGGAGCAGAAAATTGGCTTAACAGGTGGTACGAAGTAGTATGAAATAAAATTTTCAACTAGAGTAAAAATTTTGGTATCTACTTATACTTAATGTAGTAACATTTGCCCGGCACGTAAATAAATTTGTTTTTAAGCCTCTGACAGTCTTACAAAAGGGTAAAATATTGTTTGCTCTATTTTAAGTGCTATAAAAATAAGATTCTTTCAACATTAAGAAAGAAATAATTACAATAAAGGTTTATAATCCTTAAAAGTATTAATTATTCTTTAATTCATTAAATATTCATTAAATCTATAGAATTATATAATTTTAAATATTGCTTTTATTGTACTGAAACCTGGAACTTAGTGAACGGAACATTACGTACAAACACTTAGAGCGAAAAAACTTAATTTTTTTAATACAAAGTTGTATTTAGTTGATGCAAAATTTGGAAATTTTCAACAGTTCAAAAAATATTAACCCAAGAATAGTCGCGACTTTTTTCAGAAAATTATTAGTCGCGCTCGGTCTTTTCGCCACCGGCCCGCTGAATATAGAAAATGTAGAATAATAAACATTTTTTACTTAATATTCGAATATTTCAATTCGAATATTTGTATTTTACTTCAATTATACAATTTATCAAAGAGATTTGGATTAATCTGCAAAAGTATAAAAAAGGGCATTAGCGATCATTGCAAAGACCTTTCCATCATTCTAAAATTTGTTTGTCAAAATGAACCTGAAAGAAAAAAATTGAGATGCCTTGTTACTTCACTATGGTGCTGGAGAAACATTTGAGGTCAGCTACATGGTAGTTCTTCGTTGTATTAATGATATGATATAGATTAAGATACGAACATTTATATGGGCGGCAAATACCGATGCGCGACTACTGTCAGGTTAAAAACAAAACCTAAAAGAAACATTTTTTGAACAATTAAAACGGAAATTTTTGTTTATTTTACATAGGGTAATATGATACAGGTTTTGAAATTTCATGAAAATGATTTTATGAAAATATAATGATAAGTTTTTAAAATATAGTGCAACTTATGCTCAAAAATGTGATTTAGAGAAAAATTATTTCTAAGTTTCGGAAAGGCAGATTCAGCTGTTGAACGCTTATAGTTCTGAAAGTCTTATATTCTATTCTAATGATGACAAATGTTCAGAAAAATAGGTGATTAAAGCTAGACATTTTTTAGAAATTTTTAGAGCCCTGAGACATCTTAAGATCATTTAGTTGCAAAACATAGCAGTAGCATTTAGAGTTGGTGATCGTAAACAAGTGAACTAACCTTCGAATAGTAATCTGCCGTAATAAATGCTACAACTTGATTTTAACCTGTCTTGACTTGTTCTAATGTTTCTTATGCAATGAATAATTATTTGCACTGATGAGGCCTTGATTGTAGCTTGACGAAACGTTTACTCTAGTATTTTTACACGTTTTTTAGTGTTTTATTTTTTGTATGTAAATTTTATTTATTTTTTAAAAAATGCATTAAAATTTTTCTTAGTTTACATTCTTCAATCTTTTAATAGCTTTATAAAAAAAATTCAGACATTAAATGTATGCGTATTGCAAATAGCACTAGCATATTTTGAAATCCTAATTCTACACTGCAAATTCGCGAAACCCTTTTAGAACAGTAACTGAACATAATAGTTAACATTTCTAACTAAAATCGTTTTTGACTATCTTGTGAACGTGTTGTGCCAGGAAAAAGTTTGTGGAAAGAGTTTTCTAAAAAATTACATATTTTTTTTCCAGAAAACCAGTTATTGCTATTTATTGCCAAAACTAGTCACCTCACTCAATAATCTACTGTTATTTTTTCCTATAGGGCAAATTGTCTCTCATTCTTTTGTGTAATTTTTAAAGTACCGTGAAGAAAGTATTTTAAAATGGTCTTGCATATGTTGTTATTGTGTTTCAATTTTTGGGTTGTTTACGAAGTGTTGTTAGTTTGGTGACAAAGTGATGTGCAGTACAACATTATAGTAAAAAAAAATATCAACACCATTTACAACATTATTATTACAACACATTTCTAGATAGCAATACTTTCCAACGTATTAAGAACACATTTCTAAATAGCAACAGTTTTGCAACATATTAAGAATACAATCACAGCAAAAATATATATATATATATATATTTTGCGTATGACGTTTTGTATATGAAGATTTTCATATGAAATTTTTATGCGTCAACAACACATCAGCGTGTTGTAAATTCGCTGATAAAAAGCTTTCTAAAATGTTTTTAGTTGAATTTCAAGTGTATACATGTGGTTAGTACCATAAAAAAAAAAAAAAAAGTCATCTGATTTTTTTATTGTTATTATTATTTATTTTTCTTATTTTTCAGGACTCGCACTGTTCCTAAAATTTTCACACTTTGCTACCAGTAGTTTAAATTAAAAATCTACATAAAAGGTACCTTCAACATCTGCAATAGAGTTATACAATAAATATTATACTTTTAAAATTGTGGTAGGAATGTATGAAAATTTTAGTAACAGTGTGAACCTTGTATTTTTTCCATTATTATACCGTTATAAAAATGTAAAAAAATCACAAAAAGATATACTCGCATAGTTAAGAGTTAATGTATGCTTATTCTGTTATTTTCTATTATTGAACATATCGGATGTGACATAAATCTGCGTAACTTTCCTAAAACCGGATTATATTACAAAACATACTCAGATATGAAATTTTATGCAAGTCCTTGTATAATTATTCATTTTAAAATATAAACGTTAATACTACAAAATATAAAATTTTATCTGAATATTATATTTTATTTATTTCTATTTTTACCTTTTTGTCCTTTTTATGCCAATTAAAAAAAAAAAAAAAAAAAAACATAAAAATAGAGAAATTCGTGTAGCAAAGAGTCAATGTATGTTCATTCTACATTTTCTATGACTGAACCTATCGGATATGATTGATACATAAAATTTTAACGTGAAAATTTTATTTTATCTATTTATTTATTTTTACAATTTTTCCCTTTATCATAGCGATATATAGATGTAAGAAAATAATTTAAATTAAATACTGCGATAAAAGTTCAATGTATGTTAATTCTGTCCTTTTCTATGACTGAAAACTGAATAACTTCCCTAGAAATCTGATTACTTTAAAAAACAGCATCATGTATGAAATATTATGCAAGTTTTGGTATATTAATTCCTTTTAAATTAACGTTTAGTATTTTCAAATTCGACAGTGTATTCATTGGTAATGAATATCCATTATACTTACTTTAACCAAATAAATCTTACTTCCATTCGACTGAACGTCTAAGCGTCTTCATTCATCCAGTCACAAAATATTACAAAAGACTTTTAAGAGAAGGAAATATTTCTTTTGAATCAACAATTTTCAACGGATAATTAAGAAAAACGGCATAAATATAATGTGGGTGACTTTCATTTGAACAATAGTGATCAACTTATCAAGCAGAGAATTATTGAATGAAATTTATTTATTTGAATATTGTAATCCTTTGATTATATCCAATCATATGTTGATTATACATGTTTTACATTTATATGTAGTAATAAATCAATATGCCGGTAATGTGTTATTAATATTATATTAATATAAATTTTATCTAATTTTATCTTAAGGATGGTTTGTCATTATTTATGAAAAGGTTTTTTTAATATAATATTAAAAATAATATACTTACATAAAATGTTTATCTGCATAATCAAGGAAATTAACATCATTGGGCCTTATTTTTTGTTTTCTGAAATTTGTTGAAAAAATAACATTAAAATGTTGCAAAATAGACTGGAAAAATACTAAAAGAACTTGTGCTAAAAATTTTTGTATTTGTTTGATAAAACTGTAAAGATAATAAATATGGGAATGTGCATAATATTTGTATTACTATAATTAGTATAATCATATGTTTAGTCTAAATGTATTTTAACAAAGCGTTTGAATACAACATTTTTTACTACAATTATTATTTTTTTGAACTATTGAAAAATTATATTGACTGAATTCTGCTACTTTTATGAACTACTAAAAAAATTACATTGATTGCATAATTTTACGAATATTGGATTATATAACGAAACATCATCTTATATGAAATATTATGCACGTTTTTGTATAATTATTCAGTTAAGACTAACGTTTAGTATTTTCAAACTCAACAGAGAACAATCACAATATGCGTTACACTTATTTAGGAAAATAAAAAATTAGATTGACTGAAATCTCCATAATTATACGAATATTTGATTATGTTACGAAACACCATCATATATAAAATGTTATGCACATTTTAGTATAATTATTCATTTTAAACTAATGTTTAGTATTTTTAAACTCAACAGAGAACATTTAAAATATCCGTTATACTTATATTAACCAATTGAAACCTGCATAACTGCATTTAACTGAAATCTGCATAATTATACGAATATTTCATTATGTTACGAAACACCATCATATATAAAATGTTATGCACATTTTAGTATAATTATTCATTTTAAACTAACGTTTAGTATTTTTAAACTCAACAGAGAACATTTAAAATATCCATTATACTTATATTAACCAAGTGAAACCTGCATAACCTGCATTTAACTGAAATCTGCATAATTATACGAATATTTCATTATGTTACGAAACACCATCATATATAAAATGTTATGCACATTTTAGTATAATTATTCATTTTAAACTAACGTTTAGTATTTTTAAACTCAACAGAGAACATTTAAAATATCCATTATACTTATATTAACCAAGTGAAACCTGCATAACCTGCATTTAACTGAAATCTGCATAATTTTACGACTATCGGATTATGTTACGAAACACCATCATATATGAAATATTAAGCACGTTTTAGTATAATTATTCAGTTAAAGCTAGAGTTTAGTATTTTCAAATTCAACAGAGAACAATGACAGTGAGTATCCATTATACTTACTTTAACCAAATGAATCTTACTTCCAGTCGACTGAGCATCTATACATCTTCATTCATCCATCATGTAATTTTACAAAGACTTTTTAGGAAGGGAATATTTTTGTTGAATGAACAATTTTCAAAAGGATAAGTAAGACAAACAGCATAAATGTAATACGAATGACTTATTTGAACAACAGTGATTTACTTATCTTGCGGAGAGTTATTGAATGAAACTTATTTAATTGAATATAGTAATAATTTGATTATGTTCCGAAATATGTTGATTATACATGTTTTATATTTATATGTAGTAATAAATCAACTTGGCGGGAATGTGTTATTGATATTATATAATAATAAAATAGTAAACTAGATATAATGTGCATATACATTTATAAATGTATTAAAGTAATTGAACTGGCTATATAATAAAGTAACATAATACGGTTTAATGGCAGTATGAATGTGTATTTTAAGATGTACTTATTATCAAAATTAAGAATAACTAAAATGTTATACAGAACATTAACAAATATATGATGTATAGTATTTCATTGTAACAGCAAACACAAACTAATGAGATGCTTTTACATTAAATAGTATTGTAATGAAATACAGTTTTTAATACATAAAAAACATTTTAAAGGTAACACTATGTATAAGGTTCAGTTTAAAGGTAACAGATGTCATCACACATATCTTCCCTTATACAAATTTTAAATTTCTATTTTTTTATTTTAACGAATAGAAGAATTTTTTTACGTTTGGATAACTTAAATTAGAACCTAATTTATGGTTTTAAAAAATCATTTTAAGCCCTTGTGGCACGGTGGTACATCCATGAAACCAATTCATTTTTATTCCCAAACGCCACTTTGGCACCAGAATTTTAGTAAAAAAAATACGGTTTATTGTTTTATTTACAAATAAAGCTGTTTTAAAACTCCGGTATCAGTCATTAATTTCAACACTTAAGCAATGAATTTGCCCTGCGTCGCAAAGGGTGGATAGACCTAACTTTTAATCTCACACGCTTTTAATTTTCCACACATTTTTACAAAAATTGCGAATATTTAATTTGCAATGTTCTTGGATATTTTAAAAAGTTCTTATTCATCGATTTACTTACATTTTCAAAGTACTGAATGTCTCAAGAGGAAACATGGGTAACGCAAAATGCGTTTAATCAAAATGTAAGACTTAAGAGCGGAAATAAAATATTCTCTCGATGGTACTTAGGAATGAAGTATTGACTAAATTTAAGAGAGATTGATTTTGTTTATTTTGTTTTTTTTATTCTGTCAAGTATATAAAACCGCATTTTCAACATTCTACTTTCTCGGAGAAATAAATGAGCAGAAAATATAATAAAATTACATGGATATAACAGAAAAACTTATTTTTAAAAAAAATGAATAATTTTATTTTTATTTTTTACTTTTTTTTTACTTTAAAAGTAGAAAGTATTGGATTCGTGAAAATATTCGAATACCGGTTTTAAACGATAGTAGCCGGTTTTATTCAGTTTAGTGGTCATAAATTCCAAAAAACATGTTTTTTTATATAAAATGTCTATTTGTGTGTCTGTTTGTCAGTCAGTCTGTCTGTATGTGACATAAAATTTTGGGCGATCTATCTCAAGAACGAATGCATGAAATTTAATAAAAATTCATAGTCAGATAGTCCCTGATATAAATTGGAACTCATTTGTTTTTGGTGTGTATCGTTCAATAGGTGTCGATGCTATTATTTCTTTTTCTCGATTTCCTCAACAGCGATGTCTCAAGAACTAATCAGTGACACTTCATAACACTTTAGATTCCGTTAGTCCTTGATATAATATAGTTCTGATTATGTTTTGGTGTGAATCACCCAAGAGATGGTGTGGATATTTGGCATTATTCAAGATTATCTCATTAGCTCTATCTCTGGAACGAACGCGCAAATTTTATAGAAATTGAGATTATGTTAGTCCCTTATGTGTTTTAGTTTTCTTCAGTTTTTGGAGTAAGTAGTTCAACAGATGGCACTGCTATGCGGTTCTATTCATGATTGTCGCAATAGCTTTCTCTCAAGAACTAATGCATTAATTTCCATCAAACTTCAGATTCTTTTAGACCTGATATAAATTAGTATTCTTCAGTTTAAGTAGTGAATAGATCAACAGGTGGCGGTTCTACCCAGTTTTTTTTACTGTGTCTGTGATGATTCATATACTAATACGCGGATGGAGCTGCTATGCGATTTTATTCATGGTTATTGCGATAGTTTTATAAAAAGAACTAGTGCACGAATTTTCATCAAACTTTAAATTCAATTTGTCCTTGGTATAAATTAGTATTCTTCAATTTTTTTAATAAATCGCTCAACATGTGGCGCTTCTATCCAGTTTATTTTTACTATTTCTGCGATCATTACATCTAAATACTAATGCACGGATTTTCATCAAATTTCAGATAATGTTAGAACTTGAAAGAAGTATTACATATTAAATTTTAGTGTATATTAATTAACTGGGGATGCTGCTATGTTTCATTTTTCTGTAAATATTAACATATGTGTGAGACAAAAAAATGTTTTTGAATTGCCTCATCCGAATAGTTTATATAAAAAATATAAAACGTATAAAGTATTTTAAAGTAAGTTTTTTTTTTACAAACTCTTGGTTTTAGTATATCATAATTATAATAATAACATGTTGTTTGAAAAGGTAAGAACTTATATTATAAATAATTATTTCGCTTATAAGAGGTCACTTTAATAATAAAAACTTTAAAATAATTAAAAATGTACATGTTTCATGAAACATGTCACTTTTTATAATTTGTTATATTTTTGTTTTAGAATGCATATTCTTATTATGTTGCAGTTAAGGAAATAATGGACGTAATCAAGATTTGCTGAATTTCTATTTCACAGTGATATTTGTTTTAGTTTCTTCATGAAGTCTTATAACTTTTTTCTTGTATTAAATCAGAATCATTTTGACTTTGTAAAGAAATTTTTTTTCTTTTATTACACTGTTGGACAAAATTTAAAGTCAACTGTTATTTTCAATGATTATGAACTAACTAAATATCAAAATGTGTGAATTTGCATTTAGGATATACACTGTTCCAAGAAACTTATGCAAATTTTATGTTTCAGCAATTATTGATCACATGACAGAAATGATGAGAGATATCAGGCTGTCGCCATTTGGTGTGAGTCATCGTTTGATGTTAATATCGAAGAAAAATATCGACGTTAGAACATTAAAATTTTGAACATGTTTTCCAGTAATCATTTAAATTGTTTTAATCATGTAAAAAAAATTGAGAAGCTGAAAAAAAGACCTGTTACTCGTCATTTTAACAAAGCGCACCGTTTCGTTTTTTGACTTAGGCAACATTTCAAATTATTGCAATGTGCACTAGGTGAAATACTAGCAGTACAGTGTCCCATGAAGATTATTATATTTTTATTTTGGCAGAAAAAGGAACAAACGCCGTACAGCTGGTCAACTGGTTAATCATCTTTGGTCTTCCAGAGGAACTCAAATAACCTGGAAAAGTATTGAAGACTGAAGTTTGTAAGTATGGTTGTACCTATTATTTTTTTTATATATAAAAGTAGCTCATTATTGTCAAAATAATTAAAAATATGTGTTTGGGTTTCAATGGAACAGAGTACATTTTAGTTAGTATAGTTAGTTATAATACGAAAATCCCTTTTTTCCCCACAAATCTCTGACAAAAATCAAGTTTTTATAAAGATCCGTTTATGAAATTTCGGGCGTTTTTTTTCGCAATGCTTTGTCAAATATCACGTTTTTGCACAATTCTTTGATGCAATTCGCTGCTTTTTGCAATGTTTTGATAAAATTCACGTTACTTCTGCAATTTTTACACGAAATTTCCATTATTTCTCCGATTTCTTTAAAAGATCTTGTCTGCGATCCTTATATATTTATACACACATATATATATATATAACCCCTGTCTTGCCGCTTTATCTTCTATTATTGTTCTGTATGACACATAATTGATATACAAATGAAAATATGTGTGATTAAATCAAATGTACAAATTTAGTGTAATTAACCTGCGTTTCTTTCGTACATATAACCTGGAACATATGTAGGTTATTTTTCACTTTAAATTCTTGACGTTTATGTCCACTTATATAGACAAAAACTTCAAAGTTTTTTTTTTTAAATGGCATTTTCAAAGATGAACTAAAGTCATCTTCTATAGTCAAAATGGCTCTGAATCAAAATTACTTAAGTTTGAAACATGCAAATAAAATATGCACACATTTAAGAATAAAAAACATCGTGCTCTTATTTGAGAATGCCCATTTTTGCAGAAATGAGTATGTACGTTATAAAAAAAAAGAAACGATGTATGAATTTCTATGACAACGCCAGCCACCTTGACAACGTTTTTTTTTCTATCGTCTGGACGTTACTCAATTTGTTTTCATTCGAAGAAACATTCTGGTATCAGCAGATGCGTAATTCAATTAACAAAATGTTTCGGTATGCTATTCTATACAAAGATATTGAAATTAAATGAACGATGTAACTTTTGTAAAGCAATCAACTATATTTTTTATTCAAAAAAAATTTTTTTTGTTATGTGTGAGTAAGGCTGTTTAAAACTTTATTCTGTATTCTGCTTGGAATGTACATGGACAAAACCAATGTATTTACTACTATATTCGCCGTATTCGAAGTCAACCTAAGATTCTAGTTTATAGTTGATGAAAAGAAGTATTCTGGCTTGTGATAATACACGAAATAAATATGCTTTTTTTAATAATATCTCAAGCCGAATTTTCCTTCCAATTGTTCTGTCCTTTTTGTTAGATGGATAAGTACCTTCAAACCCTTTTAATATTCCAGTTATCTTATTCTGTTTATTTTAAATTCTGTCTTTGGTTTTAAATTCGAAACTCGTAACCTTAAAAATTTATTCTTATTCGCACATTTTATAACCTATCCATAATTCTTCTATCCATACGGTTTTAAATAAAATTTTGATTTGGAGCATTTTTGACTTGCGACATTGGTAGATTTGGAAAATTTTTGCCTAGTTCTAAAGATGTACAGTTGCATCAAAAATAATCTGGACACTTAAGCGGCAATTACAATGTTTGATTTTTTTTTTTTTCGAGTTTTGAATAGAAGAGTCGGGTGAAGGTTTCTAACACACGTTTTTAAGTTGAGTGATGGTTCTTTCCTCTTAACATGATCGTTCAGCTTAACTGAACAATTTAGAATTCTCCCTTTATTGTAATTATTTGTGGTAGGCATTTGAAAAGAAAGATTTAAAAAAATTTCTTTCCAGAAAGAAACTTTTCTAATGGATATAATCGACATAATAAGCATAGCATTTTTGAACAAACACGTGCTATAGCTTTATTAAAACCAATTGTTCATGTGAGTCGTTAACCTTCAGATTTACAAGGATTAGGGCATATTATCTATGTTCTGAACAGACGAGGTTGATTTCCCAATCGCATTACACGAAAGCGAAAAATTGGTTGAATAAGTCCAAGAAAGATTTCAGCCAAGTCTAATAACATTTTAAACGTACTGTACTGTTAATTTTAGCTATGGCAACTGCAGAAATACAAATGAATCATCGCAATAAATGTATCAGTAACACCATCTATTTCGAATTCCACATTTTTGAATGAGTTTCAGTTTTTATTTAATGACACTGCAGTGTTTTTTAATGTAATTCGCAAAATTTCATGCTATGGAATATTACTGAAAAAGGTATCTCATTCGAAATCATAACAATTGAAATAATCTGAAAAAATTCAGCCACACTAGTGACATTTACTACATTCATCGAAAGCATAGGAATCGTCCAACACAAAGTTTCTTTAGAAAATGAATGCATAGATTTGCTTAGATAGTCATTTTTATGAGTGCTCGATAATAAGATACTATTTTTTCTAAAATCCTGAAAAAAAAAAGATACCTTTTTTATTTTTTTTACATGAATGCTCTTAAATAAAAAAGGTTATTAAAAAGTTTATCTTTTTAATTCAACACGATAATTATAAATTAAAAAAGTTACCTGTATCGTAAAAACCAAAATTGTAAACTTTAGTACATCATTCATATGAACCATATATCAAACAGGAAGTGTCAATTTGTGATATGTCAAGAATACATAAAGCTGAATATCTAAGAACTGATTTTTTTTAAATCCCATGTATAGTCTGCATGTTGATCCAATTATGAATTCGAATGTACTTTTCACTCTTTTAAACCTTTTTTAAGCATTTTGACATAAAAAGAGATTTTGTCTTTATGTTATATGTCCTATTTCCAGTGAACAATCAACGTTTATGGTGGTCCGAATCACATTTTAAAATTGCTATTTATTGAGTTAAAATTTTGAAATTTTTTGTGGTGGTAAGCCATACTATTTGTAAACAAAATCAAATAATAAAAATTTTCCGGAAAAAAACAAAACAAAAACAAATAGAACTTAAAATTTAGAAATAGAAGAAAATGAATATATGGGAAAAAAAGCTGGTTAAAAATTTCATTTGTGTGAGGCATTGCTATTAACAGACTTTGTAAGATTTCGCGATATAATTACTGTATCGGTTAAAATCAGATATCAAAATATTCTCATTTAAACGGTCATTTATTTTATATAATAAATTAAATTTTTGGTCAATTTTGTGGTCAACTGTTTCCTCAAACGTACATATTTGTTTAGCATTGTGGGGCTTAACCGATTTGAGACAACATAGCAATATATTCTATTGACTACTTTCCTCAATAATCATTTTGAGTGGATAATAGTATAATTCTGAATAAAAGGCACCAGTACAGCTCAGTCCTCATTTTCAGCTAATAAAAATTTGGGTTATTTCATAAGCTTTACAGATCATCTGATTCCCTTTCTTTTGCACGCACATTGAAAATATTTCCCAAATTTTACTGTAAGATTTTTTTTAAATCGAGCTCTACTTTTCTCTCTGGTTCCACCAGTTTTTTGTATGATTTATTAATCGGATTGTTTATTTTCTTCAGTGATGAAACTACATCCGAAGAGGATTTTGTATCATTAATATTTGCAAGAGGGGGGATTATTATCATTGTTCAAAACCAAACAGCTTAACAAGAAATTTGTGTGTCCTAAATACTGCTATTTTTTTCACTTCAGAGGAATAAATTATCAAATGATTATTACTGCATTCTGATACCGCAATTAATGGTAAGTAAGAGAAATTTGGCAATTTCTAGGGCTGTGGAGTTTTTCACTTTAGAATTGCGCAATTTACATGTTAGTATTCCATCTTATTTTATAGTTTTGTTTGCATGACTTTATTACCTACAAAGGTAGGTAATAACCTCTAATAGCATCGGTTAAGAAATCACGAAATTACATTTTATGAATACATATCTTCTAACCAGGCTGCTAGGGAAAATTTCTCTTAGGAGATTTCTTAATCTTATAATTTGTTTTATATCATAGCATCAATTTGCATAATTTAAAGAGTAAATAAAAATATAAATACGGTTTAACTATGGTATATTTCTACATGGAAATTGTACTTGATGTCAATGTCAAAAAATGTTGTTTTGTATTCTTTTTGATTTCTGTTTCAAGTGCCTTTTTAGGAAACTTTTCTTGGAAATTTTTTGGAAACCGGTAGTGTATTTGAAGGAAAAATTCAACGAAAATAAAAGTGCACTGATTGAAAATATTTGAGATGGGCCTCATATATCACATGAAAGACTACATCAAAAATATTGAAGTACAAACAAGCTATTTGTATAGATTTAAAATACAGGATTTATGTTAACATGTGAGTGTCTTCCATTACGACATACTTTCATTACATTTTTCTTAAAAATAGTTACTCATTTTAATGTTTTAATAATTTTAATTCAATACCATACGAACTTTGGTTTTCATCTTAAATTTCTACTTCAATCAATTAATCGGAGTAAAAACGAATTTCCGTCTCTACACGAACCGATGAACAATAGAACTATAGGCAGATTTTTTTAAAGTCAGGGAGGAGTCAGGGAGGAAATAATTATATACAAAAATTTTCGTTCAGTTCTAGGACTAACTTCATGCACTTTTGGCCGGTACAATAGTGAAAATGGCACAAAAATCGCGATTGCAGCGCCCCCTTCCGGAGGATTTTTTTCAAATTCAGGGAGGACCGATTAGCCATAGTCATACAGTTACACAAAAAATTGGTTCGATTCGATGCATAACTTCGTATACTTTTGGCCGATACAATATTAAAAATGGCACAAAAATCACGATTGCAGCGCCTCCTTCCGGTGGAATATTTCAAAACTGAAGGAGGATCTGCTTGCCACAGCCAGAAACATTCACAAAAAATTTGGTTCATTTCTATGCACAGCTTCATACACTTTTTGATGTTAGAATGGCGGGATACACACATACACACAGACACACACACAGAGAGACACACAGACACACGGACAGACATACATTTTGTAAAAAAAGCTTTTTTTGGAATCTCTGACCCCTAAAACATGTGAATACGTCAAAAAACGGAAGTCGAAAAAATTTCGATTACAATACTTTATTCTATTGAAGATAGAAGAAAGTAAAAACATAAATGCAGTACTCTAGGTATAATAGTTTATTAATGCTCTAAAAGCAATTTTCGTGACTTATTTGGAGCCGTGAGACTGTCTAGCTTCTCCGGATCTACTATAATGTCAAAATGAATAGAATTTATTACAGAGCTACTCAGTCTCTGTTCCTCCATAACAATTCGAAGCAAATATTACTTATTTTCATTGTCGAAATGTGTATTTCAGTACTGGTTGTTTTTATTTGGATGTAATACGTTGCAATACAGTACTCCAGAAATTTTCGGGACATGTGCGTAGTTGTCAACATTAGAAATTCTATCGCACTATGATTGATATTCAGTTTTAGTTGCAAAATATTTATTTTATCGTCAAAATACCGAGAACGATTCTCTAATATGATTATTTTTTTTCCGGAAAAAGAAATCCTGGATGATTTACCTGAAAATCGTTTGATGAATGAGTAAAATAAATTTTTCATTCAATTTTGAGTAAAGATTTCTACACAGAAAATAAAGACCGTGACAGTGTAATATTTTTAGCGGGTGTAAAATAAAAGTACGCACTTGTTTTCTGCTTAAATGCTATTCCGAAGATCTAACGTTAGGAAGACGTCATCAAAAGTTCCATGACATTTTCTAAAAACAGCATGCTGTAGTACAATGCAAAGTTTAATCAGTAGATTGCACAATGGACGTATCTAATTTTACGATACTTCTGACTAATTCTAGAACGCCATCGCACTAACATAAGTAGTCATACTTGCCGCTCCGTATAATTCTATTTGATAGATTTAGACATGTCAAGATGTAATGCATTGCAATGTTGTAATATTATTTTTATTAAATTTTCAGCAGACAATTCATTTACTAGGATGAATTCCAAAATATCGCTTTTGCGAATTTTGTAAATAGTTCGCACAAAGGGCAATCTGTTATAAGCCTGAATTTCCCATAATCAAGATAAAACTGTTCATGTTATTTATTTTGGCAATTAATTCTTTGATAATTTTATCTGAGCATTTTGGAATGATTTCATTCTGAATCTCTGGTTTATATATCCGGGTTATATAGATTTATATGTATGAAAAGAGATAAACTTTAATGCAAATAGAATTTAATGCTGGTCACGTTTTTAAAAGAAAACTCATAGATAAACTCTTTGAAGTACAAAAAGTACATAAACCAAGTACAGATTTTGTATACATCGCTTATTTTTTATTTTGTGGCATATACCTTAATTTTTGTCATTTGTTTTATGTTTTTTATTCATTTCTTTTCATTTTTAGGTGCGTTCGTAATTATGTAAATACGTAGCACCTATAGTTGTCGTTTAATCCGTCCGTCCGTCCGTCCTCATATAATAACTCAAAAATTACCCAACCAAATCGTTTGAAATTTAAAATAGATAATCATTAGATAATTTCTTCGAGTCATTTAAATTTTATGAAAATCAGATGCATAGTCAATCACAGGGACAATCAAAATGATTCCGATACATTACGGTCAACGGGGAAAAAAAGTTTCAAGTGCATTTTAATGGTCTTACACTCTTTCGAACATAATAAAGTTCATGTGCGTCTATGAAGTAGATATTAAAATATATATTCTGCACAATCTGATACAAAGAGTATTCATTATTAATTTACAGGGCAACCCACAATTATTCCACTGCATTATGGTATACAGGGAAATATTGTTTGAGGCGTATTTTAATTATATTAAATTATTCATATTTTATGAAATTGATATTCGTTGCTGCAGTTTATATAAGTTACTTACGGTGTAATAGATATAAAATAGTATTTACAGGAACACACAAAAGATTTCTACCCCTATACTGTATCCGATGTACAGTATACTATAACAGCAAGATCTGAATATTTTAATTTTTTGTTGAAGTACGAACGAGCCTCATTTGCTACGCTTTGCGTGCAATTTCCAATTTGTTATTTCATTGTTGATTAAGCATTTGGAATAATATTACTATTGCAGTATAGATCCCCTCTAGATACAGAAAGCGTTTCTTTTATGTTTAAATGTTTTTTTGTTTATTATTTATTTATTTATTTTTTTTAAGTTATACACATAATTTTTTTCATGTTATAATTTAAAATCAGATTTAAATTTCCGGTTCGAGTTCAATTTTAATTTCCACATTGATGCTTTAATTATTATATTTCATAATTTTTTTATTACAGAAAATAGTGTATATTCTGTTACAATTAAAATAATTTCTTTTCAAATGTAAGTTTTAATCATAAGCTAATTTACCTAACAATATTTTTTTAAGAAATGTATTTAAATTTTATGGAATTCAATGCGAAATGTATTATAGTCCTAAAATACACTCTTTATTTTGGTGAATTTTTATCGTTCACAATTTATTTTAAATTAGAAAACCATTTTACTCATTTTTGTTGACACAGTAAAATAGAATAAAAATTCAATCTATTTTCTACACGACAGATTTAAATTACATATTTCTTTATTTATGCAAATGGTTATGCATAATGTTTGCTTTATTTAATAAGCATTGTTTTATGTAAATGTGTGTATGTTTCGCTATGATCAAACATTAGTATTACATATTAAAATACATATTTAGATTTGTATCGTTCTTTTAAATTTATTATTTGCACTACAGAGATTTCATTCTCGATTATTACGCACATCTCAGTATATCATATTTTTTGTTTCGTTTATTATTACGAAGTTATCTACAAATGCATTTATCATTTTTTTTTGTTTATTTAAAATATACAAGATATATACGTGAATCATTCGAGAAAAATGTTAAAAAAGACAAATTTGTTTTTTAGAAATGTTGTCTTAAAGACCTACACCTAGTAAATCATTAGCCAATGTATACCTAGTTTTCATATATTTTTCTTTCAATATTTATATCAAACAAAGAGAAATAATTTTATTCAATTTCGTTGAGAGAGTAAAACAGTAAATACGACTATCAATTTTCAACATGACAGATTTGAATTAAATATTTCCTTATTTATGCAAATGATTATACATAATGTTTGTTTTATTCAATAAACATTGTTTTCTGCAAGTTTGTGTAAGTTGTGGAACGAACAAGCGTTAGTATTACATAATAAAATACATATTTAGATTTGTATCGTTGGTTTTAATTTATTATTTACACTACATAGCTTTTAATCTCGAATTTTACGCTGATCTCAGTTTCGTTTATTATTACGACGTTATCTACAAATGCATTTATCATTTTTTTTTTTTTTGTTTGTTTATTTAAAATATACAAGATTCTAATTTTTATGGGTTTTTTTCTTTCAATATTTGAGTGTATGTTATGCAGCGAACAAGTATTAGTATTACATAATAAAATACATATTTAGATTTGTATCGTTGTTTTAATTTATTACTTACACTACAGAGATTTTAATCTCTAATATTACGCTCATCTCGGTACATCGTATTTTTTGTATTGTTTATTATTATACGACTAGAAGACAGCCCGTCAAAATGACGTGTTTGCATTTTTTAAAGGATGATAAAAGAATTATAACTGTGGTCAATCAGCCACTTTAGGCTTAAACAATTTTTAAAAATACTGCGATTAAACACACGGAAAAAAATCTATATAAAAAAAGGAAATTTTAACAGAAATTTGCATTTAAAACTATAACAAAACTGTCTGGTGGATGGGGGGGATTGGAATGAACAAATAGTAAATACATAAATTTTAAAAGAATAAAGTAACTCAAAAAATCAATTATAAAAGATTATATTGTGAAACTACAGCCAAAAAAATATATAAAAATACTGAGAGAAAATAATAAAAATAGCTAAAATGTATAAAAGAAAATTCCTATTTTGGACTATTTTTTAGCTAATACTTAAAAAAAAAAAACACTCTATATGGTTGATTGGTTGGTTTGGCAAGTACTGAGACGTATGCTACTACCCGTTAGGGAGGTTTTTGTCTCAAAACACTGGCCGTGTTCAGCTGTTACGCGCGCTGCACGCGTACGCCAGGAGCCACGGACATGGAGTGGGTACCTATAGTGAACGGGATGTGCGTTCAGTACTCGCTACTGCGCCACCGGTTACTGTAACTGTTCGCTCAATAACAGATGGAGAACAGATCACGGATGTAATTACTTGTGGTGCCAATTATAAAGATAATCTGTTACAAACGGATGTGAGCTCGTTGGTCAAATGGTCAGAGTGCTGGGCTTGTACCCAGACGATACGGGTTCGAAACCTGCGCGGGCCAAAAGTTGGTTTGTGTCTTTTTTTTTTTTTTTTTGGTTGCTTTTTATTAATAAATAAGACATTTTTATTAAAGGTAAATTTTATATTAATAATACAGAAGCACATGTATTTCTATTATAATAATAAAATACTTATTTAAATACGAGAAAATGAGATTTTTGCGGAGAAAGTTTTAATATTCTAAATTTAGAATATTAAAAGGATAATTAGAACGATATTAATATCGTTCCAAAGTGATTTATATACGTATTAAGCAAATGAAAAAAAAAGTTTTCTGCGAAAATATCCGTATACGCATAAAATAATTATTAATGTTCTTCTTTTTTTTTTTTTTTTTTTTTTTTTTTTTTTTTAATTTTATAAGTAAATTTTTATTGATATTAGGATGCAAATATAATGCATGCGTGAATATTTTACGGTGTTAAAATCAAAATGGAAATTATTAAAAAAGCAAAATGTAAAAGATATACATTTTTTTAAATTAAGAATATCTGCATACATATATTTTAAAGAGGTGAAATATTTAGAGTTTGCCTTCTAGTTTTGTAATGAATAAAGTATGATTAGAATGTTTATAATTTTTCTATTGAAAGTATAAATAAGTGTTTTGCTTATACTAACATAATTTCGGATGTCGTTTGTTTCTCATATTTTATGACATATTTTGGCCTGTTATCCGCACGGTATTAAAATATATAATCATTAAATAAGAAATATACACATACTAAAACTTTTTCTGAAAAATTATCTAACTAACAATGCTAATTCCATTGAAATCAATCCAGTATTGTAGATTACAAATCAATCTTGTAATACGTGGATACAGGGCCATCGCTAAGACTTTTTATTGGTGGGGGAGAAAACCTTAATATTGTCAAGTCAAATTTTTATATTCGCCAACTCGTTTTATAATTTTGCCAAGTTAACGCACTTTGAAAATGTAATACAGTTCTTATTTGTAAAAAAATTAATAATATTCCCAATTAGAGTTGTAACTTTTGCAAATTCTAATAAAAATTAGAAAATGTATCGCAGTTTTTATTAAAATTTTAATTAAGTTTGACATAAAAGTTTTAAATTTGCAAAGTGTAACAACATTTGTGAATGTTTTGGGAGGGGAGGCTCCCCCTGCCCCCCCCTTAGCTAGTCCCCCGTGTGGATATCTCAACCTTGGTTTATCAACAGCATTCTATTTAATACGAAAAGTATAAAGCAACTGATAAATGATTTTTAAGTAAATAAAAATAAAATTATTAAAAAATTTAAATCACCAATTGTTAAATTGTATCAGTCAACCTACCAACTTTGACAACAAACAACGTGCAACCAATAACAGATAAGCACAAACGCACAATCAGGTGATCAAATCGCCCATCAGTTTTATTTGCGTAGCGCGCGTCAGCTTTTGAGCAGGGTTGGTTGTCATATTTTAAATGCTGATCGGGCTTAATTACATGAAATAGGTCACGTGATACTTCCTGGAATATTTTAAATTTTATTTGAGAGGTCACAGGTATGTATTTCCGTTACGAGAATCATGTTTTGAAAGCATAAAGGGATATAGTATTTGTATTTACCAATTCTGAACCATAAAAATAATGCAATAATTGAATAACTTTAAAATTCTCTTCTTCGATAGAACCTACTCCAAGCAGAATCTTCTGAGCGCGCGCGCACTAAAAAAGTGGCTTTTGAAGACGTCCACTCTATAAGATCGGAAACAAATGTAAACAATAAAGAGTAAACAGCGCGTGTTCGAGAGACACACGCGCTGCGCGCGCGAGCTCAGGGATTTTGGCTTCCGAGTACTAAATCCGCTGTAATATTCACTCCATGTACCTGTCTCCTGAACACGCGCGCATAGCTCCCGAACGCACCCAATCATTCCTGAGTCGTGATGTTACAATGGAGTCATTCTAAAGATTCATTCACGGAATTTGTCATTCTTAAATGGCAACAGTTTTAACTTGTTTACATTGTTTGTTCTTTTTCGTAATTGCTGGTTGTTTTATTTAGAACTTAAACATTATAATTAAATAGTTTTTGTAGGTTTTAAAGAAAATGCGTAATAAATAAATCTTTTACATGTATATTTTCATAAGTTGAACAATTAGAATATTTGTGAACGGCTCGGAATAGTTAAGCCTAACGTGGACGCAATTGCAATAAGTTTCTTTTTCTCGTGGATGGGCTGACCCCGGAATCGTCGTACACGGAAGGGTTTTATATATATAATGTTTTCTACAAATGTACTTAGCATTATTTTTGTTTGTTTATTTAAATTACAGAAGACATAGACGTGATGAATAGAAATAAAGGAAAAGGGACAACAATTTTATTTAGAATTACCTGTACTATTATGTTTACACATTTACAATTCCAGTATAATTCTGCATGCATTTTCCTATATATCTAACAAAATGTCTAAAGTGACCGGTCACCTTTGGCCATATAGTGTATATCAAAGGCAATATTCACAGACAATTTATGAAGAATCTTCCACAAGTAGCAACATGCCGATATAATAATAATATTGTCCATGGTGTAGCGGTGTTTTGTAGTAGCAGCTATTTTGTTAGAACACTTAGAAGAAACGAAATAAAGTGTAGTAGTCCAGGTCTAGATATGAAGATAGCGAAAAAAAAACCCACAATGATTGTTACGTCACTTTTTTATTTAAACATGGTGAAATAGGGGGGTACACTTATAATAATCGGAGAAAATCTCCGAACAGAGATTTAGAACTTATTCAGTCAAGAGCAGCGAGTCAAGTGTAATCGTACATAGAAACAAACCGCCCCTTTTGGCGTGAAAGAAAATCGCCAACATAGACAAGTTCGCCCATGCACAATGGATAGTATACGCCAAATTACAGTTAAAATGCAGCCGGCATGATCAGAATTCAATTTGGCTGTCCGGCTGGGATGGGGAAAGGATATGGTTGCCAATAGATAAATGTTACACGTGTTGTTATGTCTAAGCAAAGAAGCAGACAGAAGGGGCACCAGATTTTAATGCGCAGATGTTAAATTCTTGTTAGGATTTTGTCAAGAAAGGAAAAAGAAGCGTAAGCATAAATTTAACCGCGATACAGGGAGGATCTCCTTATAAGGTAATGAAGAATTGATTCGATCAGAATTAGCCGACATCTGGAAATTGTTTTGAACGCTTGATTAAAAATGTGGGTGTATTTCTCACAGATAATCTTGGGCAACTGCAGATTTTCGGTTAGAGAAATAATAAGCGAAGGAAAATGGAAAAGAAATGAAGGACAATTTAAAACTAATTTTAAATTGAAAAGGAAAGGGGGATGCAAAGGAATAATTTAAGAAAATAACCAATATATAACGAAATAATCGTTATACATGGATAGACCTATTTAATTCCAGTTATTACAGATAATTATATTTAAACTATTAAAAGATTCTAAATAACAAATTTATTATGCTAAAAGTGGTTGAAGTAATCAAATGTACGAAGAGTTGACTTTGACACAGTAGACTCGCGATTTTACGACCAACGACTTAGCGACCCCTCGCGATTTAGTGACCATTCAAAGAGTTCCCGACCATTTTCCAATATTTTCAGTTTTTATCCTCACTCGTTTTAAAAACATGCAAATAATCCGAATCTTTATTAAATGACCTTTCACATCCTCCAAAAATTAAAACTCTAAGATATTTTTTTCTTTCGAACAAATGCTATATGCGTTTTACAGTGTATAGATCAAATTGCTAGCTGTATTTAAAACAATATACCGAAGATACTAGTTGATTATATTCTAATCAATTTTGATGTAAACAAAATTCACAAAACGAATTTTTAGATGCTATTCATACAGCAAATGAGTCTCGGTAGGCGGTTTCTCAGGACACAATTTTGCTTTCTTCCGTACGGTATTTAAAGAACCAATGTTGCGAACTTGAATCTGCTGTTTAAGGGTGTTCTTAAATCAAAAAAGGCAACTTTGTGACACATGCATTAATTTATTTTCGTTCGGAAATGCATGAAAATAGCAATTGTTGTTATTCAGAAACTGTCTAATTGCACTCATTCTTTTGTTTTTTAAAACACACAATAGATTTTTCATAATAAGCCTGCAAAGTTGACACTTTTGAGCCTATTTCCCGACGAAAGCAGAAAAACCGGTCGAAAAGGAGGAGAAAAATGGGTGATTGCGTCATCGAAATAGCTTATAACTCGATAAGTAATTTAATTATCATAAAATGGAAAAATAAGTTCAATTCGAAATCGCTTTCATAATCAGGCATTAAAATTGTATAACTTTCTGTTAAAAAATGAATTTGTAAATGTGTCTAAAAGTTTTTCGCTTGTTGAGCGGATCAGTTGAGAACACCCTTAACGGAAGTGAATATTTCAATCATCTAATCATCAATTTAATCATCAATCATTAAACATTATGCTTGGCTGCAAAATCTCTCATTTGAAGATTATTCTGACTCTGACGACAAATTAAAACGAGTATATATCCGAGAATATTTACGATAGTTCGAGCGTGGCCAGATGGCGAGATGAACAGACGAACAGACAAATCGAAAGGTAAACACTTTCCAACTTTGTTGGATAGAAAATGTGAACATGGGAAAAAAGACGTTTTAAATTTTTATTTGTGTGGGGGTTTGCATTGGTTGTATTGACAGAATTTCAAATATCTCTGGACATAGTTACTATCTGGGTAAAAATTCAGTTTCAAAATATTTACAATTAGTCAGGCTTTTATTTAACATAAGAAATCAACATTTTTTTGACCAAATTAGAGATAAACTGTCTCCTTAATATTTTGTGAGCAGCTCTACATACAATAGCATTTAGAATTTAAAAATGTTTTTAATTCTTGAATTTCACATTTACACCATAAAATTAAAATAGGAATATTTTCTGTATTTAATAACACACATTCTCGTATTTTAAAAAAGCGAAATTTACCTTTCAGATTTTCTAATGTAAAGTCAGATTCTCTGAACTACGTAATTTCTATAACGTTTTTCATCACGGGAATTAAAGGGTTAAACGTTTAATCAAATTTATTGGAAGTAAATTTTAGAAATAGATATAGCGAAATATGACTTTCTATTTCCGAGCCCTCCATTTATTTTTTCCTCTAGATTTTCTACCACTAGAAAGTAAGACATATATTTCTATTTTGAATTTACTATAAAAAGTTTTTAAGATGATATATAAAATCTTTAAGCTTCGTAAACAAAAGAGTTCTTTGGTAAAATAATACAATATTTGCTTATTTTCTTTGGGCGATAACGTGGTACACAAACTTGGAATAATAAGTTTAAAAGTATATTTTGTGGTCAACATTTTATCAATATACACAAAAGTAAAAAAAAAAAAAAAAAAAAAAAAAAAAAAAAATCTATTTTTATGTAAGCATAAGAGCATTTTCATTTTCTTTCAATTTTTAAAAACTTTTTCTCGAAAAACTGTTTGTATTTACGAGATATGAAATGGTAGTTTTGATTTCAATTATAGATTAAGAAGTACAAAAATAATCTTTATAAATATGAGGAATATGTATTTTCAAAACTATAACTCAGAATAAACCATGTTTAGTATAGTATGCAATATCTTACAACATTTCGTACTTTAAAATACATAAAACGTTTGCATATTTGAGTAGAACTATCAATTTGCTGTTATTTTTTTGAAGGCCGAGTATGTGCACAAGAGATATAGGCCCGTGGGTAGTTCTGCGCTCCATGTAGGTCTTTCGAAGGGATCCTAACACATATTTAAGCAAGGTTACCCGAGGCTCGAAGAAAACCAAGGAAAACTCCAAACGGTGAGTGCGATTGAGTTTAGAACTATCAGGCTTTGCTCTTATTAACCATCTGAACTTTCAGCGTAAAACATATAAAAAATACATCTAAAAACCCGTGAATTATATTTTTCTGTACTTTCGCGCTCATAATTAAATTGTGCTAAGGTAAAAACGCAAGATTGAGACATGCTAATACTGTGCACGACTATGAAGAAATCTGGGAGAGGGATCCTACATGTTCTGCGCAAAAGGGATCTAAGTTATCTGAATCACAAAAGAAACGCTAAAAAATTAAATCATTTCATGTGTAGACCGTATCGCTGTTTTAAATACACAAGAGTCAGCACTCAATCTAAAATTTGTGAGGTAAATTCTATAATCTGTAAACTATATATTTATTAGGAAATATTTTGTTTTATATTAATTAATAAAATAATAAAATATAAATTATAATAAAATAAAATAAAATAATATTAATAAAATATAATGTTTAATATTTGCGAGAGTATTCAATTAATATAATAAAAAAGTATAATAAATAACTTTTAAAATTGAAAACATAGAAGACATTCATGACATTTTAAAGTTATAGAACAAATAACTTTCAAAATATTGTAGGAGCTTTTAGATTTGTTCGGGACGTTATTTGCAGTTTAAAATAGAACTGGGGTAATAATATCATCCACTAGCGTTATTACTCCTTTTTTTTCAGTGGTAGAACTACATCCAAAGAGGATTTTTTATTATTAATTTTATGCATTATTAATTATTTGTCATTTTTTAAAACCAAAAAGCAAAACAAGAATTTCTGTATGCCCTAAATACAGCTAATTTTTTCATATAAGATGAATAAATTATCAAATGATTATTGCTTCCTAATACGCACTGGAAAGTAAGAGAAATTTGACAATTTCTAGGGTTGTGGAGTTTGTAGCTATAGAATTGGGCAATTTATATGTCAGTATTCCATCTCATTTTATATTTCGGTTTACATGAGGTCACTACCCGTTTAGGTACGTAATAACGCCAAATAGCATCGGTTAAGAAAACATGAAATTACATTTTATGAATACATATCTGCTAACCAGGTCAGTAGACAAAATGTCCTTAAGGAGGATACTTAATCTTGATTTTTCTCAGTTTATAGAAGTAATTGGCATTATTTAAAGCTTAAATAAAAATATAAATATGATTTATACATAAAGTATATTTCTTCATACATATTTCTACTTGATGTCGATGTCAAAAATTGTTATTTTGTATTACTTTTTTCGATTTTTGCTATAATGTTATTTTAAGAGTCTTTTTTTGTTTCGGAATCATAATCCTTCAGAAATCGGACGTATATTTATAGGAAAATTAGTAGTTAATAGAAGCAATTTGAATAATTTAAAGCATAAATAAAAAAATAAAAACGATTTTTACGAAAGGTATATTATTCCATGTATATTTCTACTCCATTCAATGTCAAAAAATGTTATTTCGTAATTTTTTATTTCTGTTACAATGTAAGGTTTCGTGAGCTTTTCTAGTTTTGGAAACCTTTCGGAAACTGGGAGTATTTGTAAAGGAAAATTGCAACGAAAAAAAAAATAAATAAAAAAGCACTAGTTGACAATGTTCGGGATGAATATCACGTATCGCATGAGAAACAATATAAAAAAATGTTGAAACACAAATGAACTATTTGTATATATTTATAACACAGGCAAAATGTTCGCATGTGAGTGTCTTGCATGACGAGCGCATGGTTTTAAAATCATTAAACCATAGATGAAATTACATATGCATTATTTTTTTAAATGAAAAGAAATAATTGTCATAGATATATTTAATTATGAAAAATGTATTTATGTTTCACATTCTCTGATTAGAATAATTTTTAATGCAGTTCTCTGGGTATAAAATGTTTACTAATTTTACAGAAGTAGCAATCTTCATGACTTTGTTGCTGCCATGAGGCTGATTACCTTCTCTGGATCTAATATATTTTCCTAATGAATGAAAATCAATGCAAGACTACCCAGTCTCTCATTTGTACTAACGCTTTAAAGCAAATATTAATTATTTTTTTATTGTCGAAACGTATTTTTCAGCGCTGGTTGTTGTTACCGAAATTTTAACCAAGACTATCAGCTGATCGCATTGCAATGCATTTCATTACAATAATCCACAAAAATTTTGCAACGTTGCATTTCTATCAAAATTAGCAGTTATATTTCATCATAATTCATATTCAGCTTTCAATTGCAATATTGTCATTTTATCGCCAAAATACTCAGAGAGATTCTATAATATGCCAGTTTTCTTCCAAAGAAGCAAATACTGGAGCATTTACTTCTAAATCTGTTGATAAATAAATGAAATAAATTTGTCATTCAGATTTTAAATAAAAATTTCTACATAAAAGACTAGAGGACGGGGCGTTGAAATATTTTTCGGCGGACGTTTTCTACCTAAATGATATTCTGAAGATCTTTGCTTCAGTTGGGAAGTCGTCATTAACGTATCCAAGACACTTTCTAATTCCATTATGCTGTTGGACAACACAAAATTTAATCGGAAGCATGCACTATGAATATATCTAAAATTTTGATATTTTTGACGAAATCTAAATCTCCGTTGCAATAACAAAACTTTGGCCGCTCACTCATATTCCTGTGCAACGCATTTAGACATGCCAAGATGAGTTCATCGCAATTTTGTAATAGTATTTCTGTGAAATTTTCGGGCAAGACATTTACTGAGATAAAGTCCAAAATATCTTCCCGAAATACAGTTTTTGTGAATTTTGTAAACATCAGTCAAACAATGGTATCTAAACATGAAGTCATCACAAGGGGCTATCACTTCAGTGTCTGAAGTCTGCATAGTTTCATGAGCAATCAAAATAAAACACATCGCGATATTTATAGGGTGGTCATAAAAAAAACTTTGCCGATATACGGAGCTCTAGCGGCCAGTCCGCTCAACCGATCGAAATGAAATTTCAGATATAGCTATTTAAAGGTATGAGCTCGAGATTCTGTGAATGACAACAAAATGGCGCTCACGGTTATGGTTATAGTTACAGAAACTCGAAAATTTCCAATGGCAACACCTTTTTTTTTTCATCGCAAAATGCTCAGCGCATGCCAAAACCCTATAAAGCGTTGGAACCGTACGTGTATCGCAAGAAACGGACATGTTATGCACGCACAAAAAAAACGTTTTGGGAATCCTCCCCCCCATAGAAAAAACTCGATTGGGGCGCAAGGAGGAAATTTGCATATGACACAGAGTCAGTACACTAATCTCTGATTACAATACAGATCGGAGAAACTAAAACTTTTATTTTGATTACACGTTTTCCACATGGGTGCCACATGGTGTAATTGCCTGTGATGGTACCCATGTGGAAAATGTGTAATCAAAATAAAAATTTTAGTTTCTCCGATCTTTATTGTAATCAGAGATTAGTGTACTGACTCTGTGTCATATGCAAAATTCCTCCTTGCGCCCCAATCGAGTTTTTTCTATTTGGGGGAGGATTCCCAGAACGGTTTTTTGTGCGTGCATAACATGTCCGTTTCTTGCGATACACGTACGGTTCTAACGCTCTTTAAGGTTTTCGCATGCACTGAGCATTTTGCGATGAAAAAAAATGGGTGTTGCTATTGGAAATTTTTGAGTTTCTGTAACTATAACCGTAACCGTGAGAGCTATTTTATTGCCGTTCACAGAATCTCGAGCTCATACCTCTGAATAGCTATATCTGAAATTTCACCTCGATCGGTTGAGCAGACTGGCCGCTAGAGCTCCATATATCGGCAAAGTTTTTTTATGACCACCCTGTATTTTGGTGATTAGTTCTTCGGTAATTATAACTAAGCATATTGGAATGATTTCATTCTCAATGTTTGAACTATATATCTGAGCTATACTGATTTATATTTATGGAAGGAGGTAAACTTTAATACAAACAGAGGGTATAACAAATAGAGGTTAATGAGAATACGTTTCAAGAAAGAAATCATAGAGAAAAATATTTGGAACGCAAAAGGTATGTAAATCAAGTGCATCGCGCTTTCTTTTCAATTCACTTTACTTACAATTCGTGATGTACACCTTAAAATTTACTATGTGTTTTATTTATTTTTTGTTCTTTCATTTATAATTTCATTTTCGTTGTTGATAAATGTCCCACACTAGGAATAGAAAAAGACCCGGATGATAATGTAATGTCTATGGGAGCGTTCTTTTCAAATATCTCGCTCAAGTTTTAATATTCTTACATGATTTTTTTGCACAAGATGGCAGAGGACAATCTACAACCGTCCTAGTTTTTACATTTTCGATTTTGCTTATATATTTTTCATATTACGATAGTTTAAATTTCAGAAACGGTTTAAACCAATTTCGACATTTAAAGTAATTTAAAAAAAATCTGACTGAAAACAAAACTGAAAAAGTAAAAACTAGGCCGGTTGCGGATCGTTTTCAGGTATCTTTCGCAAAAAATATTAAAATTTGAGCAAGATAATTGAAAAGAAAGTCCACATAGACTTTACATTATCATCCGGGTCTTTTTCTGTGGCTAGTGGTACGCCTTTAGAGATATAGCATCTAGAACAATAGTATTATTTCAGAATACAGAAATTGGGGCCGTGGTAGCGTAGTGGCCATAGCACCGAACTCTGGACTGGAAGGTCTCGGATTCGACGATCCACATTATGAAAAACCCAACCGATTGTATGCAGTGTCACGCGCTCATTAAATAAAATGGTTCTGAAAGTCATGTAGTTGGCCTTATCCATACTATGGTTATAAATCTCTGAAGAAAAAATTTCCTCCCTGCCAGAGACCTATCAAAATAGAGGAGGTAGGGATGTTTGGTGCTGCCATCTATTGGTAACTTTGCAAACCTCATTGTACAGCAGAAATCTGACTTCCAACACCCTGGGTGCAGTCTAATGCAAATTCCGGCAACTCTTCTTGCCACACATCGACAACAGAATACAGAATATGTTTCTTTTAACGATTTGCATGTTTGTTTTAATATAAGTAATACTCATATTTTTTTTTCATCTTATAATTTTAAATTAGAATTATATTTTGTAATATTTTCGTTAAGAGTCGAACATTAATTTCTCTATTGACACTTTAATTAATATATTTCATTATTTTTACTACAGAAGACATTGAATATTCTGTTACAATCAAAGTAATTTCTTTTCAAAAGTAAATTTTAAATGTAAGCTAATTTATCAAAGAACACTTTTTTTAGCAAATGTATTTAAATTTCAGTGGAATTTAATAATAAATTTAATATAGTCTTAAAATTTGCTTCTAATGTTCATTTTTTTTTCTTCACTATTTATATCAAATAAAGAGAAATTATTTCATTCATTTTTGTTGACAGAATAAAACAGTAAATAAATTTAATCTATTTTCTACACGACAGATTTGAATTAAATATTTGTTTTTTTTTGCAAATGGTTATGCACAATGTTTGTTTTATTCAATAAACATTGTTTTATACAAGATTGTGTGTGTTATTCAATGAACAAGAGTTAGTATTACATATTGAAATATATATTTAGATTTGCATCGTTGTTTTAACTTTAATATTTACACTACAGTTATTTTATTCTCCAATATTATGCTCAACTCAGTATGTCATAATTTTTTGTTTCGTTTATTATTATTATGGCGTTTTCTGTATTTATCATTTTTTTGTTTGTTTATTAAAAATATATGGAAGACATATACGTGAACCAGTAGCAAAAAAAAAAAAAAAAAAAAAAAAATTAAAAGACGACAATTTCTTTTAGAATTACAAATTAAAAATTATATGCCATTTTAACTATGCATGCATTTCTTTGTATTTTTAAAATGTAAGTATTCATTAAAATTTAGCTACATCCAAAGATAATTTATTACGATATTTTCAGTTATTATTCTGATTTTTTCATTTTTTATAGCATTGTGTTTCAATAGTCAATGTTTGCCAAAAAAATATTTGTTTTTTTAAATAAATAATAAATTCTCATAAAATATAATCTTATTCATATTTTTATGATTTTAAGCACGAATCAGTAAAATAAATAATGAATGTACATCATTAAAATATTTGAAATCAAACAATTGCTAAAAATAATAATTATAAATTTTCATATTAATCTTAATTCATTAATATACGTGTATCACCCCTCCAGATCCTGCATAAAAGAAAGTAAAAATGCATTTTGAAATCTAAACCGGTAAATGTAATTGTATTTTTTTCGTATTTATATCATGTTTAAGAAGTTTAAGAAACAGTTACTCTCAGGTACAATAATTTTTGTTGTTATTTTCTTTTGAAACTTAGGTATCTTGAAAATTGCATTATACTAGTTACCACATTAGAAAAATACGCATTTAATTATTGCTAAGGAAATTATTGCGCATTTAATTATTGCAAATTTTTTCAATATGATGTGCTATTTTGTAACATTAAATAATCATGACAGATAATTGAACTTTGTAAAAGAAAAATTTACATTTAATACAATTAATGAATAAGTTCAAATATTTTGGAAAAGTGTAAGCTTTTCTAAATGAAAAAAGAAATACTGTAGCATATTTAATTAACTACCTGAACGCAGATAATATTTCGTAGTAATTTGTTCAGCGAAGTGCAAGATGTAACGTGTAAACCAAAAATCAATAAATCAATGTGCATGCTTCCTGATTCTTTGAATGGTTCATTTTTAATTATCTATATTATAAAAAGAAATTATGCTTCATGATAATACGTCCTGTCACATTTTCCATAAAAAATATAATTAATGACTTATGGAAACTGATAAATAAAATTATAGTATCTGCGAAATTTTTATGAATGGTTTGCTCTAATGTGCTTTATCGGCTAATTTTATGCTGAATTTTTGGTCAGTAAAATGTTTCTGAAACATTTGTTATAAGTATTACGAAGAATTATTAAAAGGTTTTATCGATTTTCGAAGTAATGTTTCTGAGTAATTGAAATTAGTTGCATGTGAATGCTTAGAATTGCAACAACAAATTGATTAAGCGAAACTAAAACGTGGTTGAGAGAAATTTTTGACAAATTTAATTTTTAAAAGTTTAGTCAAAGTGACATGAAATTTGATGCATATGCTTATGATATATATTGATAAGTATAAATGATGCATAAATAGCCACTTACTTTAAAAAAACTTTACTAGTTACTACTTACTTTAAAATTAGTTACTTTAAAAAATTCTAAGTTTTGTCGTTCAAACTTTTGCACAACATTAAAAAAGCGTACAACTGTCAGTTTTGTGTATTTTAAATTAAACAATCGTATTTTTAAAGCATAATTTTATAAGATCTGAAACCGCAATTCTATGAATATTTCTGTATTCTATAAACCGCGATCTATATTTGGCTCACTTAGATTTTTATTTTTCAGTTGTATCTTGCAGAAATTTTCTTATATTTGGAAATAATATTGACAAAGGGAACCTGAAGTAGAATGCATACTTAACAATAAAATCCACATTATAATTATCCACATTAAAATTTAACCCTACACATTTTTTAAAAAATTGAGAAGTGTCATTATTATGTTGATAAAATATGGGTTTCATTTTACTTCACATGAGGGAATCCATGTTTCATGTTCTTTGATCTATACCATGTTCTTTTATTTTATAACAAATGCTTATGAGAAATGATATAACGAAAAAAAAGACGAAATAGAACTCTCAGCATATATATCTTTTTTCCTAATTTGTAACAGTAAATGAAGTCCAACCAGTCGGGTGCATTGTGGGACGAATTTTTTAGCTTTTAGCACGTCCCATAATAGAAACTGGTTGAATGCTTTTGCTTTTTTCATTAAATTATGCACCCCTTATCAGCAGTTTAATGAAAAAGCCTTCTACTGTCCATTTATCCATTTAACTTTCATTATTTTGGTAATCTGCCTTCTATTTCACTTCAAACTTCAACTGTTTTCAATAAGATAATTGTAAAAATACTGGTTTCATTGGTGTATTGAATGGTAATATCTGAATTACTTTGGTTATATTTATAAAAGTATATATATACATATATATATATGGATATTTTTCATATTTTTCATTTATTTAAAAATAAAATTGCTACTTCTATTCTATTTAAAATTTTCTCATACATATTCAAATAAAAGATATTAAAAAAAAATGAGTAACAGCCCCACACTGCACGTTTTATGAATTCCAGGCTATTTTAGTGACTAAAGTTAAGTGTAACTAATTTTATGACTCTTTCTGAATTATGACGAGTATTTAGTATGCTAATATTACATGTATTTACGGAAATTTTTTTGCGCATACATAAGAAAAACACACGAGAAGTTAATTTTGCAGTACATATATTATGTCCATTATAATATATTACTATCCTATTAACTTAGGAACAGCTGTTTCTATATCCATAAAAGTGGTGCCTAGGTGTAGTAAAGTGACATAGCGCCACTCTGAAATCTTCCTGATTTCAATCTCTAAATTAAATTGACAGGTTAAAAATGGTTTACTAAGTTGTAGAGCATCATCAATTCAGTATAAAAATACATCTTATGGACATTATTGTGATAAATGGAACAGTTAAAATGCACATTTTATATTTCGTAATTTTCTACACTGTGATGCCGTGAAACTTAAAAAGAAGGAGAATTGATTATCTTTCGAACAAATATGAATATAAATGTGCATTGCAGCTGACGGTAAGAAGTTTGAACATCTCAAATAAAGACATATTGTTATAACTAGCTGCTTTTTTTCTAAGATCGTTTTCTCACCCCACCCCCCAGTATAGGCAATAACAATAACAAAAATATATGTATGCATTTTATTTTTTCTATTCTAAAAAATATTTTTCTGTACTAAACTGATGATACTCTACAATTTTATAAATAATCTTTCTTCTGTATCCACAGCTTCCCATTAGGTCGCGCCGTGAGCGCTTAGTAGAGCATACAGGTTTTACTACAAGTACATTAAAAAAAAAAAAAAAAAAAAAAAAAAAAAAAAAAAAAAAACCTGTGAAGTTATTAACCTTTAACTATGAAACTAGGACTTCTAGAACTTTTTATATAACGGTAATAGCAAAAATTCATGTAGTACAATCTGTTACATGTATTTTTTGCTGTTACCGTTACATGAAAAGTTCTAGGAATCCCAGTTCTCTGAAAAAAAAAAAAAATAGTAAATTTACAGACTTCTTTTTCTTTTCTTGTACAGTGTATTTTTATAAGTATAGCATTATCCAGGTTGACGTTAGTGTGTTTACTGTATGTATATGTATATACATTAGGTTTCATGATTGAGGGATGAGACGTAAGGCGTTAATAGTCACACATTTACATAATAAAAGTGTAAATTCGCTACAGGTATTTCATTTTAAGAATATTACTATCACCTACACTCTCAAAATAAACTTCGTCAAAAATCAATATATAAATAAATAAAATAAAATAAAAACTAGAGATTGCCAGTAGATTGGAAGTTATTTTTTTGTGATTTGGGCAATTTTGCAGCTGTTCGCTGGTAAATTTCCGAAAAACATGAGCTTCGGTTTGAGAATATTTCCTGTTTTGTGGAAAAAACGGCAAATAAAAAATTTTGTTATGAACGAAACGAACAAGATCGACACTCATCGAAATATTTTCGTCACTGGTCGAAAGTATAGCTTCAGATTGGAAAATTTCCTGAAAAATTTTAGGTTAAATTCGTGATATGATTTTGTGTATTTTTCTTAAACAAATGACAAACGCAAAAGAAAATTTTGCATTCAGGTAAAAGATAGTTAATTGAAAATTAGTTTAATTCATGATTCTAATTATTATTATTTTTAGGTGCGGGATTTTTTTTTCAAGCACTTGTGTCAGATAATAAAAAAAGCAAAAATTAGAAAATTTATCAGTTTCTCGCAGTACCGAATGGTCATTCAATTTTAATCAAAGATATATGTTTTTCTTGCGGTCTGTTAATTAAGTGCATCATTTAGTTAAACGACAACCGGGCATTTTCCTTATAAGTGCACCGCTCTGCCATCATTTACATTTTTTCAATCCACCGATGAATTTATGATGAAAAGAAAAACTGCGTATTGCAATTCGAAGATTTCGAAATTCTTTCAATACAACCATAACCAGCAGATGTATATTGCTTTTAATACGATCTCGAGCATATATCGTGAGATTTTAATATACGAAATTTCCTTTCAATTTGGTTAGCGATTAAGCATTTAGGTGTTCATATAGATCAGGAAAGGGTTTTCAAGACCACTCTGTACATTAAGAAATTCCTTTTTTTTCATGGAACGAAATGAATAGTTCTTAAAAAATGCCAATATGAAGAATATAAGATGATCTTTTTAGAAATTGTTTAACAAAGTTAATCAGTGTAATACTTTATTTTTTTTTAAATAAGAAAAAAGTTAATATATATATTTTTTATATAAAATTTATGCTGTAGCTGTTAGCGCTTTTGTTGATGTTTGAACACCACTTCATCAACGTCTACTACAAAGAATATATTTGTAAAAGGAAATTATAAAATTGTTCATTTTATCACATTTATTTCTCCGTTTCTTTTCTTTTCTTTGTTTTTTTTAAATCTTTGTTTTGTTTATTAATGTCTCTATGTACAATAAAAATATAACCTTTAAAGCTTCTGAAATATAAAAATATATCAAAGACGGGCGCCTCGATATTTTTAATTAATTACTGCCTTTGAAAAAATTTCAAGATTACCTTTTAAAGCTGTCACTCCCATTTAATATTTAATTTTAAATCAGAGGAAATTTTTTTAAATACGTTTGAATTAAGACAAGCGTGTTTGCTTTCATTTAATATCCTTTTTTTAATCATAGATATTAATATGGATCGAGAGACATTTTAAATTATCTCTAACAGACAAAAAATTTAAAAGGTAAAAAATGGGTGTCGTCTTAAAAGATTATTTTTATCATTAGAAAAATTATCTTATAAATAATATATTAATCTCATAGGAATTCAGCCATTTTCATAAATATTATTTGGCTTATTTTATTTTTTGTTTCGAAAAAATAGATGGAATAGAAGAAGGTTTTTACAGAGTGATTGGAAAACGATTATAGAAGTTTTCTAATAATGAATCATAATCACAAAGTAAACAGTTTTGTAAATGAAACTAGAGTGATCATGTCTTAAGAAATTTCAAAATACAGGATATCTAATTCTAAACTTAGTATAATGATAGGTCTTCTTTTTAGCAAAATAAAGGTATCTTGACAGATCTATTTGGAGTGTGTGTGTGAAATACGCAATATTATACTGACTGAAACTGAAAGTGTGTGTACAATATTATTATACGAGAATCGTATACGAAAGAATATATTTTATAAGATAATTCAAAAACTGTCCTTTTTTATCACATCTATTTCGTACATTTTCGTACATCTATTTCGTACATTCGTACATTTTAAATGTTTCTTTTCTTTCTTTTTTTTTCATATTATAGATATTAATATTATTATGCACAATAGGTACTTACATTTAAAACTTCTGAAATATTAAAAAAAATTAAAAACGATCACCTAGATATTTTTTAATTAATTACTGTTTATGAAAAAATCCAAGATTACCTTTTAAAGCTGTCACTACCATTTAATATTAAATTTTAAATCAGATGAAAAAAATGTTTAAACACGTTTTAAATAATTAAGAGAACCGTGTTTGCTTTCATTTAATATCCTTTTTAGGTGCGTTCGTAATTATGTAAATACGTAGCACCTATTGTTGTCGCCCAGTCCGTCCGTCTGTCCGTCTGTCTGTCCGCATATAACAACGCAAAAAATACCCAACCGAATCGTTTGAAATTTAAAATACATATATTGCACAATATTGCCATACGATATTTGTGCACAAAAGAATATATTTTTAAAAGAAATGCAAATGCTGTCTTTTTTATCACATCTATCTATTTCTGATCTTTTTTTTACTTTACCTTTTTTTACCGTTTCTTCTCTCTGTACAGTACAAACATCACATTTAAAACTTCTGAAATATCAAAATACAACTAAGACAACCGCCTAGATATTTTTTAATTTATTACTGCCTTTGAAAAAATTCCAAGATTACCTTGTAAGGCTGTCACACCCATTTGATATTTAATTTTAAATCAGAGTAAAAAATATTTAAATACGTTATAAATAATTAAGATAAACCTATTTACTTTCATTTAATTTTCTTTTTTAATAATATATATTAATATTGATCGAGAGACATCTTAAATTATACCTAACAGACAAAAAATTTAAAAGGAAAGAAGTGGGTGTCATCTTAAAAGGTCACTTTTATCATTCGAAAAAATCTTTTAGAAATAATATATCAATCTAAAGAAAAATCTGCCAATTATTTTGTCAGGATCTGATAGCACCTGTGCTAAAGAATGTAATGTCTACTCTTTCTCTATTTGAATATCTAGTATTGTATGGTTGTGTACAGAATTTCCAAGGTCACATTCCCTCTTCGTGGAAAGGGGAATTGCCAGCTAATCCTTTGCAGGTGGTGTGTTAGAGAAAGGAGATGGCTCAGAGGCATGTCCATCTGTCAGTGAAGTATGCGGATGATGAACAGATTAGCAGCATGTCACTAAGCAAGAAAAGAATGGAGTATGGGTCCAATGAGGAGGCTCCAAAGGGGTTTATGTTGGAGAAAGCAGTGATTTGGAAAGGGCAAGTTTGCCTGAGATCAGTCATTCCGTACCTAGGTGTCGTACCTAGAGGTTGCTGTGGGTGGAAGAGCGTAAACTGTGCGTTTTCTGGTGCGCAAAGGACACAGACGTCCTGATGTTTAGTGCTCTGGGCTAAGAAGTGCAGGCCCAGTATACTTGTGTTGGGAGACTCAAGGTTGAGGTCCAAAAAAGTGAATTTAACGTGTATTGAGTGTGAGGTGGAAAGTGTAATTGGAATAGTACACAACCAATCTTTAGGATATCTAATTTAATGTTGAACCGGATCACCTATATCCGAGTTGTAGTTGTATATATATTTGTAAATAGCGTATTTTGTGTGTACATATATTCTTAATAAACTGATAATTCGGTTACTAGCGTAAGTCTTCATTTACACTAATCTCACAGTGGGTGACCGATATCACCTAGTAATATCGGTGGTGGCAGCTATATCTACCACGGACCTCATTAGTTAATTCTAGAAATTTCAAGGGATGTTCCTAATCCTAACGCAAACAGTTTTTTAAATGAAAAATACAGGGTGTCTAACTCTAAGCGGAATTTGAAAATAGTTCATTTTGTTAAATTTAAAATAAAGATATCTTGATGAGTTTTGCGACAGACATTTTTGTTAGTCATAAAAATCAGCAATATTTGTGAAACTGCAAGTGTGTGTACAATATTACCCTACGAAAATCGTATGAACTGTCAACTACATTCGGAAAACTCTAGTTTATAATTGTGTGAAGATGAATAGTACTTTTCTACCATTTACTCGCCAGTTCATGCCAGTTTATTGTATGATAACTTAACATTTTTGACAAATATGAAAAAACAAACAGATAGAAATTTCTTCAAATGACACTGAGTTTTAAAAAATATTTAATTATGAATAAAATATCATTTTAATATAATAATGAATGCGTTAAATTCAATACCTGAAACATAACTTAATTTGTTAACAAGAACTACTTTTGACCTTATCACAGGAAAAATTTATTTCTTTATTTATTTTGTATGATACTGTCTCGTAATGCTTTTGAATTTATGCACTATTAAGTTGAAATGAGAATTTCCACATGAAAAAATATACATGATTGTATGCTTTACAATTTAATCTGTTGGAATTTCCATCCTGGATTCTTTCAGCAATTGAAATTTCAAGATAAACGGAAATAATTTCACAGAATACAGATAATGAACGACCTCACGTATCCAAATAAAGATGCTCAAATATAAACCATTTGAAGCTTGACGACATTTTTTACTCTTCATACTCAGTTGATTTTGCACCATTTGACTATCATTGCTTTCCAGATATTAAGAATCTACTCGACTCGCTTTAAAAGATCCAGATGATAATGCTAAGTCTATGGGGGTGGGGGTGTCACTTTCAAATACCTTGCTCAAATTTTTATATTTTATATTTTAGGGTTTTTTTTTTTTTTCATAGGATTGTTGAGGACGATCTATAACCAGGTTAGATTTTACTTTTTCGATTTTGGTTACATTGTTTTAAAATATTATGATTTTTTCAATTTCAGAACAGGTTTCTACCGATTCCGAAAGTTAAAGTAGTTAAAAAGTATTCGAAAATGAAATCGAAAAGTTAAAACTAGCCCGGTTGTAGATCGTCCTCTGCTTTCCCATACACAAAAAAAGATCACGTGTAAATATTAAAATATCAGCAAGATGTTTGAAAATAATGCTACCTTAGACTTAGCATTATAATCCCGCTCATTTTGAACGAGTCAAGTGGCCTCTTACGACGAAGGTCAAAGACTTGTAATTCAAGTCAGATGAAGAAATTATTTAAGTAGTGAAGTCTGCCTCCTCTTTGTTCGAGATGTATATGTCAGTAAGTACTGAGTATGCAAA
Source organism: Maratus speculifer (assembly GCA_964019185.1). NCBI lineage: Eukaryota > Metazoa > Arthropoda > Arachnida > Araneae > Salticidae > Maratus > Maratus speculifer. The sequence continues at coordinate 446,100,180 of OZ025291.1, forward strand.
AATAAAGGTACAGACTTGCAGATTAAAAATGTGTACATCCTTTTACTTTTAACAAATTTCAATTATCGGTTTCCATTTTCAATTTATCCACAACTGTGCATTACTTATCAACCGCACCCTATAAATATATACGTGTTTGAAACAAACGAATATGGGCTTTAATATATGGTTTTTTCTTAGCTGCTGCATATAAGATAGCACGTTAATTAAAAAAAAATGTATAGCTGGATTTTAACTAATACACTTTTTTATTTGAAATCAAAATTATTTTGTATTACTGACTTTGGATTTTAGAGTCTAACTTGTAATGATACATTACTAATGATGCAAATATAATATCAAATTATTTTTAAATGACCTTGCATATAAATATATGCATATAAATATATCGGTGTGTGACAGAAAGAATGGTCTTAAATTTTAGGAGTAATAGAAAATGGCAAAAATTACAATTTAAACAAGTAAATAAGCTTGGAAACAAGTTATGTTTTCCAAGCTTAACCCATCAGTGCCTAGCGACCCATTTTTGGGACAGTTTTAAAAAATTCAAGTACTACATAGGGTGAAAAGTCCCGGGACTCGTCACTAGATGACAGCATCAAACAAATATACATATTATGCTTAGTTAGTACGAACTTTTGAAAGACTAGTGTCGGAGTTTCATAAAACGTCGACCGTTTTTTTACGAGTTGTGATCTTATAAGTGACGCTATTTTTGATTTTGTGTAAAGAATGGATCAGAAAGAATTCCGTGTCTTAATCAAAATTGCTTTTTGATGAAGAAAAATACTGTTCAAACCCAAGAATGGCTCGAAAAGCATTACGGCACATCTGCTCCATCAAAAATAACCATTTGTCGATGGTTTAGTGAGTTTAAACGTGATCGTACGAACACCGAAGATGCTGAACGTTCTGGGCGACCAGTTGAAGCAACAACTCCAGAAAACATCAAAAAAGTCCAACGAATTGTTTTGGATGACCGGAAAGTTAAAGTAAGGAAAATAGCTGACATTATAAAGATATCAACAGAACGGGTAAGAAATATTTTACATGAGCATTTAAATATGAAAAAGCTTTGTGCAAGATGGGTGTCGCGTTTGCTGACAATCGACCAAAAACAGCGACGTGTCGATAACTCAGAGCACGCTTTGGAACTATTAAAGCGTAATCCAAATGAATTTTTTCGCCGATTCGTAACAATGGATGAAACGTGGATCCATTACTATACCCCTGAGTCAAAACGGCAGTCTGCGGAGTGGTTGGAACCCGGTGAAAGTCGCCCAAAGAGACCAAAAACACAACAATCAGCTGGAAAGATCTTGGCCAGTGTTTTTTGGGATGCACGTGGCATAATATTCATTGACTATCTTGAGAAAGGTAAAACAGTCACAGGAGAGTATTATGCAGCATTATTGGACCGTTTGAACAACGAAATAAAGAAAAAAAGGCCGCACATGGCGAAAAAAAAGTGCTGTTTCACCAAGACAACGCACCGGCACACATATCAATGAAAGCGATGGCAAAATTGAATGAATTAAATTATGAATTGCTCCCTCATCCCCCGTATTCTCCAGATCTGGCCCACAGCGACTATTATTTGTTTCCTAACTTAAAAAGATGGCTCCAGGGGAAGAGATTCACATCAAATGAAGATGTCATATGCGAAACTGATGCATATTTTGAAGGCCTTGACAAATCCTATTATATGAAAGGTATTCAAATGTTAGAGGACCGTTGGAAAAAATGTATCACTCTGGAAGGAAACTATGTTGAAGACTAAAATCAATTTTTGACAAAAAAAATGTTTTTTCATTGTTAGTCCTAGGACTTTTCACCTCACGTAGTAAATGCATTTCACATCAGTAAAAAAAAAGGAGTTTACAAAAAATTCTTTCTTTCTCGTGACAAAGTCCTCGATAAATTAAGATAAAAGTTATTCTTGCTTTAAAAGTGGTGGGAAAATCCAAAATTTGAATTTTAACGAAGAAAATAATTCAGGCAGTAATGGGTTAAGATTTGGCTCAAGTTAATTCTCGCTAGTGAGTTTATAAACAAGTTAATCAGCTCGAGTGTAAATCTGCTCACACGGCGTTCACAAGTATTACAGGTGCAGAGTTGCAACATTATTCGAATTCTGAGAAGATATGCTTATTTTTTATACACATAAGTGCAAACGTCGAGAAGTAAAATAATTTATTAATTGTTATTCAGATTGGCTAGCCCCCGATCATATAGGTAAGCAACATATACACAGATAATATTGTGTTAAACAATAGCGTTCCTCTCTCGATACACGGTAAGATAGCCGAATTTGTCAGACATAATGTTATATGATTATCGGTTGAACTAATCCTTTTTTCCAATTCTCTCACTTAAAGTACTATTGAGCTATAAATTTTCTTCCATGAAGTTAATTAATACATCATTACATACATTAATTAATACTAATTATATAATGTTTATACATATAAAATAAAAATAAACTTCTTTTCGAATACATATAAAAATTAAGGACTCGTGTTTCATTTGAAAATTCAATTTTAACACCGAAATAATGAAATGCATGAAAAGATTTAAATGTATTTCAAAAGTATTTATATTCCGCTTTTTAGGAATATTGTAAAAACATTTTCACAGAGTCTATATTGATATTCTAATGACAATTACCCATGTTTGCTTATGTCAATGAAGCATTCAGAATTTCCGAGTCGTGCCGAGAATATATACGTACTTTTTCGTTTTCAGACAAAAATAATGATCTCTCAAATATGATTTTGATGAGATTTTGATTTTAAAAATGAACGTTAATGAGTTTTATAAAATTTGGCAGTATTAAAAAATATTTGAAAACGAATCTCTCTGTGACTGTCTAAATTCTTCTTAAAAATTACAGAACTTTAATGCATTAATAGAAAAAAAACATAATTTCGAATACATTGAAAAATTAAAAAGTCGTGCTCCATTTGGTAATACAAATTTAAACGGAAGTACTTGAGATGCTTGAAATGTTTCGAGGATATTTTCAAAATTATTTCTATCCCGCCTTTTAGAAATATTGTAAAAGACATTTTCACAAAGTCGATATTCATATTGTATTGACGATTACCCATGTTTGCTTATGTCAATGAAGCACTGAGAATTTCCGAGTCGTGGAAAAAATATATACGTACTTTTTCGGTTTCAGACAAAAATAAAAATGCCTGAAATTTTCTTCTTTGTTTTACTTTATAAAATCTTTGAAAAAGAGTGTGGACAATATATTTAGTTTTACTAGATTAGATTTAATTGTTTAGTTTATTTTTGAAAGATTTATGTAGGGATTTCAATTTTAAAATTGATTTTTTTTAATATTGTAAAATTTGGTAGTATTAAAAATATTTGAAAACAAATCTAGCCGTGACTGTTTAAAAAATCTTTAAAAAATTAATGTGTTAATAAGAAAAAACTTCCTTCAAGAATTCCTTCAAAAAAATTATGCTTCATGAATTTCGAAGATATTTTCAAAATTATTTATATCCCGCATTTTATGAATATTGTAAAAACATTTTCCCAAAGTCTATATTCAAATTCTATTGAATATTACACATGTTTGCTTATGTCATTGAAGCATTCAGATTTTCCTTATAGTGGAGAGAATATACACATCACTTTTAGGTTTGAGACAAAAATAAAAATGTCTGAAATTTTCCTCTTTCTTCTAGTTTATAAAATCTTTGAAAAAAAGTGCATATAATATATTTAGTCTATTTTTGAAAGATTTATGGTGAGATTTCCATTTAAAAAATAAACTTTATTAAAGATTGTAAAATTTGCCAGTTTTAAAAAATATATTTAAAAAACGAATCTCTCTGTGACTGTTTAAATTACCTTTGAACACTTTTGTGTCCCTGCCTTTAGTAATTTTTAATGTTTCACACCAAAAATAATTTTTAATTATACACTGATTTCACATAATAAGAGCATGTTCAATCTAGCACTAATAAAAAAGTGACAATTTGTAATAATGAGAAAATTTATAAAATTTATTTTGCAATATTTTATGATAGTAAAAACCAACATGACATAATGTTTAGCTTAAAATTGCTGTAATTAGTATAAAGTTCAAAGTATTTTATTTATACTCCTATTTTTAATTTAATTTATTTATTTGTTTCATTAAGTAATAAGATAAAGTGATACTTTGAATACTAAAATTTATAACAACACACTTAAAGACTCGTAAAATGATTTTAACAAAAATCAATTAGTTTCGTAAACAGAATCGGTGGAATAGTATCAATATTGATAGAATGTATCATTTTTGTTTTAAAAATATTAAAACTGAATTAAAAAAAAAAAAAGAAAAAAAAGAGATTTTACGTATAATGAAAGCGCAACTTTAATCATAACGGTCTTCTCTGAATGTGATTTATTTTCTTCTATTTGTCTTTTATATAATTTATATATCGTTAGATAAATATTTTCCAAAAACCTTCTTTTTTCATGATTCGCAGTACATTGATAGCTTTATTATTTTTATCCCCTTTTATCCATTAAAAGTCTCTAGGTATTCTTACTCTTTATAAATGGGCTGCAAATCCCCAAACTACATATCCAGGGATTCTAAATTTGATCTCGAATATGTTCTATGAATTATTTATTAATTTTATCACTTAAAAATCTCAGCTTACTTCCAATTTATTTATTATGACATATTATTATTTCAGTCACACAAGAAAAATAAATAAAGGCGTTATTTATTACAAAATGTGGTTATAAAGTTCTTTTATTACATTAATGGGATTGGCTTATGGTGCTGCGTATGCCTATTTATTTAATAGATATTCCTCATAACATATATATATATATGTATAATAAAACATTCTATCTAAAACAATTTTTTGAAAATTTTATTAATTTTGACATTGATTTTAAATGTTATTTACTAATGAAACTTGTCATAAGTATATATAAAACATATATTCTTAAAATGCGTCATAAACTAGTATTAAAAGTAGGTCAATTTTTATCACAAAAAGTAGCTTTTAATATTTTTGTTGATTTATTTCATTTGATGTTGATCATTTATTTGATTGGCTTATGGTACTGCATATTTCTATTTATTTAATAGCTTTCTTTTATAATACATATATATAATAAAATATTTATTGTTTATTTTACTTTTAGCTCTGCAAATTGAACTACTTTCAACACTATTTTATGTCGCCGTTTAAGAGAGTGTGTTTAATATGTTATCTCTCTCTCTCTCTCTCTCTCTCTCTCTCTATATATATATATGTACGACATAAGTATATTAAACTCATATTCTTAAATGACGACATAAACTAGAATTAAAAGTATGTCAATTTGAGGAGCTAAAATAAATTAAACAATAAATAATAATTTATACCAATTTATCAATTATATCCAATGAAAAGTTGGCTTAAACATACGTTGGATATTTTTTTTCTCAAAACATTCTTTTTTTCTCCATTCGCATTATATTGTTAGCTTTACTATTTCGATCCCATTTTATCCATTAAAAATCCCCTGGTATTCATATAGTCTTTATAAATGGGTTTTAAATCTCCAAACTACATATCCAGGGATTCTAAATTTGATTTTGGATATGCTCTAAGAAGCTTCCATACGATTGGGGAATAATTTATAAATTTTATCACTTAAAAATCTCAGCTTACTTTCAATTCATTTATTATGACATGATTTTATTTCAGCCACGTAAGAAAAATATACATATACGTTATTTACCATGAAATGTATTATTTATTTTTTTATTACATTTATATGATTGGCTTATGGTGATGCACTTGTATTTTTGACAAAGAATTTAATTGCTATTTCTTTCGAATGTTATTTATTAATGAGACATGACATAAGTATATTAAACACACATTCTTAAACGGCGACATAAAATAGTGTTGAAAGTAGGTCAATTTGCAGAGCTAAAAATAATATAAACAATAAATATTTAGATTCAGTCTATCAATTACATCTAATCATAAGATAGCATAAGTAAATGTTAGATAAAAATTGTCTCAAAAGATTCGTATTTTCAGGATTCGTAGTACATTGATATCTTTATTGTTTCTATTCCATTTTAGCTATTAAAATTCTCCTAATATTCTTATTCTTTATAAATGGGCTTCAAATCCCCAAAATACATATTCAGGGATTTAAATTTAATCTTGGATATACTCTAAGCAGAATCCATGAGATTGAGAAATAATTTATAAATTTTATCTCTTAAAAATCTCAGCTTACTTCCAATTTATTTATTAGGACATATTCTTATTTCAGGCACGTAATGCATCTAAATAAAGACGTCATTTATCCCAAAATTTGGCTTTTAATGCTTTTTTTACATTTATATGATAGGCTTACGGTGCTGCATATGTCTACTTATTCAATAGTTTTCCTCATGATAAATACATATTTATATTATAAATATTCTATGTAAAACAATTTTTTAATATTATAATTTTTGATAATGCTGTTATTGAATCAATTTTTTTAATTAATGAAACATGGCATAAGTATATTAAACTCATAATCTTAAATGGCGGCATAAACTAGTATTAAAAGTAGTTCAATTTGTGAGCTAAAATAAAATAAACAATAAATAATATTTTATTCCAATCTATCAATTATATCCAATCAAAAGATAGCATAAGTAAACGGTAGATAAAAATTGTCTCAAAGCACTCTTATTTTCACGGTTCGCATTACATTGATTACTTTACTATTTCTATCTCATTTTATTCATTAAATGTCCTCTGGTATTCTTACTCTTATTATAAATGGGCTTCAAATCCCCAAACTACATATCGAGGGATTCTCAATTTGATCTTGGATATTTTCTAAGAAGCATCCATAGGATTGGGGAATAATTTATAAATTTTATCTATTAAAAATCTCAGCTTACTTCCAATTTATTTTTATAACATGTTCTTATTACAGTCACGTAAGAAAAATAAATAAATGCGCTATTTATTCCAAAGTTTTGTTGTTAAGAGTGTTTCAAACAAAAACACTCTTAAAGCTACTTAAACCACATTTTCAGAAATTATCATTTATGTGTGACGGTGTAGCTAACTTTGCGTAACTAATTATTGCGAATTATTTTAATCTAAATAATGCTTCTTTTGCAGTGCAACCTGCAGTTTACTAAAGAATATTATCTGTTCGAGACGGTGAGAAGTTAAAAACAAAAATCTTGATTATAAAATCATTTTAAAAGTCACAAAACAACAGAAAAAAGTGATAAATAGTTAACAGTTTCATATAAAAATTCTAGTTTAATATACTTTAACGAAACTTGTAAAGTACTTGAAACAAACAAAATCTACAAAATTAAGGAAAAAATCTTAATTAGTTTAATATTTTGATACGAGTAAAAATATTCTAAGAAACTGTTATTTTCCTGCATAATTATCATCGCCGACATTTTAATTTTCTTAGAACAACAAACCAGTTTCAACAAGTAGCATCCTTCTAATTTGTTTAACAGACTGCTTGTTAACTTAACATGATTATAATATAATTTATTTGCAACAATGTATGACTACTTGTCACTAAGTTTAATAGAAAATGTGTCGAAAAATAATTTACATAAATGTACCTAATTAAAAAATAGCATAAAAAACTATGATTGAAAATGTAATCTCAAAGAATAAATAGTAATTTCATTTAAAAACGTAACTATCGAGAGTGTATAACGTAAAAAATAAATTGTTTGTTTTCATATTCTAATATTCTTAATGAGTATCTAATTTACCGAGATGAGAAATAACATACTAAATAACAAGGAAGAAAAAAATCATATGTCAAGGATAGATTAAGAAGCACTTTCCAACGCATTCAGAACAATACAACAAAACTGCACTGTTTAAAAACAATTAAATATAACTTCTCATTTCACCATATGGAAATGTATAAGGCATTGCAAATCCTAATGTCAGATGTACTTATCTAAAATTGGAAAATTATCCTGTTTTTTAGCAATCCTGTATATGATATAAAGATTTGTATTTTTTAACAACACGCATTCCAAAATTTAGTTTATTTCAGAGATACATATATATTTCAGTTGAAAATCCTCCTTCATAAATTTTCGATAATAAGGAGAATGGTATGCGAATACTTTTGTGCAGCCCTCTATGTAAGGTATAGAATTTATACATAAAGAGTAATAAGCAAAAAAATAATTATATTTAAAAACGCATTCGAATTTTAAAACATTCTCTCCAGCAATTGTTTCGCAAAGATAGTACTGTAATCGATTAATTTTATGTGTCCCCGTAAATTAATAAAAAAATCCCATAAATGCTCTGTTTTAAACTGATCGTAGTAATATTCGATGATTTATATGAGTTTCAAAACGTTTGAAATAGCCTAATGTCATTAAAACACTCTCCAAGCGATTTTCCCAACATACCATAACATAATCGAATTCGTTTTAGTGTCCATGTAAATGAACCATTAATCTTATATACTCCATATGCAGTACCAAATATGCTTTGGTGACTAAGACATTCATTCTAAATACGCTGTCAACCTAAATAAGCTTTATCAATTGAATGAAAATCTCAGTATAATTACGAGAGATAGAGCGTGGAAATAGACAGACGACAGACAATTCGACTGCATATGCACTTTTTTAATTTGTAAAAAAAAAAAAAAAAAAAAATCATGGAATGAATTCATTTACGAAATCATTATATCATCAGATAATGAGTATCACATTAACATTTATGTGATCAAATTAACATTTATTTATGAATATAAATAAATGTTAATTTTTGGCATTGTGATTTATTGATAGTTAAATGAGATTCAAAGTTTTTTTTTTTAATTTTTAATGTTTGATTTGTACCTATACATCGGTAGGTATTAATAAGTATAGCTATTATTAAGTACATAAGATATGTAATACGACTAATTATTTTAATGAAAAATGGTCATTCACGTGTAAAAGTGATATAAATATCTAGTTAAAAATAATATCAATTATATAATATAATGTATTACATAAGAAACAATTCTTAGAGATTTTCTTTGTTCAGAAGGACTATGGTTTTCTGCATAAGACTAGGTTTTTGTTTTTAAAAGATTTATGTAGAATGTAATAAAGCCTGTGAAATTTAGGTTACTAGAAATGTGGATAGATAACAGTTTTAGAAATGTTATATTTTAATATCATTAATGTTTATGGAGCTTAAACTTCAAAGGTTTTCTTTAAAATACATTAAAAATTTTAGGGTAAAATATTACAGTATGTATAATACTCCATATGCAGTACCAAATATGCTTTGGTGACTAAGACATTCATTCTAAATACGCTGTCAACCTAAATAAGCTTTATCAATTGAATGAAAATCTCAGTATAATTACGAGAGATAGAGCGTGGAAATAGACAGACGACAGACAATTCGACTGCATATGCACTTTTTTAATTTGTAAAAAAAAAAAAAAAAATCATGGAATGAATTCATTTACGAAATCATTATATCATCAGATAATGAGTATCACATTAACATTTATGTGATCAAATTAACATTTATTTATGAATATAAATAAATGTTAATTTTTGGCATTGTGATTTATTGATAGTTAAATGAGATTCAAAGTTTTTTTTTTAATTTTTAATGTTTGATTTGTACCTATACATCGGTAGGTATTAATAAGTATAGCTATTATTAAGTACATAAGATATGTAATACGACTAATTATTTTAATGAAAAATGGTCATTCACGTGTAAAAGTGATATAAATATCTAGTTAAAAATAATATCAATTATATAATATAATGTATTACATAAGAAACAATTCTTAGAGATTTTCTTTGTTCAGAAGGACTATGGTTTTCTGCATAAGACTAGGTTTTTGTTTTTAAAAGATTTATGTAGAATGTAATAAAGCCTGTGAAATTTAGGTTACTAGAAATGTGGATAGATAACAGTTTTAGAAATGTTATATTTTAATATCATTAATGTTTATGGAGCTTAAACTTCAAAGGTTTTCTTTAAAATACATTAAAAATTTTAGGGTAAAATATTACAGTATGTATAAATTTTGTAAGAAAGAAGACAGTTCTAAAGAACTGTCTCCTTTCTTAAAAATAACAATAATAAAAGAAACAGTAATAATAATAATGAAAACAAAAAATAATCATAGTAAAAATTTGTAAATATACATTAAAGATAGAGAATATTCTTTTTAGATTTTTTTTCGTAAATAATTCACTTAAACTAAATTACTGATTGCATCCATCAGTAATGTATCTATCTGCCATCAGAAAACAATTAATTTTTATACAAACACTGTATAGATAGATTTTGTACTAAAGTACTCTGATTAAACAAAGACAGTGCTATAAATGATTTCTTTTGTGTTTTTTCTTCTAAATTGATAAAAAATACTATGAATGTTATATTTTAACGTGATGGTAGTGGAATTCAGTGATTTATATCAGTTTTAATACATTAAATAGCGCAATGTCCTTAAAATACTCTCCAAACGATTTTCTCCATATATCATAATTTAACACAATTGTTTTGAGTGTCCCTGTAAATGAACCAAAAACCGTTCATTCTTCACATGCAATACCAAACATGCTTTAGGTACCGTAATTAAGCTCTGTTAATTGCATAAAAATCAGTGTATATTTACGGAAGTTAGTGTGTACAGAGACGGACAGAAAAAACGAATGCATAAGCCTTTTTCCACTTTGTTTGAAAGCCTTAAAAAGTAACAAAGTATTTTGAGATGAATTGACAATTAAAATATGTCAAAATAAATCAAAAATTAATTTCTTGGTTTCAAAATCAATAAAAAAAAAGTCAAGCTTCTTTTGAAAATTCAAATGTAACACTCAAATAGCCGAAATGCTTTAAAAGAGTACACGGAATTCCTGAAATTGGATTTATTCTTCCTCTAAAGAATATTGTAAATGTATATTTCCAAAGTCGATATTCAAATTCCATTGAAGAATATTTACGTTTACATCATTCAATGAAGCATTCTGATTTTCTGAATCGTGGAAAGAATCTAAATGCATTTTTTTTCATTTGTGGACAAAGACAAGAATTGGTTTCTACTTTCTGTAATGTTGTAACAAAGACAATGTTTAAAAATAAAGTTCTGAAATTTAGTAAAGGGTCTCAAGGTTCTTTAATTTGAGGGAAAAAAAGGAAAAAAAAAGACCATGTTTGAAATTTAATATTTTAAAATGTGTATGATTTTAAAACATAATTTTTATCAGAATAAAAGTTATAAGTATGCTCTTTCTTTTCATATATTTTAAAAAATAGCAAGATGCGGAATTAACAGTTATAATGAGTTCAAAATATCAGGCATTTGTTCGGCAAAAATTGGCATAATAGGTTACGCGAAGGATTACGCAATTAATTTTGGATCTGGAATGATTTTTTTTTTGTCTAATTATACATCATTTTATAATAATTACCCGAACCAAAATAATTTTTATTACTATATACTTTTATTAAAACTTAGTAAATGCATTGTTGCCCCAAATTTTATAAAACAATACTATTAACTTGTTTTTGCCATTCTTCTGAGTTTTCCATCAAATTCAGAAAATCCTGAGTAATTGTTTCACCCAACAAAATAATAAAAAATGTAATCAAGTATTTGTGATATAAATAGCCATCATCATATGTCAAAATTTGACAAAGATAATTTCTTAGTTCCATAATCAGGAAAAATAAATAATCATGCTCCTTCAAAAAATTCAAATTTAGCACTGAAATATTCTAAATGCTTCAAAAGAGTCCCAGAGATTCTCATCATCAGATTTATTCTGCCTGTAAAGAAATTATAAAGGCATTTTCCAAAGTCGATATTCAAATTCTATTGGAGAATATCTACGCTTACTTCATTCAATGAAGAATTCAGATTTTCTGAATCGTGGAAAGAATCTAAATGCATTTTTTTCCATTTGTGGACAAAGACAAGAATTGGTTTCTAATTTCTATAATGTTGTAACGCAGATAATGTTTCAAAATAAAATTCTGAAATTTAGTACTATATTGAAAGGTTTTTAAAAATCTTTAATTTGAAAAAAAAACACCATTTTCGAAATTCAATATTTCAAAATGTGCAGGATTATGAAATAAATTTTGGTACTTAAATGATTTTTTTCTGCCTAAATTATACTTCAGATTGTAATAATAACTCGAATCTAAATAACTTTTATTTCACTATGTACTTTTATATAAATTTGGTTAATGCATCGTTACCTCAAACAAACTGCATTATTTTTAGTTTGTTTTATCATTCTTCTGGTTTTGCTATCAAATTCTGAAAACCCTGCGTAATTGTTTCCCTCAATATAATAATAATAATAATAATAATAATAATAATAATAATAATAATAATAATAATAATAATAATAATAATAATAATAATAAATATCACGCATTTGTGAGATGATAAACATTATAATATGTCAAAATAAGTCATATGTTAATTTCTTAGCTCCAAGATCATTAAAAATATGTAATCAAGATTCTTTTGAAAATTCATATTTAGCACTAAAATATTCGAAATGCTTCAAAAGAGCCCAGAGATTCACAAAATCATATTTATTCTGCATGTAAAGAAAATTGTAAAGGCATTTTGTCAAAGTCGGTATTCAATGTCTTTTGAAGAACATCTACGATTATTTCATTCAATGAAGTATTCACATTTTCTGAAGCATGGAAAGAATTTAAATGCATTTTTTTTTCATTTGTGGACAAAGACAAGAATTGGTTTCTACTTTCTATAGTGTTGTAACTCCAATAATGTTTAAATATAACGTTCTTAAATTTAGTACTATATTGAAAGGATCTCGAGACTCTTTAATTTGAAAAAAACACTGAAAAATCTGACCAAAATTGAAATTTAATATTTTAAAATGTGTATAATTTAAAATATATATATATTGCAATAAAAGTTAGAAAGTTAGTTAGTTCTTTCATTTCATATACTTTAAAAAGCTGCAGGATGCATAATTAAGAATTACAATGCGCTTTAAAATATCAGGCATTTTTTGGGCAGAAAATTGGTATAATAGCTTAATCGCAGAATTACGAAATTAATTTTCAAACTAAAATTATCTTTTTTGTACCTAATTATACTTGTGATTGTAATAATTAACCGAACATAAAAAAAATTATGTTACTTTATACTTTCATATATGTTAGTAAATGGATTGTTACCCCCAATTTTATAAAACGGTATTATTTTGAGTTCGTTTTATCATTCTTCTGAATTTGCAGTCAAATTCTGAAAATCCTGTGTAATTGTTTCCCTCAATCAAAATACAAAAAATAATAATAATCAAGTATTTGTATGATGAATAAACATATTATGTGTCAAACTTAGACAAAAAATAATTTTAATCATTAAAAATATATAATCAAGCTTCTTTTGAAAATTCAAATTTAGCACTGAAATATTCAAAATGCTTCAAAAGAGCCCCAGAGATTCTCATCATCACATTTATTCTGCCTCTAAAGAAATTCTTAAAGGCATTTTTCCAAAGTTGGTATTCAAATTCTATAGAAGAACTAGTAGACCCGGCAAACGTTGTTTTGCCATATAAATTATTTCTAGGGATTATTTTAGTAGAAAAACATAACTATAACTTATTGTAAGTGTGTGAGGATGTGGTATAATGAGTGGAAGTATATCTCAGCAGCCGTTTAAGGTATCCACGTGAAATTCCAGAAAATGAATCTACTAAAATATAATTAAACAGGCATTTCAGCGATTTTAGAAATTGCCCTCCTCCTCCTGAGGGGGTTGAATGAAAGAGTCGAACAGTTAAGAATTTTTTGCACTTCTCAGCAGTCGTTTAAAGTAAAAGCGTGAAACAGCAGAAAATAAATATAAAAAAGTAATTAAAGATGTGTTTTAGCGATTTTAAGATTTTTACCCCGAGGGGATTAATTTGGGAGTAAAAAATTCCGAACTTTTTTTGGGCCTGTCATGTAACATATCATTGGTTAGTCCTCTGTCTGCTCTTTCATATTATAAAATTTCCTTCCATTACCACAATTTAACTTCCCCCCCCCCGGGGGGCAGTTTTCGAAATGTTTTGAAATTGTACCGTTTCATCATCACAGATAGGATTTTTTACGGGAGGCTCTGATAAATATTTGTTATAATATTTGAAAATTTCAGATTGGGGAAGGTTTTATATCTGGAAGACATGAGTTATACTGTTCGCCAAATGCGTGACGTTTTTGTCCTTTTTACGCCAAAAACTCGATTTTTTTTTTTTACAAAATTTTCACTGAATTTCCGCCGGTAAATTTGACTGATCTTTTATTACTCAGATAAGTAATTTAATTAGTATTTTTTTTTTCAAAATTTTCTGAGTATGCCCAGTATGGAGATCTTCCTTGTCAGCAGCAGGTTTAGGTAGAAGCGGGGATTTCAAGATAACAGATCTAAAAAAAAACTGTCAAACATAGGTATTTTAGTCATTTTAGAGCTATTTTGTCTATTATGTCGTCAACATCGATGTTGAACAGAATAATGCAAGATTACATGAATAAGACAACAATTATGAATGTTTGATTAGATATTGTGGTACTACTCTGTTATCCTGTCGACCAATTTCGCCAAGTTATACAAATTGCCAAACTAATAGCCAAATTATACATATTGACATAATTTTTATTTCAAATAACGAAAAAACAAATAATTAGTCGAATAATTAATAAAAATACAGATAAAAAGTCAAAATAAAAATCACTTAATGACATTTTAAGCACGTGAATCGTAATTAATGTAATTGAATGTGAAATTCAGGATCATCCATTATTGGCATTTAATCTTATAGATTGGCGATAATTTTTTGGTCGACGGGATAACCTATTAATACCGATATTTCCTTTTCTTCTTAAATTTTTGCTAGATCAACTTCGTTTTATTCAAGATATCTTAAGAGAAACCGACCAGCGTAGTGGACAAAGATTGCTAGTACAGTAGAACCCCGCAAATTCGGACCCCGTTAATCCGGATCTCCGGATAATCCGGACCGGTTTGGGCCTTTATTTTTTCAAGTTTGAGAAGCGATTGGCTAATTTCCATAACATTAACTGGTTTCATCGTCGTATTCTGAATAGAAAAATCCTTTTCTGAAACATTTTCGGAAGAATTAAATAAAGTAAACATTTTTACTGTCTGTAAATTTTCAATAACTTTAATATAAAGGTGGTTTTCTGTAAGTATGTTTTATTTTATTTCAGTTTTTTTAATTCTCCGGATAATCCGGATTTTCGATAATCCGGATTGGGTCTGGTCCCAATTAATCCGAATTATCGGGGTTTTACTGTATATATATTACAATGTTTAATGTTATTTAGTGTATCATTTATTATTATTATTATTTTTATTTAGCTGTCACAATATTTCTCTTTTAGAATGATTCACACTAAATATTGCACTCACTGACTAATATTTTTGTTATAGTATTGTTTAATAATAAACCAATTGATACTACTTGGTTCTCCTGTTGACCAAAAAACGTGACCAATTATAAGATTAAATGCCAATAATGGGTGACGGTGAAAATACGATAAACGTGTTTAAAATGTAATTAAGTTTTATTTCGATTTTTTATTGGTATTTTTATTAAATATTCTGCTAATTATTTGTTTTTTCGTTATTTGAAACAAAACCTATGTCAATATGGAAAATTTTGGCTATTAGTTTGGCGATTTGTATAATTTGGAGAGATTGGTCGGCAGGATAACCAAGTAGTACTAAACAAATTAATCATCTATATAAAAAAGCATAAGTCATATGACTGTCATCAGCATTTTTAGGCTGATCACTTCACTTTTTATAAACCACTCGGATTATAAAACGGATTATAAACGGTCTCGGATTTTTATAAACCTCTCCAACACTGATTTTATCTCTAATGAAAGGGGTACTACTTGGTTATCCCATCGACAATTTTCGCCAAATGATAGAAATCGCCAAAGTATTAGCCAATTTATACAAATTAACTTAATTTTTCGATTAAATAACGAAAAAACAAATAAATTAATACAATATTGATAAAAGCAGAAATAAAAAGTTGAATTAAAAATCACTTGACGATGTAATAAACATGTACATTGTGGTTAATGTCAAGTATATGTGACATTTACGATCATCCATTATTCGTATCATTCATCTACCTTGTAGTTGGGCGGTAGATTTTTGGTCGAGAGAATAACCAAGTAGTATAAAATGTCTAAGCCATATGATTGTCAAAAATAAAAACAGTCTAACCATTCCGCTGTTTACATATGGCAAATGGCCATTGTCAAATTACTAATATGTATTCTAGTATGTATATTCTTTATCAGATTGAGAGGAAACTACAAAAGTAATAAACATAAAATATGTCTATATTCAAT
The DNA here is from genome assembly GCA_964019185.1 of Maratus speculifer. Taxonomy (NCBI): domain Eukaryota; kingdom Metazoa; phylum Arthropoda; class Arachnida; order Araneae; family Salticidae; genus Maratus; species Maratus speculifer. The sequence goes on from OZ025291.1 coordinate 446,116,601, forward strand.
TTAAACTATAACATTTTCACGTTTCATTAAAAAATATTATTTACCTTATTCTGAAGACATCGGCATTAAAAATTTCTTCTTTTTTTTTAATAATTTAATTTACTACCAAAAACATGGGAATATAAAAAAAAATACATTATTCTAAGATCTATTGTTGCCAACAACTTCAAAATAATAATAATTATAATTATAAAGTAAAAAAATAAATTTAATGACAAATTATGAATTTGTTGAAAACCATTGAGTTCGGCTCGCAAAGCATTCAAACAATGAATGGACAGAGACATTTATTCTTATGACGTCATAGCATGAAAATTTCATCAATATCGCTTAAGCCGTTTCGAAGAAATTTTTACGGGGTGGACCACCCTTATCACTTAGGGTTATAAAAAATAGATAACAACCTATTCTCAGACCTACTGAGTATACATATAAAATTTCATCAAAATCGGTTAAGCCGTTTCGGAGGAGTATGGCAACTAACACTGTGACAGGAGAATTTTATATATATAGAAGATATCTACTTTTACTTCATTCAATGAATATTCAGATTTTCTGAAGCGTGGAAAGAATCTAGATGCACTTTGTTTTCATTTGTAGACAAAGACAAGAATTGGTTTCTACTTTTTATAATGTTGTGACACAGATAATATTTAAAAATAAGATTTTGAAATTTAGTACTATTTTGTAAGGGTCTCAAGATTCTTTAATTAAAAAAAATGGGAAAGAAAGGAATTTTAATATTTTAAAATGTATAGCTAATTCCATGAAAATTTGCCATGTCTGTCACATGCAACTATTTTTCTCCACCAGTATTTTAGAACGGAAAAATGTGACTTATTTTATGTTAAATATTTCATCAGTTGAATATGGCGATGGAAATTTTTCTAAAATAACGGTGGCGAACAAGCATAGCGATTTTTAGCCGTGTGACAGACATGACAGGTTTAAATGGAATTAACCGTGTATGATTTTAAAACACAATTTTTATTGGAATAAAAGTTAGAAAGTTAGTTAGTTCTTTCATATCATACATTTTAAAAGGTTCCAAGATGCAGAATTAAGAATTATAATGCGCTTTAAAATATCAGGCACTTGTTAAGCATAAAATTACTATTATAGCTTAAAGTTCAGGATTACGAAAATAATTTTGCAACTGAAATGATTTATTTCTACCTAATTATACTTCTGATTGTAATAATTACCCAAACGTAATTAATTTTTATGTAACTATATGCTCTTATATATTTTAGTAAATGCATTGTTACCCCAAATTTTACAAAACAGTATTATTTTTAGTTAGTTTTATCACTCTTCTGAATTTGCAATCAAATTCTGAAAATCCTGAGTGATTGTTTTCCTCAATAAAAATACGAAAAAAAAACTAATCAAGTATTTGTGAGTTGAATAAACATCTAATGTGTCAAAATTAGACAAAGATAATTTAAATCATTAAAAGAAACATTAACTTTATTTTAAACATAAAATAAGGAAAAAAATAATGCTTCTTTTTTAGAAAACTTGAAAATCTTTGTGTCGCGAACTCCCTGATATTAAAAAAAAATACAGAAAAATTACACTCTTTTCGAAATTTTATATTTAAAAAATTTTATAATTTAAAACAGAATCTTTATTGGAAAAATATATAAATAGGTTCATTTATTTAATGTGTTTAAAAATGTTACAAAATGCAGATTTAACAGATATAAGACGCTCCAAACTACCAGGCATTTGTTGGATAGAAAATTATTATAACAGCTTACGCGCAGAAACACAAAATAAATTTTGAAAACAAAATGAATTTTTTGTGCTTATTTATACTTCAGAATATAATAAGTACCCTGAAGCTAAATAATTTTTATATTATTTATCAAATATACAAAATATAGGTAATTCTTGTAATCGTTTAGAAAAAAAATAAGCAGATTATTAAAAGTATTTTATCAACATCATTATTACATTAATGTCGACATAGTTATGCAAACGATATTCGTTCTTCTTCGATTTATTGATGGTCCCCTTAAGATGTCAGCGATAATGTATGATCTGTTCTATTAGGTTTACAGGCTTGGAGACTCAAGATATACCTCACATATTTTTCTATATATTTAACAAAATTGCAAATGGCCGGTCACCCATGATTATATAATACTAGCGGACTCGACAGATGTTGTCCTGGCACCGACTCCAAATAATCAAATAAATGTTCATAAATATAATAATACGCATGATAAATACTACACTCTAAATTTAATTTCTTATTACAATTATATAATGAAATTATTTTTCACTTTGCAGTTGTTTTTGATGTAGGTTCAATAAAGTTTCAAAGTATTGTCAGAAAGTTTATTTTTCTCTTCTAAGTTAAAAGTTAACGATTTTCTGAAGTCGGTTAATTAAAATTATAATACAGAAATTTTTTTTGCAAATCATACACGTACGTCAGGAGCAGGGTTCGAACACACGACCTCTTTCTTCGAGAACCACAGCTTAAATCTGGCTCCTTAGACCTCTCGACCATTTCGTCCGCACTCTATTCAGCGAACTTATTCAACACTTTTAATTAGAGAAAAAACACTAACTATTAGTTTTTGCCTAATTGCTAAAACAGTACTGAATCAATTTCCATGAAATGTAAATCTAAACCGTTCTAGAATCCACTGGAACACACATACAAAATTTCATTAAAATCGAACTAGTCGTTTAGAAGGAGTTCAGTGACAAACACACGCACAGAAGATTTATATATAGAGAGATATAAGTGCAAAAAAGTTAAATAAATAGTTATATTATGCACCCACAATACAAAATATTTGTAATCAAATTACGGTACTACTCTGTTATCCCGTCGACCAATTTCGCCAAGCTATACATATTGACATAATTTTTATTTTAAATAACGAAAAAAACAAATAATTAGTACTATATTAATAAAAATACAAATAAAAAGTCGAAATAAAAATCACCTAATGACGTTTTAACCACGTGAATCGTATTTAATGTCATTGAAGGTGACATTCACGGTCATCCATTATTGGTATTTAATCTCATAATTTGGTGATAATTTTTTGGCCGACGGGATAACCTAGTAGTACCCAAAATACATAATAAACATCACATTTCTTTTTTTCTACCTTATGTCACTGAAATAATAGTATGTTATAAAAAATTAAACGCGAAGTAAGCTAAGATCGTTAAAGAGATAAAATTTATAAATTATTCTCCAATCCTATGAATATTTTGTACAGCATATCCAAAATCAAATTTACAATCCTCAGATTTGTAGTTTTGGGATTTTAACACAATATGTACACTATACAATAATTTTAACAGATGAAATAGAATTCAAACAGCAAGGCTTCAATGTTCTGAGTAATACATGAAAATAAGATTATATTTGGAATAAATGTTGCGTTACTTTCCAACCTACGCAATGAAATTTGATTTCTGCTACTCTAGGTGTGCTTTTAAATAAATGGCACGTTATTGAATATATGGTGAAAAAAAAAACTTTTTTATTTACTTAATGTCATATCACAAGTAATTATTTTATCATACAATGTCCTTGTTTTCCAATTTAAATTAAGAGAAATTTGGTAGATGCAAGAACATTTTGCCATAGCAGTTTTACTCTTTCGAAAAATTTTTTTATAAGAAACTTTCAAGTGAACATATTTTTTGTTTAATATTAAATTATTATTTAATGTTATTTTGATTAATATTATTTAATAGACTTTTGTTTCAAATAACTCTAATTTAAATATTTAAATATATTTTTAATTTACTGTTTTTACCTCATTAAAATCAAGCAGTTACATTTATACTAACATTAGGGCATGATGAATCAACACAATTACATTACTTATAAAACATACAAAATATCTATAATCTATATATGTGATAATTATCATATTTCTTTTTATCTACCTTTCGTGACTGAAATAATAGTACATCATAAAAAATTAATACGAAGTAAGCTAAGATCATTTAAGAGATTAAATTTATAAATTATTCTCCAATCCTATGGCTAGTTTCTAGAGCATATCCAAGATCAAATTTAGTATCTAGATTTGCAGTTATAGGATTTTAACCCCACTTGTACAGTATATAAAAGTTTTAATGGATGAAATGGGATTCAAACAACAAGACTTCAATGGACTGAGTAATACATGAAAATAAGATACTTGGAATATATTTTATGCTACTTTCCGACCTACATAATGAAATTCGATTTAAACTATGTCACTTATGCTTTAAAAAAATTGTTACGTTAGTGCATATTCAAATATGGTAAAAAAGTTATTAATTTATATATTTATGGTCATCACAAGTAATTATTTTTCAAACAATTTCCTTGTTTTCCAATTTAAATTAAAGGGAATCTGGTAGATTCTAAAACGTTTTGCCATAGCAATTTTTTCCTTTCGAAAACTTTAATATAAGTGGTATTCAAGTGAACATTTCTTTTGTTTAACATCTTTATTTAATGCGCTTTTATATACAATAATTCTATAGGATGTCTTAAAAAGAAAACGCTATAGGTTTTAGTTCTCTGAAATCAAGTTAATACATTTTTATTGACGTCAGAAAAACGTAAAATCAAGAAATTTATATTACTTTTAAAACAGACTGTTACAAACGTAAGGAAAGTGAAGTACGTTCTTATTTCCATTGAGTGTCTTGTATTTAAATATTCTCTTTGGTAATAAAGCACAGATATGTTTGTGAATGTAGATCGGAATTACGGAATAACAGAGCATTTTAAGGCTCAACGAATCATCACGCTAAAGAGCTTTTAAATATAAACATCTGTTTTCCTATTGTTTAATAAACTTTTAACTCATATTCCCATCAATCCTATATATGTGAGCGAACCCTTAGGGCTGATAATGGAAAGCTCCCGAAATTGCTGTTAAACTTTATATTTTTGAAATTTTATTATTTTGCACCACGCTCCGTTTTAATAATAACTACATATAATTAAGTATCTTAAAAATCTGTTTATAAATATTACAAATAATTTGAAAAAAATAAGCTAAAAGTTCTAAAGAAAACTCTCCTTTCAAAGAAAATAATATATTAAAAATTTACGACAAGTAATTTTGTGAAATAGAATTTTCAAAAATACACAAATTTCATCAAAAAAATGCTTCTTTTAAACTTATTTTATACAAAACGATTTTGTGCAATTAATCTTAATCTTCCTTTCTAAAATCTCAGACCTATTTATCAATTTAATTAAGTTTCGATTAAAAGTAGCATCATCCTAAATTATCTGACATACATTTTTAATTTAAAATAATTATATCATGATCTTGATGTTTTTACAATAACGAATGATTTGCTGCCATCAATTTTAAATGAAAACATGCTATTTTTTCTATTATCTATCTTATAATCTGTGCACATAAAAAATACTCGTAAAAGTAATTAAAAAATCTATTTTTCTTTCTAAGAAACGAAATTAAAAGTCAATAAAAATGTTTACTAATTAACTCTCTGGAGGGTAATTAAGTTTTTTAATTTATAAAAATCTCTATTTTTTCCCTAACAGTGTATAAAACTTCTGTTTATGTATTATAATCGCGAAAGATGTGTATAACGTTAGAAAAACATTTGTTACATTTTACGAGGTGTTTATTGTACATCAGATTACTTAATGATTTATTTTCGTTAGTTTAGTTTAATTTCAAATTGTAATTTATTGTTTTAAGTTGTATCAATCTTTATAAAAAATTCATTTATATGTTTTTTAAGGAATATAGTAATTAATTATTTTGAAATGAATGCCATTGTCAGATAACAGTGAAATCCGTATTCATATAAAAAAAAACTATTATTAAATTGCATAGGTTGTCTCATAAATTAGGAAAATCTTGGGAGGCAAAACATTTTTAAAGAACATTCATTTTATAATGACAAGATGTAGCTGATGCAGACTTATGGTTACAGACGTGCTGTCATCATGAATTTATGAAGAATAATTTCCGACGAAAAAGCTAACTCCAAGATTACGTGAATCTGCTTTTTTTCCTAAATCCACATCAGTCGCCAAAACAAATAGGCATGAAGCTTGAACGGATATTCTGGAAATCTGCTTAATTGACCATTTGAATTAGATGCGGTTAATTTGTCCGCAGAAAAGTTCCCACCTGTAATTATACCCAAATAGCCGTTTGAAGTTCGCTAATTTTCTTGTAGCCATAAAAACCATAACCGCAAAATCTAGATCGGCAAAATCCACTGCCCTACTGGCAAAAGTTAGAGAAACGTTAAATATAATCAATTTAACGCACACGACAGTACATCATATTCTAGACCTAATTAATAGCATAACAGAGGAGATAATTTATTCGATAAAATAGTAACTTTAATAAAACAGGAAAAAGTTAAACGAAATGTGCTACTAGAATGGAATAATTTAATCAGAAGGAACAAAATACCCAGTGAAAATTAATTCATCCGCACACTTAACTTTGATTTAACTAATCGCTTCCTTTTATTTGTGGAAGTTTTAAATGATATTTTTGACACCTCCTTAAGGAGCAACACTAGATACAGAAAAAGACCAGGATGATAATGTAAAGTCTATGGGAGCGTTCTTTTCAAACATTTCGCTCAAATTTTAATATTTTTACTTGATTTTTTTTGCACAAGATAGCTGAGGACGATCCACTTTCGCCTAGTTTTTACTTTTTCGATTTTGGTTTCAAATTAAAAAAAAAATACCTTAAATTTCGAAACCGGTTCAAACCGGTTCGGAAATTGAAACTATCGTAATATAAAAAATATATAAGCAAAATCGAAATAGCGAAAACTAGGCCTGTTGTGGATCGTCCTCAGCTATCTTGTACAAAAAATCATTTAAAAATATTAAAATTTGAGCGAGATATTTGAAAAGAACGTTCCCATAGACTTTTCATTATCACCCGGGTCTTTTTCTGTGCCTAGTGTGAGGCCTTAAAAAGTTATGCGACAAATATTTATTTGTAATATGGATAAAGTGTTCTTTTTTTTAATTTCCAAGGAATAATTTATTGAGAATGCAATATGCAAGGAAATTTATTATATGGCTTACTCATTGCAGTTGGAATGAGAGAGGGTAGGGGAACAAAACGGGAAATTAGAGAATAGATGAAAATACATGTAAAAGTTAATGAAATCATGTCTTCATTTCAAACGAAATTTTCTGTAAGAAAATACTGGTGCCCAAGAATTTTCTTGAACCAAAATTCCAAGATCCGTACAAACCTTGATTTCACAATAATAAAGATTAAAAAAAAATACCTAATATTTTTTTCTATTTTTTATTTATTTTTTTATTTATTGTGTACAAAATTTTAAAATATCCTAGAACCCCAAAACCAGATCAAAATGGCCAAAACTTCAGACAAAGACACATTTAATAAATATCGAAACACATATACATATCAAAATTTTCAACAGAGTTGAAAAATGCTTATGTATTTGGTTTGTCTCTCAGTTTGTCCATATTCTAACTCCCATAAATATACTCGGATTTTTTTGCAATGGATAAAGCTTCTATAAGGTCACCAAAGCATATTTTGTTTTGTATATAAAGTATCTCTGAATAATGGTTCATTTACAGGGACATTCAAAATAATTTGATTACATTATAATATGTGGGGAAAGCTCGTTTGTAGAGTACTATAATGAATTTACGCTATTTGTAATGTATTGAAACTGATATAAATCCCTGAATCTTACTGTGATCACATTAAAACAGAATATTAATAGCATTTTTTATTAATTTACTGGGTCACACAGAATAAATCATTTATAGTAATGTCTTTGCGTAATAATTGTGGACAGTACGTTTTAAAATTCTGTATGCGATTTTAAATTTAATTAGTTTATTGAATATTTCTCTTCAAATCTATATCAATTCTGTAACTCATATACATGGCGCAAAAGAGTTCGCATATAATATTCCTTATTAAAGGAAATAGCTTAAGTAAAATTTTCAACTGAAATATGTGTATCGCTTAAAAGAACTAAATTTCGGAATGCATGTTGTCAATAGATACAAATCTCTATATACAGGGTGTCCCTAAACAAATGGTATATACGCTAGGGGGTGATGGAACACATCAAGATGAGTAATAGTAAATAGGAAACCAAGGGTCCCAAACGTTTTCCAAAGGAGATAGCCATCATTAAAGTTTGGGGCCTAAAATTTCAAATACACATAAAAAACGGAAAAATTGGTCGATTGATTTGCGGTTTTCAATAAAATTATTCTTTATATTGGTATTTTCTTGAAAATAAATTATAAAGATAAATTTAGAAAAATGCCGATAGAGGGCGCTTTAGACTCTGGCGTAACGAAAAACTATTTTTTTGCCGTGATTTTTTGCATCTTATTAAATGGTTTCGTAAGCTTAGACTTAAACTTAAATTTTGAGCTGAAAATCTGAATAGTTGGAAGCGGTTAAATAGCACAAACTAAACTGTGTTCAGAGGGTTTAAATTTCAAATTATTATAAAAAACGAAAAAATTGGTCGATTGATTTGCGGTTTTCACTAAAACAATTCTTTATGTCGGTATTTTATTAAAAATGAATTATAAAGATAAATTTCAAAAAATGCCGATAGAGGGCGCTTTAGACTTTGAATTAAAGAAATAATCTATCCTAATACTATTTTTTGCCATTATTTTTATCTCATTAAATGGTTTCGTAGGCTTAGATTTAAACTTAAATTTAGAGCTAAAAATCTGAATAGTTGGGAGTGGTTAACTAGCACAAACTGAACTGTGTTCAGAGGGTTCAAATTTCAAATGATAATAAAAAACCGAAAAATTGGTCGATTCGTTGGCGGTTTAAAATAAAACTATTTTTTAAGTCAATAACTTCTTGAAAATGAATTTTAAAGATAAATTTCAAAAAATTCCGTTAGAGGGCGCCTTAAACTTCGGAGTAACCAACAACAAATTTTAACCGTTATTCTTTGTATCTAATTAAATGCTTTCCAAAACTTGTTAAATGTTTTCGAAATCTTAGATTTAAACTTAAATTTTGAACTAAAATTCTGAATCGTTGGGAGGGGTTAAGAAGCGCAAACTGAAGTGTGTTCAGGAGTTGAAATTTAACCCTCCCCCCCTCGAACACAGTTCATTTTTGCGCTACTTAAACACTCGCAACGACTCAGAATTTGATCTCAAAATTTAAATCTAAGCATTTGAAAGCATTTAATGAGATTTAAAAAATAACGGTTAAAAATAGTTGTACGCTACTCCAATGTCTAAGGCGCCCTCTACAGCATTTTGTGAAATTTATATTTAAAGTTTATTTTCAAGAAAACACTGATTTAAAGAGTTCTTTTAGCAAAAACCGCAAATGAATCGACTATTTTTTTTATGTATGTATAGTTTTCCGTTTCGTTTGAAATTTTAACCCTCTGAACACAGTTCATTTTGTGCTACTTAACCACTCCCAAATATTCAGATTTTGAGCTTAAAATTTAAGTTTAAATCTAAGCCTACGAAACCATTTAATGAGATAAAAATAACGGCAAAAATAGTATTAGGATGGATTATTTCGTTAATCCAAAGTCTAAAGTGCCATCTATCGGCATTTTTTGAAATTTATCTTTATAATTCATTTTCAATAAAATACCGACATAAAGAATAGTTTTAGTGAAAGCGAAAATCAATCGACCAGTTTTTCCGTTTTTTATAATCATTTGAAATTTAAACCCTCTGAACACAGTTCAGTTTGTGCTACTTAACCACTCCCAACTATTCAGATTTTGAGCTCAAAATTTAAGTTTAAGTCTAAGCTTACGAAATCATTTAATGAGATGCAAAAATTCACGGCAAAAAATAGTTTTTCGTTACGTCAAAGTCTAAAGCGCCCTCTATCGGCATTTTTCGAAATTTATCCTTATAATTTATTTTCAAGAAAATACCAACATAAAGAATAATTTTAGTGAAAACCGCAAATCAATCGACCAATTTTTCCGTTTTTTATGTGTATTCGAAATTTTTGACCCCAAACTTTAATGGCAGTTATCTCCTTTGGAAAACGTTTGGGGACCTTGGTTTCCTATTTACTATTACTCGTCTTGATGTGTTCTATCACCCCCTAGCGTATATACCATTTGTTTAGGGACACTCTGTATAGGGCTCTTTATACAGGGTGATTCATAAAAGATGGGCAGAACTTTAAGGGGTTATAGTACACTTAAAGACAAATAATATTAAATAGGAGACTAAGGGTCCCAGACGTATTCCCAAGGAGATAGGGGGCATTAAAGTTTAGGGTCCGAAATTTCAAATGATTATAAAAAATGGAAAAATTGGTCGATTCGTTTGCGGTTTTTGCAAAAAATTTTCTTTATGCCAGTATTTTCTTGAAATAAAATTTTAAAGTTCAATTTCAAAAAATGCCGATAGGGGGCGCTTTAGACTTTGGAGTAACAAACAACTATTTTTTAATGTTATTTTTTGTATTTCTTTAAATGATTTCGAAAGCTTAGACTTAAACTTAAATTTTGATCTAAAAATCTGAGTCCTAACGAGTCGTTAAGTAGCGTAAACTGAAATTTGAAATTCGAAACCCTTCTCCCCCCAGAACAAAAATCAGTTATTCCCGATCTTTGTGTCGTAGATTAGGCTCTAACTACTGCCGCGTTTTGCTAAAATTATTCTTTATGTCAGTATTTTCTTGAAAATAAATTTTAAAGAAAATTTTCAAAAAATTCCGATAGAGGGCGCTTTAGACTATGGAGTAACGAACAACTATTTTATACCGTTATTTTTTGTGTCTCATTAAATGCTTTCTAAAGCTTAGACTTAAATTTTCAGCCCAAAATCTGAATCGTTAGACGTGGTTAAGTTTCTGGGGAGAGGGGTTTGAAATTTCTACTCCTGAGCACAGTTCAGTTTACCATGTCCACACATTGTGTGCTGTGATACGAGGTAAAAAGACACAAATTAGGAGTATGTTACCAAAGCATATTTATTAACATGTAATTACAATAAATGTTCAAAATTGTGACCACCAGAGGTTATGCACGCAGAACAACGGCGAAGAATAGAACGGCGAACATTCGCGAAAACATCAGACTTTTCGAGCACTTCCCCTACAGCGGCGGAAAGTCTGGCGACCAGTTCCTCGGGGGATTCAATGGGTGTCTCATACATAAGAACCTTCAATTGTCCCCAAAAAAAGAAATAGAGGGGTGAAAGATCTGGCGAGCGAGCAGGCCAAGCAACAGGACCACCTCGACCAATCCATCTGTTCGGAAATGTGATGTCCAGATAGTTGCGGACGTCTCGTACGTAATGGGCTGGCGCTCCATCGTGCTGGAACCACATGACCCGCCGGATGCGTGGAGGAACAACGTTTAACAGGTCTGGCAGCACATGTTGCAGAAATGTGAGGTATGTTTTACCGTTGAGGCGTTCAGGAAGAAGGTACGGTCCGATTAGGTGGTCTCCGAGGATTCCTGCCCAAACATTGATGGAAAAGCGTCTCTGATGAGCATGTGGATACGTAGCATGTGGATTGACATCCGCCCATACATGTGCATTGTGTGTGTTAAATGTACCTTCACGTGTGAAGGTACATTCATCGGTGAAAAGCACAGTTCGTCCAAAATGTGGATTTAGCGCGTTCTGCTGCAGAAACCAGCGGGCGAATTCAATACGATTTGGATAATCCCCTGGAGACAGTTTCTGGACTCGTTGCACATGAAACGGGAGCAAATGTTCATCCTTCAGTACCCTCCAAGTCATGGACTGTGAGGTATCCACCTGCCTAGCCACTGTTCGTGTACTTGTACTTGGCTGCGCGCTACTACATCCAGAATGGCTTCTGCAACAACTACTGATTCGTCCTTTTTTGCACGACCTGCATTCGACCGGGAAGCGAGAAATGATCCCGTCTCACACAATTGTCTGTGCAAGCGCTCGAAAGTTTTGCGGTTAGGCAACCGCCTGTTGGGAAATCGCTCTCCGTACATTCGTTGTGCCTCTGCACCATTTCCATCTGCCGCTCCGTAAATTAAATGCATCTCAGCCTTTTCCTTATTCGTGAAGGGCACCATCTTCCGATTCATTACTACAGCGACTTACACTTCACTCACCGTTCAGTGGTTTTTATGTCTGAATCGTGTCGAAATTTTGCATACGTGTTCTTCTTCTTCTCCATTTGACATCTGCATACTTTCTGTCTCCTTCTTCACCCGGTGACTAGCGTCAGGAATGGAGCTTTAACGTTTGCATGAGCGACGTTTCCAACTGTGCCAGTGCCTTTATGAGTGAATTCCGACTATGCAGTCCTAGACGAAAGTTGTATTTTTGCCTCGTATCACAGCACAGAATCGTTGGGCATGGTTAAGTAGTGCAAACTGAACTATGTTCAGAAGTTGAAATTTGAACCCCCTCCCCTCGTTACTGAACCACGCTCAGCGATTCAGATTTTGAGCTGAAAATTTAAGTTTAAGTCTAAGCTTTAGAAAGCATTTAATGAGACACAAAAAATAACGGTATAAAATAGTTGTTCGTTACTCCAAAGTCTAAAGCGCACTCTATCGGAATTTTTTGAAAATTTTCTTTAAAATTTATTTTCAAGAAAATACTGACATAAAGAATAATTTTAGCAAAACGCGGCAGTAGTTAGAGCCTAATCTACGACACAAAGATCGGGAATAACTGATTTTTGTTCTGGGGGGAGAAGGGTTTCAAATTTCAAATTTCAGTTTACGCTACTTAACTACTCGTTAGGACTCAGATTTTTAGATCAAAATTTAAGTTTAAGTCTAAGCTTTCGAAATCATTTAAAGAAATACAAAAAATAACGTTTAAAATAGTTGTTAGTTACTCCAAAGTCTAAAGCGCCCCTATCGGCATTTTTTGAAATTGAACTTTAAAATTTTATTTCAAGAAAATACTGGCATAAAGAAAATTTTTTGCAAAAACCGCAAACGAATCGACCAATTTTTCCATTTTTTAGAATCATTTGAAATTTCGGACCCTAAACTTTAATGCCCCCTATCTCCTTGGGAATACGTCTGGGACCCTTAGTCTCCTATTTAATATTATTTGTCTTTAAGTGCACTATAATCCCTTAAAGTTCTGCCCATCTTTTATGAATCACCCTGTATGTAGTACCATATATAGGGCTGTTAAATAATTTGGATAATTTTCCGATTGTAGATAAGAAGAGCTGAAGTTTGGTTTTAAAATACGTTATACATTTCCATATGGTGAAATGAGGCATAGTATTTTTATTTTTGAAGGGGTGTAGTTTTGTTACTTTACTCTCAATCTGTTGGAAAGTGCTTAATAATCTATGTTTGACTCATGTTTTTTTTTTTCTTTCTTCTTTATTATTGCTTGTTTTCCTAAACAACAACTGTTTAGAACATAAGTTATCAGTACAAAATAGTATTTAAAATAATTCTATTAAAAATAAGACACTTTTGAATAAACCCATTCAAGCTAATTTTATTTCCACAAATACCGACACCTAAATAATTTAATTATGTGTCACATTTTAAGGAAAACGTTTTTATTCAAAAAACACCTCATCATGTTTTAAAGAAAGTATATAAATGAAAAACTGCTAAATAAATAATTATTTTATACACCAACAAATACAAAATATCTATAATCAATATACGCGATAAATATCATTTTTTTTTCTATCTTACGTGACTGAAATAATAGTACATCATAAAAAATAAATACGAAGTAAGTTAAAAACTTTAAAGAGATGAAATTTAAAAACTATTCTCCTATCCTATGGATATTTTCTTTAGCATATCCAAGATCATATTTAGAATTCTGAGATTTGTAGTTTTGGGATTTCGACCCCATTTGTACAGTGTATAAGAGTTTTAATGGATGAAATGGGACAGCAAATTTTCAAACAGCAAAGCTTCAATGTACATAGTAATACATAGAAATAAGATTATGTTTGGAATAAATGTAGCTTTACTTTCCGACCTAGATAAAAAAAAAAAAATTCGTTTTTTGCTACGTCACGTATGCTTTGAAATAAATGATTACATTAGTGCATATCCAAATGCGGTAAAAAATCTTATTTACTTATTTACAGCCCTATCACAGGTAATTATTTTTCAAACGATTTATTTGTTTTGCAATTTAAGTTAAGAGAAATTTTGTAGATGCAAAAACGTTTTGCTGAGCAATTTTAATATTTTTTACGACCCTTAATATAAAAGATGGTCAAGTGAATATGATTCTTTTGTTTAATATCTTTATTTGATGGATTTTTATATTTAACAATTCTGATTTATGTATTTAAAAACTTTATACGTTGTATTTTACTGAAATCATATTAATTCATTTTTACTGACATCAGGGGCACTTAAAATCAAGACATTTATATTACTTCTAAAACATAGCGTTTCAAACCCGAGGAAATTTTAATATATGTTCTTATTTCCATTTTATGTCTTATATTTATTCCTTGTTTAAATATCCTCTTAAATAATAAAGTACAGATATGTTTGTGAACACAGATCGGAAATACGGAATAATTGAGCGATTTCAAGTGCCTACAGACATAACCACTACTTGCGGTCAGAAATCGGCTTGTTTTATATTCTCACGCGGCACGTTTTATGTATAATTATGACTATTCCATGTCAAGAGAAAGAAAACTTCAATCCAACTGCAGTACAAGGATCTTTTCCCCGAAGTAAGATTGAGATCATTATCGCCTGAATTATTATAATCTTATAATAATTATCTTAACTATTAATTAATTATCTATACCTTAATTATTTTATTACAGAAATAGGTGACTTAAATTATTACATAGGCATGACTGTTTCAAAGTATAGAATTAGAAAAGGTGAACTTGAATTCTATATAAAATTTTGATTTACTAAAACTACCTTATCTAGATTATATTTAAATGAGGGGATAAAAATACTATTTAGTGAAACAAATTGTGTTTCGTATCAAATTGCTGTTGTAAGTTTATTATAAGAGAGTCCATTGAAATTTATACTTGACATGGAAAAATTGACTTTCTCAAATTTGGTTAAACTTGGACAAAATACACGTGTACTCAGAGACAATGTTCCATGAACCACCACGTTAATGAATTGTTACCTGAAATCATATATTTTTCTATTGGTCAATAAACATTTAACTTGCATTCCCATTAATCCTATACAGGGTGAGCAAATATCCGCTAAACAAGAACTAAGGACGGAAAGCTTCCGAAATTGCTATGGTTAAATTTTAAATTTATTGAAGCGGTTAAGTTTGATTTTTTTGCATTTTGATTATTTTGCATCAAGCTACGTTTTAATATGAACTAAATATAATTAAATATCATAAAAAATATGTTTATAAATATTACAGATAATTTGAAATCCTTAAACTAAAAATTTCTAAAGAAAACGTTTCTTTCGAAGGAAATAGTTCATTAAAAATTTACAGGTACCTTTATCTAACATGGTAATAAAAAACATTTCGTCATTAGAAAAAGCGCTGCTTCCTTTAAACTTAATTTATACAAAATGATTTTGTGCAATTAATCTTAATCTTTCTTTCTAAAATTTCAGACTAATTAATCAATTTAAATAAGTTTCGATTAAAGGTAGCATCATCCTAAAATATCTAACAAACAGTTTTTAATTAAAATAATTATAACATAATCTTGATTTTTTTACAATGATGAATGATTTGTTGACATCAATTTTTAATGAAAATATACTATTCCATCGTCATTCTTTTAAATTGCACACATAAAAAATAACACGAAAAGATTATTAAAAAAAGTTATTTTTCTTTGTAAGAAATGAAATTAAAAGTCAATAAAAACGTTCACTAATTAATACTTTGGAGGGTAATTAACTTTTCTAATTAATAAAACTCTATATATTTTTTTGGAATAGTGAATAAAACTTTTTTTATTATAATTGAGTAAGACGTATGTAACGTTAGAAAAATATTTGTCACAATTTATGAGTTGTATATTACATGTGCGATTGTTTAATGCTAGATTTTTTTAATTTTAAATAAAAATTTATTGCTTTTCGTCTCATTGATTTAATTAAAATTTTTAATTTAAAAATTTAGTTCAGCAATACTGTAATTATTTATTTATAAATGAATGACATTGCCAAGTAACAGTGAAATCCGTAACATTATAAAGCTATTGTTATTCATTTGCAAAGTTTGTCTAAATAATATATATCCGAGAAATCTAGGGAGGCAAAACATTTTGATACGGACATTCATCTTACACTGGCAAGACGTAACATACGTGGTGAAGCGTTATGATTAAAGACATGTTGACGTCACAGGGTTCGCACAGTTCTACCACAAAATTTTAAGAATATTTTTGTGTGTTTCACTGCAGAAAAATATCGTAAAATCTGTGAATGAAGGTGGAAGTTACGAATGGCATGGTTTAAAAATTAAATGGAAATTTTCTTGTTTTTAATAGTGGTGCCAGAGTCCTTGGAAATTCCAAGGAGTGTGCGAATCTTGCGTCATGAATTTATGCAGAACAAATTCAGACGAAAAATGTATCATCTTTTTATATTAATCCAGCTCAATAACCCACGAAATGGCATGATGTTTTAACTGATAGTCTGGAAAGCTGTTTGATTGGCCACTTGGATGAGAAGTGATTATTCGTTCGTACAAAATTTCCCATCTCTATTTATGCTCAGCCATCCGAATAAAGTAAGCTAATTTTCATCTATCCATATAAGCAATGAGCGCCAAATTAAGATGGGAGAAATCCACTGTCCAACTAGCGAGAGTAAAAAAAGAGTTAAATAGAACACATTTCCCGCACAATATCATATTCTAGACCTAATTTATAGCATAACAAAAAAAATAATTTTTTTGCTAATATGGTAACTTTTGTAAAACAGAAAAAAGTTAACAAATATTTGTTAGTAGAGTGGAATAATTTATTCAGGACAAACAAAATGACTAAAACCCCGTAATTTACTTTGATTTAAGCAATCTTTTCCTTTTATTAGTGGAAGTTTAAAAATAAAATTTGTACCAACTCTTAATCATCTTTACGACAAATATCTCAATTAAAGATTGGTACTATGGATAAAGTACTGTTTTTTAAATTTCAGAGGAATAATTTTGATTAAATGCAATACGTTAAGTAATTTACTATATTTACATAATTTTACATTCATCAATATTCCTCCTTTCTTTATTAGTCATTTAAAAATAATACATTAATTTCATCCACTTTCAGTTTTTCGGAAAACATATCATTTTTTTTTTCTTTTTGGATTAACAGCTATAGATTACAATTCGGTTACAATATTTTCTAAAAGCAATTACTGTTTGAAGTGTGTTTTTTTTTATACGTTCAATCTCTTAAATTGAACTAATAGACCAAGAGTCAAGAACACAAAATATTTAAGGCATCGAACACAAGAAAAAAAAACTTTATTTAATGAAAGAGTAGAAATAGGAGGAATCTAATCTATACTAATATTATAAAGAGGAAAGATTTGATTGTTTGTTTGAATTGAATAGGCTCCAAAACTACTTGACGGATTTAAAAAATTCTTTCACCGTTGGAAAGCTACTCTATTTCCGGTGAACATAGGCTACATTATATTTTCAAAAAAATTAGGGATCCTTATTAAAATGCCAATAATGTAACCCAAGGTGTAGAAAAATGATCTTAAAAAGTCCTTACTTCGCATGCGGTGCGAATACTATTGATTATAATCTATATACATGAAACAAATTTGTGTTAGTTGCACCATTTATAATTCAAGAACGGATGGATCGATTTTTATGAAATTTTGTATGGAGATATCTGACACCTTAGATTAACATATAGCCTACTTTTTACTCGACTACCTAAAAGGAGGTAACGTTTTTAGTAGTTGAATTTTTTTAATGGGATGAAGTGGTAGTAACAATTTGCGGTGTCAATAGTGGCAAGGGATTGGGCGACTTGCTCTACCCGAAGCAAAGCGAGGGCGGGCCGCTAGTTATCCGTATTTGCCGAAAGTCAAGTTGTGCATAAGCCAAAAAATTTTCATTGTGTTTTCTCGCTCTCACAGTGCTGCACGTATTCATAAGTTTAGTTGACACAATTACAACAAACACAATTATAAGCCTACGGGTCAACTACTGAGAGTGTTAATTTTTGACTTATGCACCACTTCACTTCCACCGGACATAGATAATAAGATTCCCCTATATCTACTCTTCATAAAAATGAGAGATGGAGGTGGCCCCCAACGACTAGTTTTTTGTGTTGCGGCTGTTGGATTATAAGGTTATGCATATCCATTGATGTTTATAAAATCTATAGAGTATTTACAGAGCTGCTCAGAATAATCCAAATACTTTAAAATATGAATTTTAAAATGTTTACTTAAAAAGCGATTAAAATAATCAAATATAAATGTTAATAGTTAATTGTCTTTAAACAAAACATCTTAGTATTTCAATACTTTAATCAGGCTCTTCCTCAGAGAATATTTTCTTTATTTATACAAATACATGATTCCGTTTTTAAATATACGAAACACGTGTCTTGAAGATTGAATTAGTAGTATTTTAGGTGAACGGTAAAAAGAAATATTTAATTGTGTTGTACCATAAATAAGGATTTTTTTCAGGACATTAAACGATAAACTCGGTATATTATACAATAGTGAATCATAAAAACTTCATTGCTTTTGAATAGGATTACAATGGATTCTCTGATAATGGATATATAATAATTGGATGTTGGGAATATGAATTTATTAGTTATTAGTTATTTATTTATTATTATTTATTATCTATTTATTATATAGCCATTGTCAAAGAATGCCTAGAAATCCTATGCAAAAACAATTAAGTGTGTAAAGATTCCATATTGTATAATATACCGAGTTTATGGTTTAAAATCCTGAAAATAAATATGCTGACAATTTGGGAAAATGATGCATTAAAATTTATGGTTCATCAATCAATTTTTTTTTTTTTTTGTACCGTTCACCTAAAATGCTACTAATTCAATCTTTAAGTCGCGTGTCTCATTCATTTTCAAAACAGAATCATGTATTTGTATAAATAAAGAAAATAATCTCTGAGGATGAGCCTAATTAAAGGCTTGAAAGTACTAAGATAATTTTAGGTAGATTTCGTATGAAATACTACCTGTTGCATTTTCTCCCATGTTGGAATTTCTGAAAATTTTTTGCAGATCTACACCGATCATGACTCCTAGACCCTAAAACTACCATCAGTAAAAAGATATATATATATATATATATATATATATATATATATATATATATATATATATATATATATAAATTTTTACGTGTCTAGATACTAGATTACGTGTCTAGAAAAAAGTGAAATATATATATATATATATATATATAATATATATATTTCACTTTTTTCTAGACACGATAACGTCCGTAGGTATGCTCAGATTTTCTTCAAATTTTTACATAAAATCAAGGAGCATAAAATCTCGGTCGAGTTCGTTAATGGGCAAAATCGGACCAAGGGGGTGGAAATAAGGAGGGTTTTTGTGAAAACCGAAAAAACGCGATAACTTCTTAAATAAAATAGATATCGAATCAGTTTAAAGTTTATATTACTTCTAAAAAATGGGTTAAAAGTTTATGCTTGACAGATTTTTGATAAAGTTAAAAGTGGGCTCAAGGGGCGAAAAAAACAGGGGTTTTGGGAGAAAAAAATTCATAGCTTCTTCAATTCTCAAGATATCAAATTCAACTAAAATTTTTAGAAATGTACTCAACATTATCTAAAACTTTTGTATTTAAAACTTTTTGATAGGACCAATTTTTACCGATGAAAAAAATTAAAAACGAAAAGAAAAAGGGTGGAGGAAAAAGAAAAAAATCCATTCCTTACTCAATTCTTAAGCAATCAAATCTAATTAAGTTTTTTTTAAATCTTCTCAATAATATCTACAACTTTTATATGAACAAGTTTTTTATAGGACCAATTCTTATATAAAAAATAAATTAAACAAAAATAGGAGTTTGAGAAAAAACCTCAAATTTAAACTGCTTATATTCTGACACATTTTTTAATTCATTTTTGATTTTAAACGCATCCAAATGGCAGATCCTCTTATTTAGGAACTATATAATGCGATACATTGGCCAGTGTTTTGACAAAGGCAGAATATATTTCAAAAAAGACTGCCAAAAAGGGTATTTTGAACAGAATTTCCCGAAGTAATAGTGGTTGAAAATTGAGGAAGTATAACAAATAGCGTTTTTTCTGAGTCATTTTTAAATCCAATTTTGTTCTCAAACGCATCCAATTTACAGGTCCTCTTATTTAGGAACTATATAGTGAGACGGATTGGACAGTTTTAGATAAAGGCAGAATATATTTAAAAAAAGGCTGCCAAAATGGGCACTTCGCACAAAATTTTCCCAAAGCTATCACGATTTAAGAATTGAGGATGTATTCAAATTACAAATTGCTTATTTTATGACTCATTTTTAAATCCAATTTTGCTCTCAAATGCATTCAATTGACAGTTTTTTGTTATTTAGAAACTATATAATGTGCGTATTCATCAATTTTTTGATAGAGGCTAAATATAATTTTTAAAAAAGCTGTCAAAGTAGGCACTTCGCGAAAAAAAAAAAAAAAATCCCAAAGCGATCATGATAAAGAATTGAGGATGTATTCAAATAAGAAATTGGTCATTTTATGACTCATTTTTAAATTCAATTTTGCTCTCAAACACATTCAATTGACAGGTTTTTTGTTATTTAAAAATGATATAATGTGCTTATTAGTCGATTTTTTAATAAAATCAGAATATATATTCAAAATATGTTTTCAAAACGGGCATTTGAGCCGAATTTTGTTTTAGAGGATTTTGAAAAAATCAGTTCTTACAGGAAAATGAAATTAATTTTTTTTAAAAAGCGGCCAAATAAAGTAGTTAATCTGGGTTTATCTTTAATAATATTTTATTTTTTGTTGTTGAAATGAAAACTCTTCGAAATCTACCTCCGCCTATAGACCAAGCCGACAGGGATTTTTTTAAAATAAAATTTTTAGCATCTATATTTGATTATTTTAATCGCATTTTAAGTAAACCTAAACATTTTAAAGTTTATACTACATATTTTGTATTAAAAGCAAAGCGAAATTTTCATTCCTTCATATATTTTTATATTTATTTAATACAAATACATTTATTCCTATTGCCGAAAACTTGTGAATAGAAGTGAATTTTTGAAATTTAAAATCATCAATTCTTTTGAATCAATTACGTTAATGTGTTCGTTTAAAAACGAAAAACATATTAAAAGAAACATTTTCATGCATATTAAATGTTTCCAAATAAACTATCGTATATTCGTGGGTAAGATAAATAAATTTAACGAAATGTAAGATAATATGCATAATTTCATTTTGAATTTAAAAAAATCTCAGTAGTACCATTTTTACAATCAATTAGTAATGGATTTTTTGTTGGGGGGGGGGGGCTTCATTTTTTAAATCAGGCTGAAAGAAAACGTCACTAATCCAGGGGAAAAAAATCTGAACATTCAATCTCCATTAGATATAATATTCGACTTAATATCATTTAGTCATTTAGTTTTTCAACACTCAGTAGAAAATCTTTTATTTTTTAGAAGTTATTTTTATCATCGAATGCGTGCATTTGAAAGTATTATATATATATATATATATATATATATATATATATATATATATATATATATATATATATGTATATATATATATATATATGTATATGTATATATATGTATATATATATATATATATGTATATGTATATATATGTATATATATATATATATATTTAAATAGCTACTATTATTTTAAAGAAACGTGAAGCAAATTAAAAAGTAAATCGTTTAAGAATAACTCCAGAAAAGTAATCCGATAAGGAAAGAGAACTATGTACTTAAAATATGTACAATGAATTTATAACGCGACTTAAAACGGTTTATTAAAACGCGATTAAAATAATTAAACACAGATGTTTAATCCTTAATCAGGCTCTTTCTTAGAATATTTTTTGCTATATTTTAATTGTAAAACAAAAATATATTCTGTGAGGAAGAACCTGAATTTTGGGCTTGAAGGTACTAAGATGTTTTAAGTAAAATTAACTGCTAACATCTGCATTTGATTATTTTAATCGCTTTTCAAATAAACTTGAACATTTTTATGTTTATGTTATATATTTTATGTTTTTATTAAAATTGCGCTACGTCATATGTTTTGAGCTTTTTACTATTTTTGATTATTATAAGTATCACAAACAATTGTTGACAAAAGTTGACAAAACTTTTTATAATGCATAATGTTCCAACAAAATTTATAATGATGATTCTGTAAACCTATTTTAAATAGCCCTGAAGAAAACATCTTATTTTTATTGAGATATATTTATCATCAAATAAGCGCATATAAAAATATAAAAGAATCAAAGAAATAAAGGTAGAAAGACGTTTAATTTTTTTTGTTATTATTTTACAAGAAACAAAAAGCAAATGATGGCGAAACTAGTCAGATATATAAATCCCAAAATTCTATTTTATGAATTTCAATAATTCCTGAAAAAATGCAAAGTAGCAGTGCCACCGCTTAACTTATTTACACAAAAATTTAGTAAGCAAACACCTATGCCAACTTCTAGCTGAAGTTTGATGAAAATGCTTGCATTAATTTCTGAGACATACCTATTGCAACATATTTAAAACATTTGCATTACGGCGCCACCTCTTGGGTTATGCATGCCAAAAACTAACTAGGATCGATTTTTATCAGGTACTAACTGAATCTGAAGATTGATGAAAATCCATTTATTAGTTTTTAAGGTACTGTTATTGCGAAATAGTGAAAAATGCAACAGAGCAGTGCCACCTGTAGGGGAATTTACCTAAAAACTAAACGACACTAACGTATATCACGGACAAACTTAATCTGAAGTTTGATTGAAATTCGTACATTATTTCTTGTGATAAAACTCTTAAGATAATCATAAATAATGCAGCGTGGCTGTGCCGTCTATGGTGAAACTTGTAAGAAGAAATAGTAAACTTCAATTTATAATTAGTACTAAAAAAATCTAATGTTTAAAAATATGTGCATTAATTCTTGAGACAGAGGTATTGTGGAAATTGTGAATAAGGCAGCACAGCAGTGGCACCTTTTGGGCAATATGCATCAAAAGCAAGTCAACACCAGTTTGCATCAGCCTCTAACAAAATCTAAAGTTTTGTAAAACTACTGCTTCATGTAAAATTTTTGTAAAAAATGATTCACAGTATAACGAATTAAAAAAGTATTCAGATCTTACTGCAATATTATGCAGTTTTTTGGATACTTTCTAGTAGCCAAAATCTTTAATGTGTCCCTGTAAATACTATCTGATTTCTATTATACAGGAATTAACTTGGAATAAACCTCCGAAATGTATATTAATTTCATAAAATGTTACATAATTCATGACAATTAAAATGTTCCACCAATATCATTATGTAATAAAATACATTTGTGTCCCCTTGTGAATGAATAACAAATATTCTTTGCACTACAGATTCTACATAATGTATACTATAGATATACTTCATAGATGCATATCAATTTTATTACGTTTGAAAGATTGTAACACCATGAAAATGCTCTTGAAACCTTTTTTCTCCATTGACCGTAATGTAAAGGAATAAATTTGATTGTCATTAAAATCCGAATTTCTTGAAGAACTTGAAATAATTATGTAATAATTATATATTTAAATTTCAAACGATTCGGATAAGCAGTTTTTGCGTTATTGCCGAAACGTCAGTGAAGGCTTACTTTGGAGACACGAAATTTTTTGGATTCTGTCTGTCTGTCAGTCTGTCTGTCTGTTCCGCTATAACTGACTTAAAAAGCATTCGATTGGCTTGAAATTAAGTGGGTATGTTAGTGAGATACTGGGATGAATCTGTATAGTTTTTTGTTAGATTTGATGCATTCGTTCGGAAGATATAGAATATTTTATTTCGCGCAATAATGCTTTTCTATGGCAAATCCAATGATTTTCAATTTTTAGGTGCGTTCGTAATTATATAATACGTAGCACCTATAGTGGTCGTTCAGTCCGTCCGTCTGTCCGTCCGTCTGTCCGTCCGTCTGTCCGTCCGTCTGTCCGTCCGTCTGTCCGTCCGCATATAACAACGCAAAAACTACCCAACCGAATCGTTTGAAATTTAAAATACGTATTTATTACATAATTTTGTCGAGTCATTTCAAATTTTATGAAAATCGGATGCATAGATCAATTACAGGGGCAATCAAAAGTATTCCATTACATTACGGTTAATGGGGAAAAAGTTTCAAATGCATTTTAATCATTTGAAATTTAAAATACGCAATTATTACATAATTCTGTCGAGTTATTTCAAATTTTTTGATAATCGTGTGCATAGATCAATTACAGGGGCAATCAAAAGTATTCAATTACATTATGGTCAATAGGGAAAAAGTTTCAAATATATTCTATACGTTTGAAATTTAAAATACATAATTATTACATAATTTTGTAGAGTTATTTCAAATTTTATGAAAATCGGATGCATAGATCAATTATAGGGACAATCAAAAGTATTCCGTTACATTACGGTCAATAGGAAAAAAATGTTTCAAATGCATTTTAATCGTGTTACACTCATGCGAACTTAATAAAATTTATATGCAACTATAAAGTACATATTATAATATACATCTTACATAATTTGTGGTGCAAAGAACATTTGTTATTGATTTACAAGGCCACACAAAAGTATTCCATTACATAATGGTATAGGGAGAACATTGTTTGATGATCGTTTTAATTGTAATTCATTATTTACAATTTTATGAGATTGATACATGAAAGTAATATTTTTAAAACTTCGTTATCGTACGAACGCACCTAATTTGCTACGCTTCACGTGCAATTTCCAACTTGTTTTTTCCCTGACAGAAAATGCCACATTTGATAAATGGAATTCAATGATAAATGAATACTAAAATTTACCAGTTAAATTATTCGTATTGTTTTGAAACTTTGTCAACGCATTTGTTAGATTTTTAAAATTATTACTGAAAATTTTGGAGATTTTTTATAAATGTGTTCCAATAATATAAACTAATTTGTTTTAGAGATTTACTTATTTCAAATGTATTTATTTCATTTTCCTTATTTTCTCTTAATGGTTGCTAAGCAATCATTCATCTTAATCCTTATCCTTATAATGTTATAAATTAGAAAGCGTGTACGAAAATTTAAATGAAGTCAACATCAAAACTGATGAATTAATTAATGTTTTTGTATCTTTGCGTATAAATATAACATAGCATAGAAAAAAATCATAGGCTATGTTTTATTAATTTTATTCAAATATTTTCCTTAATGATTCAAAATTTCCTTCTTTTTCATACAGAATCACAAAAGGGATTTTTAAAATAAAATTCAACCAATTTATCCTTTATCGTTGCCAAAAAAAATCAAAATTTGGAATAATAATTTTTCTACAGCAATAAATTTCAATTGAGCCATTTCCATTCGAAAAATTAAACTAAGAAAAAAAAATAAATATGACGTCCGAATTAAAATAACTATAGATATAGTACTTTTTGTTAAATATTAAACACGGATATTTATTTCGTTAATAAAAATTTTTCGACAAAAATGGGGGCATAATTAGAAGTAAAAGAAATAAAAAAGAATATTTTTAATAAATATTCCACTTGGTAAAATATGACGTCATAATTGAACAAAAACAGGTATTTTATAGTAGTTAAAAATACAAGAAACATGGATATCAGTAACTCATGAATAATGATGTCATCGCCGAAACTTCAGTGAAGGCTTACTTTGCAGACAGGAAATTTATTGTTTTTCATCTGTCAATCGTTTCTTCTGTATGTCTGTCTGTCCCGCTATAACTGCCGCAAAATGCAATCAAAACTTTTTTTTTTCGGAAACAAAATTGTAAGACTCTAGATTACTGAGTTTACACTTACAAAAGTTCCTGATACATCAGGTTTAGGTGTTTGTGGTTGGCAAGCATGTAGAAGTATGAGGATAATGAAAAATGTTTTGTCCAAACTGTTACTTATCCTTATAAATCAATATGTATAAAGAAATGCAAGATATACAATAACCATTAGCACAATTATTAGAAAATGACAAATTTAAATTAAGTGAGGCTCGGGGGGTTCAGAGGGGCAGAGCCCCCTGAAGAAATGTGCTATGTTATAATAAAGAAAACAAAAATAATAGATCATGAAATTTTCAGAATACCCTAACATAACTAAATTTTTAATTTACCGCTTTTGATGGCTGAAAACTTCTAATTCTTATTTTATTCTTATAAATAATTCCGTAATTTGAAAATTTTAAATTACAGTTTCCAGGAAGTTGAATATTACCCAAAGTGTGTTTTAAAAAAATTAACAAAGCTGACGTTGAGGCTCATGATCTGCAGATTTACTAGTTATATGCGTACAGACGGATTGAATGACAACTATAGGTGCTACATAATTACTGAAAAAAAGAATACAATATTTGATTCTCTATATACCTAACTATTCGTTTCTCTGTTTTTTTTCCTTGATTTTTTTTTGGGCAGACGCTTTGCATTAACTTCGGCAAAATTTCGGTGCATTACCGTTGTACTCTAGGATAAGAAAGTAATGCTGATGCATTTATAAAAGCTTTCCATTAAAACACTCCATCTAATCAGTAAGATGTGAAAAAGACGGTCATTCCGCCAAAGTTCCATTCCTTTAGGATAATGGCGTCTATTGCTCTATTTAATACAGCTGCAAAAATGTCTGCTTCGGTGATAGAGTCCAAAAAGTCAGATTACGTATAACTCTAAAAAATTGAAGAAGAAAGAATATTAAGGAATAAACATATGTTTATATATATATATATATATATATAAACTCCAGTTAACTCATTAATTTTCTTATAAAAAATATTTTTCACATATCTTTTTGAACTATAACAGAAATTAAATTAACCAAATTTCGATTAATGGAGGTTCTGCTCAACCGATAACAAAATCTGATTTGCGTGTGTGTGTGCATGAGTCTAGAAAAAAAACCACACTTTTTAGTTCTCAAGCGTATTCATTCACGATAAGTAATTCTAAAGTTTTTCAAGCAATGACATATGCACTAAAAGATTTGGAGCCGACAGATCTTCTGTTGTTCAAAATTGGCGCGATCGGACGGTATCACTCATAGAGAATCTAAACTTTTTATTGAAAAGTAACATACCTTTTTAAGCAAAATATTGAAAGTTCAACAATTTAATGTATTTGGTTTTATTTAAAAATCTTCAGATTTGTTTTATTTTTTAAAAAACAGCTTTCAATATTTAACTTAAAAAAATCCATTTGTATTTTTTCAAATTTGCTTCTAGTAGTTGATATCCTTTTTCAATTTCTTAAATCGTGAGGCATAACTTTATATATGTTTATTTTCGTCATTCATAAAAGTTAACTGTCATTTCTTCTAAAATATGTAAATTAGCGAGCACAACGAATTTTAATAAACGATTTCTTTTAACCGAGATTTCCAGTATCCGGAATATTAGCGGTCCTAATTAACGCGGTTAATCGAGGTAAAAAATAAATAAATAAAACATGCAAGAATCAAGACTTTTTTGATGATACTTAAATAATAAGCATCGTGAAATGCCTGCTTTATATCTATACTAATAAAAGAACAAATCGCTCTGTCTGTCTGTGTGTGTGTGTGTCTGCGATGGCCTACGGCACGTACGAGGCTCAAAATTTTTTTGAGAGTAGCCCAATATCTCTCCTGATGCACCTGAAGCTCAGAATTTTGATTTTCTGATTAGTTTCATAGATATTAATTATGAAGCGGAACTCACTCTCTTCAAAAAGTCATTTTTTTAATGTCGGGGAAAGAAAACGTTTGCAGATGCGCACAAACTCAATTACGCACCTAAACGAAGGAAGAAACTTTTTTCTCCGTTTATTCCTGTTTTTGGGATCATTTTGTTTAAATACAAATCAACCAAACTGCTCGACGCAGTTAAATTTAAGAGACATATTTCGAAAGATCTTATTTTAGGTCTCAAATGCAATAATCATTTCGAAAAAATGTTGCAGTTAACCCTTTGAAAACAAATATTCAAAAATGGTCGTTTTTTCCTAAACTATTTTTCTCTTTTTTGTCAATTCCCCTCCAGGACGAAATTTTTAAGATATAAACAAACCAAAAAGAAGATCTTAAAGATGAATCTTTCTTCTAAGCGATGGTGTAATCGGTTAAAATATATATGGATTTTAACTCTTGCAAATACACTGGCAAAAGTAGGACATTTTGCGAATCGCAGAGAGGATATTTTTTCGACGCAAAATTATCTTAACATACATATTTCGAATCAATCTTTTAAAAGCTTTTCAATAGACCAAATTTATATTCCCTACAAAAATTTCGAAACATTCGGACGGATAGAAATATTTTTTACAGAATAAAATGTGCGAAAAAATTAATGAAATCAATAAAAACAGATCGTTTTCATTGCGGTTTTGCATCAGCGGAGCTCAATTTTATAGGTACCAGGAAACAAAAAAACATATTCTTAAAGTTTAAAAACATTCTTATAATCTATGATACAATCGGCTTTTATAATATATAATTTAACCTTTTCAAATAGACCGGCAAAAGGTAGTCACTTTGTGATTCATGGATAGAAATTTTTTCTACGCTAAAAGTATCTAAGCATGTATATTGTAGCAAAATCTTTAAAAAGCATCTCAATAGACCAGATTTATACCCTCTACAAAAATTTTGAAACGTTCGGACTGGTTGAAATATTTAAAAAAAAAATAAAAAGTGCGAAAAATTTAACGAAATAGATAAAAACCAAATCGTTTCATTGCGGTTTTTCTTTTGCAGGGCGCAATTCTATACGTCCCGACAAAATAAAAATATTTCCTTAAAGCTAAAACATTCTTATAATCTATGTGCAATTGTTTTTTTTTTTTTAAATGAGATTTAACCCGGTCAAATACACCGATAAACAAGAATCACATCCCGGCTCATGGAGAATGGAGAGTACAGTTTTTCTACGCTAAAAGTAACTAAATGCTCGCATTTTAGCACAATCTTTTTAAAGACTTTCAGTAAACCAGATTTACATTGCTTACAATTTTTTTTTAAATTTTCGCATGGCTAGAATTACTTTTTACATATTAAAACGATTGAAAATTTTTGCGAATTTAGTAAAAACCTGAGTGTTTTGTCACAGTTTCGTTCCCTTTCTGCACGAATAATTTCCAAAAATCAAACTACGTAGAAAATTAAATTCCAAACAGCATGGGATTTCAATTCAATATCTTTTTGCGATTTTTCCATTAAAAATATATATTTTAACAAAATGAACTTAAGCATATAAAATCATAGAAATCTGAGTTTAATTTAAGGATCATTTAGAAAACAGATAACGCATATGAAAATTGAATAACATCATGGGCCCGGGCAACGCTGGGCAGGTCAGCTAGTTTAAAAAAAAAATTAATGAATCTTAGATAAATATTAAGGCTCATAGTTTCCACTCAAAAAATTTATTTCTTTTCTTTATTCTCTGAAGCTTTGCTCACTAGAAATTGACAGTGTTATCATGAGGCCAGAAGAGAACCACCATACGACTGCCCAACCATCACCGAACCCCCGCCATGTTTCACTCTTGGCAACAAGCAGTCTGTATTATAGGCTGGAGATGGCGTTCTCCAGGCGTAAACTCGGCCAGAAGTGGGGAACAATGTGAAAGAAGACTCATCAGACCATATTACGCTCTTCCACTGCTCTATAGTCCAGGCTTTATGACTTAAACACCACTTTTTCCTGTTACAGGCATTAGCATTACTGATGGATGGCTTTTCAATTGCAACACGGCCAGCAATTCCCTATTTATGAAGCTCCCTTCTAATTGTTTTGGTACTCACAGGATTTGGTAACACGACATTCATTTCAGCAGTAACTTTTGCAACTGTGGACTGCTTATTTTTTGCGATAATCCTCCTTAATGATCGTCTGTCACGATCACTCAGCACACACTTTCTTCCGCGCTGTGATTTAGCGGATGATGTTTTTTCCGCATTTCAAATATGCGGTATAAACTTTCGACAAAGTACCTGTTGAAACACTAAAAATCTCGGCTACCTTGCCTACGGAAGCACCCACCATACGCGCGCCAACAATTTGTCCACGTTCGAAGTCTGTTAACTCTGACATAATGCAATAATAATCTCACATAACACTGCTCCGACAACGACTGAACGGTGCAGCGATTTTACGAAGTTGTATAGGTGGCGTCAGTAGGCGAAAACTTCAGTGCCATCAACATAGTTCATTATAATCAATCTTTCTTTTCAAACATGCATTTCAAAAGGTGTTTCCATATTTTTGTCCAACCACTGTGCTTCATTTTTCAGAAAATACCAGCATTTATGGGACAGAAGAATTTCGGTCCTTGCCACATCTGACTGTTTTGAAACGGACTACTTTAAATAAATTGCAATTTAATTATATATTTAAAAAATTTACTTTAATCCATTGTCTTTCAATTTTTTTTCTTTTAGTACATTATGATAAAAACTTGCATCTAAATCCATTTAACCTAATGCATAATTAGCAAAAATTTGAAATGAATCAAATATCTGAATAAACAACTAAATAAAACACTATTAAATGAATGAGTAATAAGTATATAAATAAATAACTTTTTTATATAAAAATGTTTTTGCTATAATTTTTTTAAAGCTGTTTTGCGATCGCCACTTGAATGTATGAATGTATTTTGAACGATTTACAGGTCTGAACTAAAGATGAAGTTGAGCATGAGATTAAAAAAATACGTATTGAACCTGCAAAGTTTGGGTTGAGTTATGATTTTAGATTTGATATTTTATGTTGCTTATGTCGAAAAAGATTTTTTTTTAGTCGTCACGCCACGAATTTCTGAAAATTATAATTTTTTTATAATATTTTTTTTAGTTTCTATAATAATAATTTATTTACTATTAATTAATACTATAAAATAAATATTTTTTTTAGTTTCTAAAAGTCGAAATAGTGCAAAATTTTATATTATAAAATATATTTATTTATTTATTTATTTTGTTTTAAAAAAATATTGATTTTCTGATTTACATACTTATTTATTATTGTGTATATTTTACAAATATACACACAACAAATTTTGTACTTAAAATACTTACAATTTTATCCCATCTGTGCAAGTTTACTTCAACCACTCATAAACTACCTCGCGATTTTCCTTTTAAAAGGGAGAGTAGGCAATTTGGAACTACCGCTATTCGATAAACCGCTGCAATTCTGCTGTTAATTGCAGAAAGACGCATCAATTGCCCCTGAAATCCTGCTCATCAGAACGAAGTCAACAGTGATTTGGAGAAGCACCCACCTTCTACAAACTGTTTTCAGACAATTAAAAAAATTGCTGTTTTGATCAATTTTTTGTTATTAAAATAAGTTAAGTTGTAAAGTTTTGTTTAAAACATGTATAATAGCTTTCTTGAAGCTGAATATTTTAAATGCCCTTAGATCAAGTTAAAAGCAAAATATCAAGCATTTTTAACCTGATGTGAAAATATTTTACTATATGAACAACAATCGAGTTAATAATGCATAAATGTTCAGATGTCAGAACTCACGAAATTTTGACGCCAGTTTTTTTAATGAAATAATTTTTACGACTACATGAACAAGATATTTCTATTCGGAAAATGTGATGACTGAAATTCTGGAGACTTCTCAGCTATATGAAAACTTCGATTTTTTGGTGTAAAAGTAAAATAATACATATATTAAATAGTGTTATTGATTGTTTTTACAATTTTCATTAAAAATAAATAGAAACATATGCATGTCACCTCAGGTAGCTATCTGTATTAAATAAATAGTATGTAAAATTCTTTTATGTAAGTAAAACTCTTGAACATATAATATAAAATATCACTTTAAACTATCAATTTATTTTTAAATGCTTTAAGTGATCTATTAAAAATTATTTATTATTTATGTTTTCCTGTTTATTTTTAATTTGAAGATGTTTTAGCGAAAAATTCCTTTTTATCATTTTCTTGTTTTTGAAAAAGTTGCCGAGAGAGCAATGAAACATGTAAAACTACACTGGACTCTCTCTATCTGAAGACTCTCTAATGTGAACACCCCGCTATTATATGAATTCTACTTTCGTTCCCCATTTTTACCTCACCTCTCTGTAAACTGAACATGTGTTTGGAATCGGAATTCAGGAAATTTCGCATCATGGAAATTCAGCTAAACTTGTTGCAGAAGAATAAAAATGTTTAATAAACTCAAATAAGTATAGAATTTTGGAATAAGAAACGGGAAACAAGAACATAAACATTAATGTTCGGAAGTTCTTTTGTCAAATGAAAATAAAGAATCGGAGACTCGGAGATAGCTGAACACGCCCCTACCTACCGGGATTCTGCCCAGTTTAGAGAGTTTGGTTGCCTAGACAGCGGGGCGGAATTTGCCTGATTGCCGTATAGGGCGATCTACAAAAGACAAGTGCCGAGGTCGGCTAATTGTGGCTAACGGTTGCTGGACTGAGTAGTTTATTGCGTATGTGAATGTACTGAGTTCGGCGCCGCACATCACTCCCACTCGTCGTGCTCGGTAAAATGGGATTGGAGCTAAAATTTTGAGCCAAAACGGTGGCACATCCTTAGCAGACAATAAAGGGGACAATTTTGAGGGAAATTTACAGGAAAATCATCCTGTCCCTGGACTCCTACTTTGGAGTTTTCAGAAAAGCAGAAAATTACAGAATTAAAGGCATCGGAAGGATTGATGACTATCTGAAAATTTAACATAACACCGAATTCAAAATAATCAATGGTGAAGCTGCAGATGTAAATATCGACACTGTAGAAGAATAGAAAATAAAACTTCTGAATATAACGAAGGTTTTCGTTACAGCAAACATTTTCAATGCTGTCGAGAAACCGACCTGTTTCAACCTGAACAGCTCTTCAAAACTGAAACAAAAAGAAGCAAAAATTGCATAGTTGGGAAAATGTCAAAAGAAAAAATTGCCATTATGTTCTGTACTAGTTTGATGAATGAGAAGCTCAAATTTCTTGTGATCGGAAAACGTTTAAAAAATGTGAAGATCACATCATTGCCTACACACTATAAACCAAATGGGAAAGTGTAGATTATATTCACAATTTTCTCATAGTGGTTCAAGAGAATTAACGAGATAATGAAGAGAGAAAGGAAGAAAAGAAAAAAAAATTGTTGTTGTTGATACCAGATCACTTACAAACATGCTGCTCAGCAACATAATTTTGAAGTTCCTGTTACCAAACAGTACTTCTATAATCCGAACACTGGATCAAAGAGTAATCAATACCCTTAAAACTTACTACCAAATTCATTTTCTGAAAAAATTGTCCCTGGTGATGGAGGTGGCAAATTCGGCAGAAGGTCAACTCATGGATGCTGTCTATTGAATATCAATGGCATAAAATGAAACAACTTTCTACACCATCCAAAGATGCTTCTATAAAGTTGGATTCCTATGTGAGAATAGGCAAACAAGAATAGAGGACCAAGCAGCAACAGCTGTGAGTGACTTGGGATCAATTCTTCAGAAGCTTCATACTGAACCAGAACTTGGAGCTTATCTCAAAACCAGTGAAATCCTCATAGTTTGCAAAAACAACATTGGGGAAGAGGAAAGTTAAGGAGAAGCAGAACCAGAAGAGACTGACGAAATAAGACTAACGATGATTACATTCAAGCAATGTGGTTAAGAGACTCATTCAAGACCTGTTGAACTATGTGTCTCAAACATCACCTCAAAGCTTTTCCACTTCTTACATGTACATTGCATGAACACATACAATGCAAAAACAGACTAAAAATATTCGTTTAAGTAATATACTGATTATGTTTTCAAGAGATGTGTTGTAATGTATATGTATACTTTGTAAAGAATTTTTAATAAAATAATGAGATGGTACAGTACAAAACTGACTAAATTTAATTTGGCATTGCACAATGTTATGACTGCTCATACTGAATATGTTACACCAACTGTAAATTCAATACATAGTAATAGTAATGCATTTCCGATTCTCCCTCTATTCTGAATACCCCCGTAATCTGAACATTTTTGGTCGGTCCCATGAGTGTTTGGAATAGAGAGATTCCGCTGTATAAGATATTTGTGTTATTTTAAATAGATCACTTAAAGCATTTAAAAATAAATTAAAACTCTTTTTTGCACATAATAAGAGGGTGAGTCTGAAAATAAGATTATCCTGGCGTCTATGGACAGAGATGTGTATAAAAGTCAAACAAAATAATAAAATATGAAAGACACGACACAACTTTATTTGAAAACATAAGTTCCAAGCACTTTGAGACATTTGTCATACGCTTTATAAGCTGCTAAAAGCCTTCCAGGAAAACATCAAGTTTCGCATACGGATAAGTTGTTAAACGCTTCTTCCTTATTGAAAGCCTTGAGTTTTTTCTGGAAGTCTTTTTGAAGCTAATCAAATGGTATGTGAAATGTCTCAACGCACTTTGTAATTGTGTGGAAAAATAAAGTTATGTCTTATCTTTGTAGTCTCATTCGACTTTTTGATTTTCATGCACAACTCTGACCAGAGGGAACTTATTTTGAGACTCTCCCTCTTATAACCGATAAATTTAATTTTCGTTTCAGTTTTTAGCTGGAATTTGAGGCAGGGGGAGAATTCGGCTTCGCTTCAGTTTCATGTTAAAAATAAGGTTTCCATCGGTTGCTAATTGTGACTTGCGATTTCTAGCCAAATATTCATAATCTACTCTAATGTAATTCAACGGTAAGATGCTGGTACATTTTTTTCATAAGACCGTTATTTAGTCCTGAGTATCATCCAAATCAATGTTTCATCTAAATATTTTTCAGAGCTCATTTTTTAAATCCTAATTTGTTAATTCGTAAAATGCAAGAAGGTAATTTTAAGAAAAATAGCAGATAAAGATAAGAGTTTAATACTAAAATTCAATTAGAGCATATTTCTTTGAAAAAAGAGGAACTTACTGGAGTTACAACTTTTGCAGTAAGATTCAATAAATTCTTATTAAAAAAATTTCATTCATTTCTTAAGCTTTAATGTTTAAGGAATTACTTATGATTTACAGCTTAGGAAAAAAATTATGCTTTTTAATTTCCAATTTTCAATAATTTTATTCAAAAATGGTCTAAGCTTTATTAAACCTATTTATTTAATAATATTTGCTTCGAGATTTTGACAAAATAGAGAAAACAGTTTTAGTAGTTAGTAAGTTATATTTAATAATTAATAGTTTTCAACTATTTGTATTTTTATTCCTTTTCAAGCTTTTTTTAACATGTGTGTTTTCTAAGAATTACACATGATAATGGTATTGCTCAGAAATGCTATTAATTATTTTGAGCATGGATCATAATCTACAAAGATTCATTCATTAAACCGAAAAAGTATGCACAGTATTTTAATTAACTATCCAGTGATCAACGCAGCGTGAAACATGCCGCGTAGAATGAAAGTTAGAAGTATGAAACAATTAACATGTTTACGTTCTGTCATTACGCATTGGTTGTTGCGGTTAGTAACAGCTAGATTAGCATCTGGAATGTAAACAGCGTGTCTGGTACCGCCATGAAAGGTAACAAAGTGGATTAATTAGTTTTTGAATTCAAAGGAGTTGGAATATTAGCAAATACATAAGTAAATAAAAACAGATTTTCAAAAAACAAACAATACATAATTTTATACATTTTACTCATTATCTTATAATACTTACAATTTACAACTTTTATTTGTAACGTACTTCACTATTATATGTATGTATACATAAAACTATTAATTGTATATTTTTTTATAATTTATTGTAATTGTATAATTATATTGTATTTTATAATTTATTGTATATGTCCAAAACAATGTTTTCTCTAAATATGTATCAGAATTTTTTTTAAATAATTAAATTAGTTCATTAATTCGTTCGCTAATTGTAATTCATTAATTTTAATTTTTCACTAATTTTAATTAATTCATGACTACAGTAAACTTAATTAGTTACACGTAACCTATAGCACGTAATTTTATCTATTTATTTAATGTTCCTTTCGAGATTTGACAAAACAGAGGGTGCGCAGTTTTTTTTTATTTTATGCATTATCTAGAATTTATATATATGTATAAATATATATATGTATATACATATGCATGTGTGTGTATGTGAGTGTATCATATAATTTTTCGTGTTTTTTAAAGGTACATTGTTTTAATAGGTTTTGACTAACTAAATTTTATGCAGTTTCAAGTTATTTTTAGCAAGTTCGTTTTCTGTAAAATACTGATGATAATGGTTTCTTCTAAATTTCTATTAGTTACTTAAAGCATGAATCATAAGCTACAAAGCTTCCCTCATTAAACCCGAAAAGTACTCGTGGCACTTTGTTTAAGTATCCATTGATCAACGCAGCATGAAACATGCCGCTTAGCCTGAAAGTCAGATGAATGAATTAATTAACATGCTTATCACTCTCTTATTATGTTCTGGTTGTTGTAGTTAATAACTGCTAGATCAAAATTTGAAATGTAAAAAAGCCCTTTGAACATTGTCATGAAAAATATCAAAGCGTATTAATTCGCAATTGAAATTAAAGGAGTCGAGAAATTGACAAATATGTAAGATAACGAAAAAAAGACCGTTTTAGATATATTATTTGTAATTATATTTTAAAAGTATTATTATTTTTTAATCTGACAAAAATAATTAACCTTGCTTACGCGATATTAGAATGCCTTTTTAAAATCATATACAGAATATTTCAATAGTTCGACGTAAAAGGAAAAAAAAGGGGTACATAGAGAGAAATATTTCGCAAAAGAAATATCCAGAGTAGTACAAAATTTGGTATGACATCATCTAAATGTAGTTTAAAATCTCAACAATAGAGAGTACTATTGCAAAAGCGTCATTGGAAGAATTCCATGTTGCTCACATACACACAAGAATTGGAAGGAAAAACACTAGAGCAGAGCTGCCCAACGCGGCGCATGCGGACACCATGGCGCCCTTTGATGATTTTCTTGACACCCTTTTGAAGGTTTCGTATTAAACCTTTCAGAAGTAAAATATATCATAAAAAATTCTTTCTTTAAAATATTTAAATTCCCTCTTTAATTGCTATTTGTATCTGAGATATTTCAAAACTTGCGAATGCATATTAAAAACCGTAAACGTACTATAAAAATTTAATGATGCATACTTTGACGATTTGTAGTTATTTCTTTTAATATATAAACGTAATGTTCAAATTACAATAATTAAAATCAAATGTTCAAATATTGTAATATTTGGAAAGAGATTTTTTTAATGCTAAAGACTCTGAAAAAGAAGCGTTTTCGAAGTTCCTCCTCCCCTTTAAAGAGATATCTGCATAAAAGCTATTATTATTATTATTATTATTATTATTTTATTTATTTATTTATTTATCTGTTGTCAGATGTCACACTCTGCTCCCCTGGTTCTTTTGCACGGTAAATAAAGGAGTTAAAATTCTCCAACCTGACTTTTGATTTTCTTTTTAAAGAAAAATAAATAAAATAGAGCAGAATGATTTCTAGCTATGAAAGCAATTCCAGACTTTCTCTATGGAACCACCCATATGGATTGGTCATTATCATTCCTGTCTCAATTTTTGTATTTTTTAAAAAATAAAACTAAGT
The DNA here is from genome assembly GCA_964019185.1 of Maratus speculifer. Classification (NCBI taxonomy): domain Eukaryota; kingdom Metazoa; phylum Arthropoda; class Arachnida; order Araneae; family Salticidae; genus Maratus; species Maratus speculifer. The sequence continues at coordinate 446,154,421 of OZ025291.1, forward strand.
TTCTTGATCATTAAAAAATGTCAAGAGGTATTTACACATCCTAAAAGAAGTCTATCAAAATCTCTGACTTACAAGCCTGTTTATTTTTGTTTTGTTCTTATTGAAGGCCCAATTACAGTTTTTGGCATCTCACCTATACACATTTTTGTAGACCTCTCATAGTAGACCACTATAACGAAGTTTTAAATATATTCAGGTCTTAGTGTAAAATATACAGTTCTTTGGATACAGTATAGTCTATAGTACAGTATAGTATCCGAAATCTCTTGTGTGTTCCTGTATATACTATCTGATTTCTGTTATATAGGAAATAACTTGTATTTAACCTCAGCATTGTATATCAATTTTATAAAATGGGACATATTTTAATTTAATTAAAAACCGCCCCAAACAATGTTTCCCTTTTTTTCCATTATATAATGGTATAATTTTGCGTGGCATTGTAAATTAATAACAAATATTTTTTAAACCACAGATTGTAAAGAACGTAAAATTTAGTATATACTTGATAGATGCTATGATTTTATTATGTTCAAAAGAGTGTAACGTCATTAAAGTTCACTTGAAACTATTTTTTCCTATTCGGCGTAATGTAATCGAATACTTTTGACTGTCTCTGTAATCAAACTATGCATCCGATTTTCATAAAAATTAAAATGAGTCGACAAAATTATGCTACAATTATATATTTTAAATTTCAAACATTTGATTGTGTATTTTTTGCATTATTATTTGCGTATAGACGGACTGAATAAATGTCGGCTTTAGGTGCTTCGTATTTGCATAATTACAAACGCACCTAATATCCCGTATGTCCTTCATTGCTATAAGGTATTTCAACTAGTGCATATACCTTGTAAGGTGGTCTGGTGTAATAACGCCAGGCGGGGTAATAACGCCAAGTGCTAATATATTATGAAATAATCTGGTAAATGACACCCATGTGGTCTGCGCAGAAGGATTTTGAGTTATATAAGTCGCAAAAATTAGCTTCAAGTTAATTTGTTTCATTTTTAGGTCTTATTGTTTTTACAAGCAACGAAAATTAACGCTTGATATAAAATTTGCGAGATAAGTTTTGTGATGTGAAGACTATTTTTTTAAATCCGGAAATACTTTGTTTATTACTTAAATTTGTAGTACATTTCATGGACTTTCAAAATGTTGTTGAAGATTTTGGATATCTTCTCGAGATAATTTGTAATTTAAAATGTACAGCGCAATAACTATAACGGGGTAATAACGCAAATCCTTGGCATTAATACCCCGGCGTTATTACCCATGTAAGTGGGTAATAACGCCAAATAGCATTGGTCAAGAAATCATGCCATTACATTTTATGAATACATATCTGTTAAATTATTTTTTAAATAGATAGTCAATGAGTTGCTGTATCAAATCATATATTTGTTTGAAAAATACAAACTAAAACTGAGCCGTGAAAATTGGTAGAACCTTAACGTGGCGTTATTACCCCAGGGTACCTTATATGCTTATATATATATGTATATATATATATATATATATATATATATATATATATATATATATATATATATATATATATATATATATATATATATATATATATATGTATTAACTTCTGCATGGCTAAATATCATGTACATTTTCATAACTACCTTAAACAAGCGAACAACTTAGACTTAACCCATTCATGTACACCAAGCTTTTCTACCTTAACCGTTTATACGCCGAATTAATATCGCAATGCAATTATAATTTTGTTATTCCTATATTACAGCTTCAAATGTTTTAATTTATGCATACAGTTTTAGATATAAAAAACTAGACATAAAAAAAAACTTAGACATAAAAAAATATTTCTGCGGATTTTTTGCCTGTTTTCATTTCTGTGTTCGTTTTTTGGAACATGATTATTGACTGACAACCTATGCAAATATAACAAATTATTTTCCGCTATATGCTATTGGATATTGTTCTTGAGTATTTTCTAAAATTCCCAAAACATTATATTCTTAGCGGTCAAATGTAAGTAACATAGAGAAAACGATAAAAGCAAATAATGTATTTTTTTTACGCAAATTAATGAATTTACATTTTCTTTATACCTGTGATAAATGCTTAAATATTAATATTTTTCTTCAAAAGTTCGAATCAACCTTATATTTATAGGAAAAATAAGGACATCGTTGTTATGTTGGAAAATATATGTGTTTTATTACAAGTAATGCAATGTTCCCAATTGCGAACATTGGCGTTTAAACGGTTAATTAAAAGTTGTTTGCTGAGAAATAACATCATTGAAGCATTATATACATGCATAGGACATGAATTTGTCAGATTAATTATAAATAATAAAAATATTCCATGTTTCTATATAACACTCAATATACTTTAGCAAATGAAAATAAAAACATAGCATAAAGTATTTTGCCTAATTAAATATTTATCGATAAATGATATATAATGCAAATTAATTAATAAATCTATATCATCTTTATGAAACTAATAACAAAAGATTGAAATGCGGAATATTTAACACAGAACTTGAATTTGAATAACTGATTATTTTTTAAACTACTTTTAGCATTTTAATCTCTACAAGGTAAATTAAGATCAAAATGCCTCCGTAGAAAGAAATTTCATTAAGATCTTTTGACAAAATTTTTACTCCAGAAAATTTGATACAATATTTTAACTAAATCAGTAATTGAAATATTGCATTAGCAAGTAATTAGATTTTGAAGTAGCAGAAAATACCTGAAGATTTCCATCTTTTAACTAATTTATGCTTATAAATGCAATAAAAATATGTATACCATTAAACATGTCAATTTTTTGCGAATATAAACTACGTTATTTTCGTTTTACGAGTAGAAAATTTTTATATTAAATTTGAATTACCAATAAGATATCATGTTCTTCAATAATTTTATTAAGGTAATCTTTGATACAATCTTATTAAATTAAATTAAATTAATTATTCTGCTCAAAACAAAAAAAAAAGGGGCCGATTTAGAAACCTGCACTATATTTTAAAATAATTTCCGTGTTTAATTGTTTCGTGAATAATTTATTGATTTAAGAAAATTAAACTTGAAAAATGTTAATTATCGTAACTATACTTTAATGTTTGGACAGTTTTTAAAGTTTGCAGCATTTTGTACGGTATTTAGTTAACTTGTTATTTTTATTTTCATGTTTATGTGAGCCATTTGTATCTATTTATCTATCTGCTTGTTTACCGCTTTATATATGTATCTAGACACACGGCAGTGCGTTAGCCAAGTTCACAAAGTAGAAAGGCGTAACACTGGCCGTGTGTTATATTACCCGAACCATTTCGGGCCACTTTTCAATCCTCAATAACTTAAATTCTGTTTGACCTACACAATTGCAATTTTTCGTGTCGTGTAAGACCATCTTCTAATTTCCGAATCCTATAATTTTTTTAAAAAATCTTTTACTGTTCACGAGAAATTGGCGTCTGAAAATCACTGTTTTTACCACTGACTCACTGACTTACTCATATAAATGTTTGACTACTTCCAGGTGACTTAGGAAGGTGAAATTTGGTGTGGAGGTAGGTTATTGGATCTATAACTAAGAAAAAATCAGAAATCACCATTAATTAAACATTAATAGTTGGTTAGAAGATAAATATTGGATTACAATGGGAGTTTATGAGAATTTCACAAAATACCAGAAATAGTGCCAAGTTGGCGTCACTTTTGGCGAGTATCGGGGCTAATCTCTGAAACTACCAAACCGATTTCAAAAGCAATGGTACCGAAATGGTGGTATTCGCCCCAGTTCAAACATAGACTATATCTTATGGCTGTGTCACTAACCAAAAGAGGGTTCAGAAGCAAATAACATTATAAAAATGTGATTTTTGTTTTACTGAAGGGCCTAGAAGCACAAAATTTGTATTTATAAGATATAAATGTTCACTAATGACATTTGCTAAAAAATACCAAATATAAAAGTGGTGGAAATCCGCGAAGAGCATTCTGAAAACGTTCTAAATAGCGATTTTAAAACAATCTCAGCAAACAACAAACCGATCTTAAAAGTAATGATATCAAAATGATGATAACAGTCCTTGCTCCAACATAGGCTATATCTTATGTCGATGCCACTAATCCAAAGAGGGTAAAAGAGCAAAAAAGTTCTAAAATTGCGATGTCTGTATGTTAAGGGACTAGAATTATAAAGTTTGGCATTTTAGAGTTTATGGGAATTTCGCGAAATATCAGAAATAGTGCCAAGTTGGCGTCTTTTTTGGCGAGTATTGGGGCTAATCTCTGAAACTATGAACCGATTTCAAAATTAATGGTACCAAAATGATGGTATTCGCCCCGGTTCAATCATAGGCTACATTTTATGTGTATGGCATTAACCGTAAGAGGGTGAAGAAGCAAAAAACATTCTACAAATGCAACTTTTGTATTTCTGAAGGACTTAGAAAAAAAAATTTGGCATGTTAATTATTTATAGGATATAAATGATCTCTAAGGGCATTTGTTAAAACATACAGAATTTAAAAAAGGTGAAAATGCGCGAAAAGCGTTCTAAAAATGTTCTGAATTGGGATTTTTAAGCAATCTCAACAAACAACAAACCGATCTTAAAAGTAATGATATCAAAATGACGGTGACAGTCCTTGCTCCAATATAGGCTATATCTTATGTCGATGCCACTAATCCAAAAGGGTTAAAAGAGCAAAAAAATTCTAAAAATGTGATGTCTGTATGTTAAGGGACTAGAACCTTCATCAAACATAATGAACATCAAATCTGGCATGTTCATTACTTATATAAATGATCACTAAGAACATTTGTTAACAAATACAAAATTAATAAGGGGTAAAAATGCGAGAAAAGCGTTCTAAAAACTTTGTAAATATCAATATTTGAGCAATATTGGGAAGTTAGCGAACCGATTAAAAAAAAAAAAAGGATGTCAAAATGATGGCGATTGTCCTTGACCTAACAAAAGTATTGGATAAATTGTCAGATTACAATGGGGGTCTATGGGAATTTAGCGAAATACCAGAAATAGCGCCAAGTTAGCATCACTTTTGGCGGGTAATTTTTGTCGTCAATCTGGCGATATATCGCCAATTTGGCGACAAACTCTTTTGGTCGACTAGAAAATCAAGTAGTACCCAATCACATAAAAGAAACATCCTTATTAGTGGAATTTAAAGGAACATAAGCAGTCCTAATGTTAAAATTTTTAAATTTGATTGAAAAAGCAGTAAATAAACGGAGGAAAAAACTGTAAGATTAATTAATGTTAAATAAAACTAATTTAATTTTAAGCCTATTTATTTCAAAAAGGAAACAAATACCTACTTATTTGACAAAAAATAATGATATCCTATCAGAAACATGAATGTGAAAAAATGCCAAATTCATTAAAGATTTCGCTAATAAAAGAAGTTATTTGACAAAAAATAATGATATCCTATCAAAAACATGAATGTGAAAGAATGCCAAGTTTGTTAAAGGTTTTGCTAATAAAAGAAGTGAGATCTAACCGCAAACCAAGTTCTTTCAAAGCTCCTTAAATCATAGCTCCTGTCATGCATAATATTCTTCGAATGCTTAAAATGATTTAGTATGTTACTTGTTATTCAATAGAGCGACTTGGCAAGTTTTCAGCCACCAACTTTAAGTCAGAGTACAATTTAATCTAGAATCTGATTGGCAAAGATCTAGTCAATCGAGAGTTCGAATAAGAACATTAATGTTAAGGTATTGATAAATTAATTAAGTGATCAACTTTAAGTTCTGATCAATTAAATAAAGAAATTTGAATAAGAGAAAACTTGCCAAGTCGCTCTATTGAATAACAAGTAACATACTAAATCATTTTAAGCATTCGAAGAATATTATGCATGACAAGAGCTATGATTTAAGGAGCTTCGAAAGAACTTGGTTTGCGGTTAGATCTCACTTCTTTTATTAGCAAGACCTTTAACAAACTTGGCATTCTTTCACATTCATGTTTTTGATAGGATTTAAATATACTTTTTGAAGATTAACGTAATAATTTATTAAGCATATGATACTAGCAATTTAATAAATATCTATAATAATAAAGAGACAAGTATGTGTGTGTGTCAGCACTGTTCTGAAGAGACCGCTGCTTGTAGAGCTACAACATTTGGAGGGAAGGTACCTCTACACATGTAACTTTGCACCTCGAAGCCCGATTTTTGATTTTTTGATTGGAATTTTTTTATTTAATTTTTAGGCGATTTTTCCATATTAGTGAAAGGAATACGGTTTCATTATTTTCACTCAATATAGTAATTTTTCTTCTCTTTTAAATAAAGTTTATTCAGAATTCGTGCGGTGATTTTTGAATTTTTAGCTAAATTTTCTAATGCGATTTTTAGTGTTTTTTCGCTTTTTGCGGCTACTTTTTGACAATGATAAAAACAAAATTGATTCAAACTTTCAACCGAATGAACTAAATTTTGTCTGCTATGATTTTTTAATTTCAGCGATTTTCAATGCGATTTTCGATGTGATTTTTAGCGATTTTTTTATTTTTTATGCGTTTAGCATAATTTTTTTTTCATTTTTAACAAAATTATAAGCTTTTGTATGCATCATGATCTTATCTATTCTTCAGTTGCATGTAAGAAAAGTAAAGAAGCAAAAAACAAAAATAGCGAATGAGCAATAAAGTTGTTAATTAGGATATTCACAGTAATCTATAATAATAATGAGACAAGTATATGTGTATGTCAGCGCTGTTCTGAAGAGACCGCTGCATGTAGAGTTACAAAATTTGGAGGGAAGGTACCTCTATACATGTAGTTTTGCATCTCGAAGCCCGATTTTTTTATTTTTTTTTATTAGAATTTTTAGGCGATTTTTAGCGCTCTTTTTATGTTTCGAGGCGATTTTTCCATATTAGTCAAGAAATACGGTTTTATTCTTTTCATTCAATATAATAATTTTTTTCTCTTTTCAATAAAGTTTATTCGAAATTCGTGCGGCGATTTTTGGAACTATAAACGACTTTTTTATTGCGATTTTTAGTACTTCTACACAATGAGGCTTTTTTTGAGAATCAAAAATAAAATTGTTTCAAAGCCTAGTTAACTAAATTTTCTCTGGTAAGATTTTTTAATTTCAGTGATATTTTTCATTGCGATTTTCAGTACGATTTTGGATGAGGTTTTTAACGATTTTTGTGCGTTTAGCATCGGTTTTTTATCATTTTTGTCAATATTACAGATTTTTGTACGCATCATGGTCTTATCTATTTTTAAATTGCATGTAAAAAAGCAAAAACCATAAAACTAATGAATTAGCAGTAAAGAAATTATTTTGAATATCCACAGTAACCTACACTAATAAAATAACTAAACGCACTGTCTGTGTGCATGTATGATTTTGTGAGATGGATAGCAAAATCTATGGCACTTACGAGGCTCAAAACTTTCTTGAAAGTACCCCCAAAATCTCTCCTGATTTATCTGACATTGAAATTTTCAAAATTGTAATTATTACTTGAGTAGTTCCTCTCCCATTTCCCATTCCAGTCCTTTTGAACATTTTAATCGCTAAATATTACTTGTTCATTTTTTAAACCAATTTTTCAAACAGTCATTGGCCATTTTTTCCAGACAACGTAATTTCACATATTTCGAGTTAGAGATAAAATCACAAATTTTATGTTTCTATAATATTATTATCTCGGAACCGTGCAACGCCGGGCGGGTCAGCTAGTTTCGAATAAAGAAAAATCAATTTACTTTTATCCAATAATTACTTTTAATGTACTCTACTATTTATCACTTAAATACTCAAATAGAACGAAATCACATTAAGTCAAAATGTATAACATATTTCATCATCTTGTTAAAACATTTGAACAACATAAAGAAAAATCCTAAACTAATTGTAAAAAAATAAATTTATTAACATCTATTCAAAAAATCACGAGATAACATGAACAAAAATAATATAATAAATTACTTTTATTTCAGCTATATTCAGTAAATATAATCCTGTCAAAAACATGAATGTGAAAGAATGCCAAGTTCGTTAAAGGTTTCGCTAATAAAAGAAGTGAGATCTAACTGCAAACCAAGTTCTTTCGGAGCTCCTTCAATCATAACTCCTGTCATGTATAATATTATTCAATTGCTTAAAATGATTTGTTATGTTACTTGTTATTCAATTGAGCGACTTAGCAAGTTTTCTCTTATTCATTTTTTTCTATTTAGTTGATCCGAAATTAAAGTTGATCCCTTCCTTAACTTATCAGTACCCTAACTTCAATATACTTATTCGAACACTCGATTGACTAGATCTTTGCCAATCAGATTCTAGATTAAATTATACTCTGACTCAAAGATTAAAGTTGGCAGCTTAAAACTTGCCAAGTCGCTCTATTGAATAACAAGTAACATAACAAATCATTTTAAGCAATTGAATAATATTATACATGACAGAAGTTATGATTGAAGGAGCTCCGAAAGAACTTGGTTTGCTGTTAGATCTCACTTCTTTTATTAGCGAAACCTTTAACGAACTTGGCATTCTTTCACATTCATGTTTTTGCAGGATATCATTATTTTTTGTCAAATCACTTCTTTTATGAGCGAAACCTTTAACGAACTTGGCATTTTTTCACATTCATGTTTTTGATAGGATATCATTATTTTTTGTCAAATAAGTAGGTATTTGTTTCCTTTTTTGAAATAAATAGGTTAAATTAGTTAAATTAGTTTTATTTAATATTAATTAATCTTTCAGCTTTATCCTGCATTTATTTACTATTTTTTCAGTCAAATTTAAAAATTTAATATTAGGACTGCTTATGTTTTTTTTAAATTCCACTAATAAGGATGTTTCTTTTACGTGATTGGGTACTACTTGATTATTTCGTCGACCAAAAATGTTTGTAGCCAACTTGGCGAAATATCGCTATATTGATGACAAAAATTACGCACCAAAAGTCATGCTAACATGGCGCTATTTCTGGTATTTTGCCAAATTCCCATAGATTCCCATTGTAATCTGGTAACTTATCCAATAATTTTATTAGAGGAAGGACTGTCGCCATCATTTTGGCATCTTTTTTTTCTTTCTAAATCGGTTCGCTAACTACCCAAGATTGCTTAAATATTGCTATTTAGAAAGTTTTTAGAACGCTTTTCACGCATTTTTACCCCTTTCAAATTTTGTATTTGTTAACAAATGCTCTTAGTGATCATTTATATCTTATAATTAATGAACATGCCAAATTTTATGTTTTTAGGCCCTTAACATACAGACACCGCATTTTTAGAAGGCTTTTTGCTCTTTTACCCCCTTTGGATTAGAGGAATCGACATAAGATATAACCTATATTGGAGCAAGGACTATCACCATCATTTTGATATCATTACTTTTAACATCGGTTTGTTGTTTGCTGAAATTGCTTAAAAATACCAATTAAGAACATTTTTAGAAAGCTTTTCGCACATTTTCACCCCTTTTGAATTCCGTATTTTTTATGAAATGCCCTTAGAAATCATTTATATCTTATAAATAATTAACATGCCAAGTCTGATAGTTCTATGTCCTTCAGTAACACAAAAGTTGCATTTCTAGAATGTTTTTTGCTTCTTTACCCTCTTTTGGTTAATGGTATATGCATAAAATATAGCCTATGTTTGAACCGGGGCGAATACCATCATTTTGGTATCATTAATTTTGAAATCGGTTCGGTGGTTTCAGAGATTAGCCCCGATACTCGCTAAAAGTGTCGCCAACTTGGCACTATTTCTGATATTTCGCGAAATTCCCATAAACTCTAAAATGCCAAACTTTGTTTCCAGTCCAGTCCCTTAATATACAGACATCGCATTTTTAGACTGTTTTTATGCTCTTTTACCTCCTTTGGGTTAGTGTAATCGACATAAGATATATCCTATGTTGGAGCAAAGACTGTCATCATCATTTTGATATCATTACTTTTAAGATCGGTTTGTTGTTTGCTGAGATTGTTTTAAAATTGGTATTTCGAACTTTTTTAGAACGCTCTTCGCGGATTTTCACCCATTTAAATTTGATATTTTTTAGCAAATGTCATTAGTGATCATTTATATCTTATAAATAATTAACATGCCAAATTTTGTGCTTCTAGGCCCTTCAGTAAAACAAAAATCACATTTTTAGAATTTTTTTCGCTTCTTAACCCTCTTTTGGTTAGTGGCACAGACATAAGATATAGTCTATGTTTTAACCGGGGCGTATACCATCATTTTGGTACCGTTACTTTTGATATCGGTTCGGTAGTTTCAGAGATTAGCCCTGATACTCGCCAAAAGTGACTCCTACTTGGCACTATTTCTGGTATTTTGGGAAATTCTCATAAACTTCCATTGTAATCCAATAATTTATCCTCTAACCAACCATTAATATTTAATTAATGGTGATTTCTGATTTTTTCCTATTTATAGATCCAATAACCTACCTCCACACCAAATTTCAACTTCCTAAGTCACCTGGAAGTAGTCAAACATTTCTATGAGTGAGTCAGTGAGTCAATGGTAAAAACAGTGGTTTTCAGGCGTCAATTTCTCGTGAACGGTAAAAGATTTAAAAAAAAAAATAGGATTCGGAAATTAGAAGATGGTCTTACACGACACAAAAAATTGCAAGTGTGTAGGTCAAATAGAATTTAAGTTATTGAGGGGTCAAAAGTGGCTCGAAATGGTTCGGGTAATATAACCCACGGCCGCTGTGTCGCCTTTTACTTTGTGAACTTGGCTGACACACTGCCGTGTGTCTAGATAGCAAAACATAATAAATTACTTTTATTTCAGCTATATTCAGTAAATATAATAGCAAAACATTTTTTTTCATTACTGCTTTTAAAATGAAGTAACATATTCATGAAGCTAAAAGAAATTGTAGGTTAAGGTAATTACATTCTGTGATTTGCCACGAAGCGAATAATTACGATTTAAATCAAAGCTCCCTTCTTATGTGCTAATCAAAAATACTTCAGTGCCTATCATTTGTAATTTGTTAAATATTTATGTATGTTTTCCTAACTAAAATTATTCCACCATTTAGAAGTATTTAAAATTGTTAAACATTTATTATTTCTTTAAAACTAATCAATTAAAATTAAAATTAGCGAGGTAATTAAGAGGAATTAACAGGCGGATTTGGAGTACTATCGGTAGGCATTATTTTAAAAATGGTATACAGTAAAACCTCCATAACGGACACTCCCGAATAGCGGACACCTTTATTTAACGGACACTTCTCCAATTCCCACTCCCAAAACCTAAATTTTTGTATATTTAACCTCTGAATAACGGACATTCCGAATAGCGGACAGTAATTTTGACGATAAAAGATGAAATAATATTTTTCAATGAGAAAAAAAAAAAGTAAAAAGCTTCTAAATTTATCAGATTAATGTGTCAAGCATCAAGAAACAAAGAAAAACAAAAAAAATATTTTAGTAGGGCTCATTCATAAAATTCAATGAGTAATTAACTAGATTGCATATTGCATAACATAGAAGAGATAAATCAGAGACATCACACGGCGTCTATATGATTGGAGCAAAAGAAAAATAATCACTGAAAACCTAAAGTACATTTTATTTATGTGTTTTTACTCTGTTATAAAACAAAGAAAAGGGTTACTCTATTTTATTTATTTATTTATTTATTTATTTATTTTTTATTGGGAAATTGCATATTGATAATTTTGGCAGAGAGAATTAAAGGCGCCAAGAATGCCATTAGAATAGGGGGTAAAAAAACTACTTCTCAATGTTTATTGCTCTTTTCGATTTTTGTGAGCGTTACTTTAACAATGGCCTCAAAAAGAAAACGATTAACTTTAAAAGAAAAATTTGAAATTGTAAGTGTATCTGAGAGAGAGAAATTAAGTTTACGGATACTTGCTGATCGTTTTAAAATAGGTAATACACAGGTGGGCGAAATTTTACGAAATAAAGAAGAAATAAGAAATTTATGGATTACTAACTCAAACGAGAACACCAAAAATGTGAAATTGAGGAAGACTAATTCCATTGAAATTGATTCTATAATTCTGAATTGGTTTACTTCTGTTCGTTCTAAAAACATTCCTATCAATGGACCTTTGATTCAGGAAAAGGCTTTGGAAGTCGCTAAAGAACTCGGATTACACGATTTTAAGGCTTCCAGTGGATGGCTAAAAAAGTTCGATCTCGGCATAACATCTCTTTCAAAGCAATATGTGGGGAAGCAAAATCTGTAGATCTTGAAGAGGTGAAGGATTGGCAAGAACGACTTCAATCAATTTGTGAGGTTACGAGGAGAGAAACATTTTTAATGCCGATGAAACCGGACTCTTTTTTAGAATTTTTCCGAATAAGACTTTATGTTTTAAAAAGGATGATTGTATCGGCAGAAAAATGCCAAAAGAGCGACTCACTATTTTATTATGTTCCAATATGTTAGGAGAATTTGAAACCCATCTTATTATTGAAAAATCTCTGAAACCCAGGTGTTTTCCAAAGAATATTCAATTTAATAAATTTGGTATTGTGTGGAGAGCAAATAAGAAGGCATGGATGGCCAGTCCTTTAATGATCGAATGGTTAACTTCGTTTGATAATAGGATGAAAAAACAACAAAAAAAAGTTCTATTGTTTTTGGACAATGCAAGTTCTCATCCAAAACATTTGAAGTTGGACAATGTTAAAATTGTGTTTTTTCCCCCAAACTCAACTTCAGTATGCCAACCACTTGATCAAGGTGCAATACGCAATTTTAAAGCCTTGTACAGAAAGCTTTTATTACGTCACATTATTTCAAAGTTAGATACTATAGATACAGTTGAGAACTGTGTAAAATTAGTTAATGCTCTCGATGCTGTAATTTGGATTTCGTCAGCTGTTAAAAGCATAAAACCGGAAAGCGTAAGACAGAGTTTCAGAAAAGCAGGCTTTATTTTAAGCGAAAATGAAACGCACATTTCCGACACAAATGAAAATTTAAGCGAAATAAGTGAATTAATGGAATATATCAGAAGTAAAGAAACTGCCGAAAATTTCATTAGTATTGATGATGAATTGCCTACTGAAGAAGACTCAGCTGATATATGTGATTATATTCCTTCAGAATTTTCGGCAAAAGCTGACTCTATTAGTGATGAAGAAACAGATACGGAAACTGGAGATGTTTCTTGTAATATCGAGAACTTCCAAGAAGCAGCAAAATATAGTGAGCAGTTACACAATTTTTTTGTAAAAAAAGATGATTCAGAAGGATTAAAACTATTGACTGAGTTAAAACTTCGCATTGAAAAACAAATTACTTGTAATCGCAAGCAAAAGCAAACTTTAGAAACAGATTTTTTTCATAAGAATATGATAAACAAGGAATAAAGGTATGCACAATTTTATTTCAGTTTTATTGCTTAAAAAATAATTTTAATTTTTGATTAATCATATAGTATAAGTTTTAGGATACATAAAAGTCAATTAATGAAACATTGTGCTTTTTTTTGCAATTTTGCTTTTCTTTTGAATATTTGGGCTTTTCCCAATAGCGGACACCTCTGTATAGCGGACAGTTTCCGCGCTCCCGAGGTGTCCGTTATTTAGAGGTTTTACTGTATTCAAAAGGACTTATTAATGTTGAATAGCACTGAACAAAACGAGTTTTGCCAGGGAAACTACTGTTTCTAATTTCATTCTTTAGGCTTAGCGAGATTCTTTTTTTAAAGGAAGATGCTTGCTTATAATTATGCCTCTCTCATGAACAAAACTGGCGATTATTTAAGTTACTTCAATGATCTGAAAAAGCAATTCACGGATTTTACTAAAATTGAATATCGATTTATATCTAGATAAAACTAGTCGTTGGGGGACACCGTAATACTTACCCATCATGGATATGTATATGAAAATAAAACATGTAAAAACTATTTATACAATGCATTGCAATTCATAAACAAAATTTAAATATTGTTAATGTACATAGTAATGCTTTATTAAAGAACTGCTGATGTACCAATTTCGACAAATTATATAAAACGCCAAACTACTCAAGTAGTACCGAACTACGTAAAAGAAACATCCTTATAACTCAAAAATAATAATTCTATTAACTAACAATTAACTGTGTCGGATTAAGCGTCTCATTTTCAATTAAAACATACCTCTGAATTGAAATTTGAATGAAATACAGGGTCATGAAAAATCGAAGAATGTGGAAAACAAGATTACAAATATCTCGGCAACTAATAATCCGATTGACTTTGTTCTATATGCAAAATGTGTGTTATTTTATTGTCTTTTACGTCCATTCCTTAGAACAATAAAATTCGAAAATTTTTATGTACCTTTCATCAGAACGAATTTTTCGAGAGTCCGAAAAAAATAGTTCCGGATAACCGAGGTTGCTGATATTAAATAGGGTTCGTCCCATTCATACATACTAACTACATACAAAATTTCAAGTCTCTATCTCAATTTGTTCGGGAGATAGAGCGTTTACAGACAGACAGACTGACAGACAGACGGACAGCAATTTTTTTTTTCTAAAATTATGTTTTTCGGAATCTCCACTATCTAAAAAGTGTAAATCCGTCAAAAAAATTTTTTTGATTTTCAAAACGATTGCAAGACTTACCCTATACTACGTATGATGGGTAAGTATAATGGTGCTGATTAAGTTTTGACAATTCTCAAAGTATAAACTATGATTAATATTCATAAAAGTCATTATTATAGAAGATTGGTCCTACTTTCTTATATAAGAAATTTCTAAATAGCATTTGTATGGAGTGACCACTTTCTATTTCTAATGTACATATGCTATAACATTTTTAAATAAAATTTTACGTATAAAGACTTAAGAAAAAAATTAAAATATCTCTTTCTTGATTTATATCTAACACTTTCTTTAAATCATTTTTTTTCTCCTTTTTAGGTGCGTTCGTAATTATGTAAATACGTAGCACCTATTGTTGTCGCTCAGTCCGTCCGTCTGTCTGTCCGTCTGTCTGTCTGTCTGTCTGTCCGCATATAACAACGCAAAAACTACCCAACCGAATCGTTTGAAATTTAAAATACATAATTATTACATAAGTTTGTCGAGTCATTTCAAATTTTATGAAAATCGGATGCATAGATCAATTACAGGGGCAATCAAAATTATTCCATTACATTACGGTCAATGGGGAAAAAAGTTACAAATGCATTTTAATCGTTTGAAATTTAAAATACATAATTATTACATAATTTTGTCGAGTTATTTAAAATTTTTTGATAATCGGGTGCATAGATCAGTTACAGGGGCAATCAAAAGTATTCAATTACATTATGGTCAATGGGGAAAAAGTTTCAAATGTATTTTGTACGTTTGAAATTTAAAATACATAATTATTACATAATTTTGTCGAGTTATTTCAAATTTTATGAAAATCGGATGCATAGATCAATTACAGGGGCAATCAAAAGTATTCCATTACATTACGGTCAATGGGGAAAAAAGTTTCAAATGCATTTTAATCGTTTGAAATTTAAAATACATAATTATTACATAATTTTGTCGAGTTATTTCAAATTTTTTGATAATCGGGTGCATAGATCAATTACAGGGGCAATCAAAAGTATTCGATTACATTATGGTCAATGGGGAAAAAGTTTCAAATGTATTTTATACGTTTGAAATTTAAAATACATAATTATTACATAATTTTGTCGAGTTATTTCAAATTTTATGAAAATCGGATGCATAGATCAATTACAGGAGCAATCAAAAGTATTTCATTACATTACGGTCAATGGGGAAAAAAGTTTCAAATGCATTTGAATCGTTTGAAATTTAAAATACATAATTATTACATAATTGTGTCGAGTTATTTAAAATTTTTTGAAAATCGGATGCATAGATCAATTACAGGGACGATCAAAAGTATTCCGTTACATTACGGTCAATGGGGAAAAATGTTTCAAATGCACTTTAATGGTGTTACACTCATTCGAAATTAATAAAATTTATATGCAACTATAAAGAACATATTATAATATACATTTTAGGTAACTTGTGGTGCACAGAACATTTGTTATTGATTTACAAAGCCACACAAAAATATTCCATTACAAAATGGTATAGGGAGAACATTGTTTGATGAGTGTTTTAATTGTATTTCACTATTTGCAATTTCATGAGATTGATATATGAGAGTAATATTTTTAAAACTTCGTTATCGTACGAACGCACCTCATTTGCTACGCTTCACGTGCAATTTCCAACTTGTTACTAATATATTTCATGTAGGTTTTTTTTTTTTTGATTTATATATACATATTATCTGCTCTTTTTTTTTAATTTTTCATTGATTAAATTTAATCAAAATGTATGCGAAGATATATACTTTTTAAACAGGTACAAAATTATCCTTCCATTATGCAGTCCATTAACGCAAGCCTTATAATTAAAAGGGGAAAAATGGAATGCTGGAGGGAGATAATTAAAATACATCTAAAAATTCTTTGCGTGATAAAAAAAAAAGATTAAGCTGAATTTTGGAATATTAAATTAATTGGTAATTATGAAAAACATTTTTTTCTCCTTAAATTTTCCAGTTTCAATTCATAAATTATAGCAGTAAATTAAGCTATTCTAAATAATATTTAATGTATTTTTAATTGTCGGGTGTAGTGATGAACGATAACAAGTTTGACCAATTAAATTTGTAACTCTTTCACTACTAACTAACTATCTTATCAGGTATTAAAAAACCACATAATTTATTTTTTTGAAAATTTTTCATTTGATTACATTAATTTTTAAAAAGAAATTTCTAATATATATGAACACAGAATACTAATCAACAGTAAATCGATTATATGTACTCACTCTAATACAGAATAAAAAAAAATCTATAAATGTAATTTAAATTATTAATACGACTCGAATAAAAATATCATGCTTAAAGATGAGAAAATACTTTATTCAATTTGAGAGTGTGTAATAAAAATATCTTTATCTGTTTTTAAAAATCACGAACCTATAGGACGTACTTTTTACATACCAGTACTATAAAATTAATATAAAAAATATTTTAAATACAATAGTGTAGTTAAATTTATTTCAATTTATTGTAAAACACTTCGTTTTAAAGTATTCCTACAGAAAAAAACTTATTTCAGTTTGTACGCACTACACTTTAAAAAATAAATAAATAAATAAATAAATAAAATAAATAAATAAATAAATAAATAAATAAATCTATAAAGTTACTAAATTATCTCTAGGAAACTGAGATTCCAAGAATTTTTCATGTAACGGTAACAACAAATATTCATGTAAAAGAACAGGTTACAGTTTTTTACTGTTACCATTATATGAAAAGTTCTTGGAATCTCAGTTTCCTAAAAAAAAATTTAGTAAATTTACAGAGTTTTTTTTACAGTGTACATTTCAACGAGTGACACTTAAAGAAAATGTATGCTTTATCTTTTAATAAAAATAACTTCATGTTTATTATTTTTATTTTTATTATTATTATTTTTGTTGTTGTTGTTGTTGTTGCTATTGTTGTTCCTGCTGCTGTTCTTAGTATACTTAATTTTTTTCTTCTATCAGTGTATTTGCTACATTTTGTTAAAAAACAAACGATATAGTAGCTGTATCTGCAATCAAGCACATGCAATACAGTATCTGCAATGTTTATAACATTAACAAGTGATTTCAAATAGTTAAAAAAAAGACATTTTTAATATAAGTTAGCATTTTTTAAATTTCTTAAATAAAAACATGTTCTTCATTATCGTTATGGTGTCTAATCGCTTTTAATGATGAATTATTAGCTTTTACAATGTACAAAAATATAAAAATAATTTTAAAAAACTGTAAAGATAATGATTTTTTACAAAGAAACTGGGACTCCTTGAACTATTTATGTACAGTTATATTATCGAATGCGTTACATGAATTTTTGCTATTAACGATACATGAAAATAATCAGGAATCCCAGTTTCTTAGAAAAACTTAATAACTTTACAGCTTCTTTTTTACAGTGTAAAAATCGCACATTTTATTTTTTTGCTCCTTTGAATGGATAAAAATTGTACTATCAATTGCAACATATTTTTTTCAAGGCTTTATTCTAACTTACAGACATGCATTTATTTATTTTTTCAAAAAAAAAAAATCGCAAATTTGGTATTTTAATACCATCTATATCGTCTGTCCGCATCTGTATACTTTCAGTTTATAACCTTCCCCTTTTTTTCATCGGCCTTTACAAGGAAAAAGTATTGAATTCGTAAAAAAAAAATGCTAATTCCGGTTTCCGACGGACTTCCAAGTTTAGAATTCAGCGATACCAGAATAAATGCTTTTTATAAAATGTATGTCTAAGACTCTTTTGTATGTCAAGTGTTTCGTCTGTCTGTATGTCACATAAATTTTATTGTAGGGCATTTTTTAATGAACTTGTAAATGATGCATAAAAAATTAAGCATTTTAATTAACACCTTAAAGAAAACAGTATGTACCTTATCAGCATCAATTTATGTATTGAAATGCTATCGAATAATTTAAAATATATGATACACAATAATAATAATAATAAAATATTTCAGGTTCTTTTATAAAAAGTATCAAAATTTGTATTCATTATAGTCATAAAGCTAATCACCTTCACACGTCTTACACACGGAATTAACATTAAAAGCTTTATGCGTTTTACCGCCTTCTCTTAGCTATTACACCATTTATTAAAACTAGCTTTAAAAGATTACTTTAACTCGTGCAAGCAAAATTTTGGGATATTGAAGGAAATTTTATCTTTATAAACTTAATTTCATTTCATCATAATTTCGATGGATTCTTTCTGAAGGGCCATCAATAGCAGTTTTACATGGAATTAATAAGTTGTAATTATTGAACAGCATTATCCTGATGAAGATCACAGATGAAGATCGAAACTCTGATTATTTTAACTTTAATGTTTGTTACACGTGTTACACACAAAATAATACTTTCGAATATGCATGAATTTAACAGATTTAGGACTATTACCGCCTTATCATTACTACTATTAAACCATTTATTTGTATGAGAATGTTATTTTATGCATTTGTATAAAATTGCGCATAATGGCGCAATTCGTCATCATTTAAAATTTCTCAGAATAAGCTAAATTGGCTGCATTGCCATCATAATCAGGCTGCGTAATTTAGAACTGATAGTCCAGCTCATATTAACAAGATTTCACAACGTGCCGAGTGTGTCGAATTTGCAGAAGCGTGTAAACATAAATGCTCCACGTCCATTCCAATAAACGATGAAAGATACACAATTAAGATAAAACGCTTCAAATGGAGTTAACGCATCCATGCGAGGCGGTGGTTGACGCCATTAATGTTTCCGCTTTTAATGCGTTCGTCTGTCTACTTCGAGGTACGGTAGACAACCTCCGTTGAGACACCCCAGATTCTAAAAGCACGCTCATTCCATTGGATTTAAAAAATGAAATATAAATTATAAGAAGATGGGCGTTCTCTCAGTAAATAGGTTTCCATTAATTTTGCTTTGATTGGAGATATTTAACGCCAAATCAGCCGCTGTTTAGATACAATGTTAAAAATATTTAAAAATATTAAAAATAAGCTAATGTAAAATGAATTAGATAAACTGATTCTTTGTCTCTTGATATTGTTTAACAACGTTATAAGGAAATTCTTTTCAAAGATATTTGAACAGTATCGTTTGAAATCTGACATAATTTTTGATAAAATATTCTTTCACTTTTTAATATTTACGTGAAAATTGTATTATTGTTTGAAAAAAATACTTTTTGCGTTGTCTTAGAATTCACAACAGCAGTTGAAAAGATTATCTCATAATGTGAAATACATGTCCCGCAAAATTATATTTTTTAATTTAAACTGTTTTTCATTGTTCATATTTCATATACAGTCGATTCTCGTTAATACGAAATCAGAGAATTCGAATCTTCGCTTAATTCGAAATAAACACAAGTCCCAAAATTTCCAATAGCAGAAAAACGTTTAAAATTTTCATTTATTCGAACTCATTTTCCTTTGACTTCGTCAAGTTGTTATTAATTTACAGGGCCACACAAATAGTCCATTACATAATAGTATACAAAGTAGCATTGTTTAGGACGCGCTTCAGTATTATTAAGCAATTATACATGTTATGAATTTCAAATATGTTGTTCAGGTTTACTACACGTTAATTCATGTATAACAGAAAGCTGATAGTATTTACAGTGTCACACAAATGATTTCGGCCACTTTATTGTATCGAAAATACTGTTTACCATTACACCATTACACCATTTTAATTTTGTTATAGAACAAACTCATCTCATTTGCTATGCTTGATGTGCAATTTTCAACATGTTTAGAAGGTTTTGTTCTTGTTCAGTTTTATTGATATAATAAAAATATACTTTGAAAAAAAAACTTGATTATTTTTATGACAATGTTTCTAATTTGAAAATCAAAAACCCTCGTGTAACCCTTCACCATGGAAATTTTTAGATATTAAAACTTATATACTGAAATTTTACACGATCATTTTATCCAAAAATAACCAAATAAAAACAAATTACCCAATGTAACACAATAACGCATTAAATAACCCAATCTTGAGCAAAAAGAAAGTTTTTTTCAAAGTTATGAATACATTTTTAAAGATTCAGAGGCATTTAAATATAAACAATATGTATTCTTATTCTTATTGAATAAAGCTAAACTTCTCACACTCTATTTTTTTAACTGTGCAATGTTTCATTCTGTTGTTTGCCATGTTTATAAAATAAATCCTGTTCTAAATATTGACTAAATTTTTACGATATTTTGATTGTCGAAATGCTCTAGTTCGTTTCAAATATATTGTTTTACTGAAAAAGTAATTTAAAAAACTCGAAAGATTTATTTTTCCTGAGTATGGAAAAGAATTTGTTCTAAAAGAGATTTTGATCCAAGTTAGAATACAGAGAACAGGCATGACGACATAAGCGTTCACTTAAAAAAAAAAAAAATCAAAAGTAGACGAAAATAGATAAATGATTATGCATAAAAAATACACATTCGATTTTTAAAAATTAATCCGAGAAATTTATCGTCTGAGTATTAATACTGTGAATTAACGTCCCATTATCAATGTAACTGCTTCTCATAAAAAAAATTGGAACAATGTGCCAACTCATGCAGCTTAGTTTTAAAAAAACATTGCTTGCAATGTAAATCATCCCCATGTTGCATGAACCATCACATTCGGTCAATGTAGCTCTCTCAATGTAGTCTCTCTCTATTTAATTTCAAAAATCGAACCAGAGATGAAGAATACAAGATTGGATAGCCTGGATTTGGTCAGGGAAAAAGCGATAGAAACTCAACAAACTGATACAAATAGGGATGTAGTGGAGGGTATCCATACCTTCATGTTTTTTATCACAACTTCCGTAAACTCTCTGTCTTCCCCAAATAAAAGTAGGGGATGGTGGTGTACCTTGGACCTATGCTAATTCTAGCTTTACTTGTTTATATCAGTAAACAAAAGCATGTGTTAAATATTTGCCACCAGAGGTCTCATTTAAGTTCTTGGCATTTGTTTAGAATCTCAACTAACTGTAAAATTTTAAAAAAAGGGAAATTCACCTTTCAAAAGTAAAATTTGCTATTTTTATGTTATTTTTATACTAAAACATATCTAATTTTTTATGAGGATTATACATAATAAAGCAATGCTCTGACTACTATACTATGTGTTTTAGATAAAGTTAGATATAACCTTAATATTATGATTAGTAGTTTTGTTTTTAAGTGTCAAGTGGTGTATCTTGAACCTAGTAAAAGTGGTGTACCTTCGACTGCGTTCAAAGTACACTAGATTTTCTCTAATGGTTCTGAAAGCTAGCTCAAGAAGTTAATATCTGGAATTTACTTATCTAATTAAAATCTTGGTTAAAAATAAATATAATTACTAATATAAATAAGATTTAATGCCTTTCATGATTATAGTAAGTATAAATGTTCTGAAGTTTTATGTCTATTTAATTTTTTTAAACTAATAAACAATGAAATGCATCAAAAATTTATATATGTAGCTTCTTGATTAATAAATGTTGTTTTTAATAGCTAAAAATAAGTTTATTTCCATTCTTAGTAATGGGAGGGAGGTACACCACTAGTGGTGCACCTCGGTCTTATTTTCATTTTACTTTTAATTGAAAATTTTTCATGGAAATTATTTATATAAAAATTTAAGACAAATATATGTTGTGTATAACATCATAAAGTTAAAAAAAATTTTTTTAGTTTTTTTTTTTTTTTTACTTTATTGGACTATTTCACTTTACTTCACTGAACTACAACACTGGATCAAATATGAATTAATATGAATTCTAGCATTGCTTTGCACCTTGAAGATTTGAATTGAGCATGGAAGAAATCGAAATTCAATTCAAATTGAAGGCTATAGAAAAAAAAATCTAATAAATAAATGATAACTTCTTATTTATGTATTATTTAACATTAAATATGACAGTGTGAATTCTTTGCAATAATCTGAAAATATCTAATTTGTAAAAAAGTCTTATCATAAATTTTATACACACGCTTAAATCTTACAAAATTCTGTGAAATAAATTGCAAAATAAATGTATTGAACATATCCATCATATTTATATGCATTCAAAATACAAAATCGAATAAGTTGTTAAAAACTATTTTTTAACTATTACACATTTCTCAAAAGCATTAACAAAGCAATTTTATTCATTGAAACTTGTCATTTAGTCACTTAAAATTCCACAGATAAATTTCAAAAGTCTGCTTTAAGACTTTTATAACTTCTGACATTTTAAAGTTCTTTCATTATCTCCCATTATAGCATGAAAGGATGAATCTTTTTCGTAATTTATATTGCAATACTATACATTGCGCACATTAGAATATTTTGGCATTCTTATTTGAAATAAACTTATTCCGTGAAATGTATTGTGGTAAAAACTATTTTTCTTATCAATGAGTAAACATAAGTAATGTGATTTTTGAAATATGCATACATAGAAATGTCTACATGTAAAACAAAATATGTACAGGGAATTTAGTGAGTTAAAAATAAAGGAGTTATTGAGAATGTTAAGAGTTCTTTAAAGAATTTTAAGAGAGCATAACACAGAATTTTAAAATTCAACACAGCGACACAATTCACATTTTATATCGGATAGAGAACGTATCTTTATCAAGAGAGACAGAAATTTTAATTATTAACAACTTATTGAAACGAAATTTTAATTGTAAGATTGATTTTAAACACGATGATTTCAATTCCTTCGTATAATACTGCAGTTAAACTTCGGGGCCAAATTAAGCTTCGAAATCCGGGATTCCATTTTTTTTTTCAAATTTTAGAACTATTTTATATAGTTTAAGGTATTTTTTACAACTTCGGAATAATATATGTATATATATATATACATTTAGTTTTGTCTTTATAATATATTTTAATATAATACATTTTTAAACAAGAGAAAAAACATAAAAAATGCTTACCTATCAATATTTCTTTATTAACTCCGAGCAAAAAGATATCGATAAAAGCAACCTAAAATTTAACAATAAAAATCATGGTAAAAGAATATATTAGCAATGCGTAGCAATGTAGTAGCAATTTAGTAGCAATTTAGTAACAATGCGTAAAAGCATCTCCAAAACAGTAATTCTATTCATAAATTACAGCAAAATAATTTTGCATGTTACTGTCATATCATCGTAAACGTTTACAAATACATCATGCCATAATTCATAGTATTTTATGCAGAAACTTTTGTGATATGTTTTGGGTAAATAGAAAAGTGAAAACTATGTAGTGATGCAGCTATTTGAGAACAAAATAAAGCCTCTTTCAAACAGATAAAAAAAACTATGAATAGAGCTTTTTTTTACATTTTGAAGTGAATACATTCCGTTTTAAAATCTACAAAAACAACACATAGTTTAGTTCGTTCAATTCACCGGCATCTGCAATATTACACTCTACACATTTCGGGATCATTTCGTGTTGGGAACATTTGCCAATGAATAAATATTGTTGTCTGAATGCCTACTGCATTCCCTTTAACCACGCCACATACAGGGCTTTTATATGGTGAGGATGAAATTATAATAAAAGATTTTATTAATCCATTTTTGAGTTGTGTGGGCTGTATGGGACAGGGAGACAGTCTTATTGAAGATCGTACGGTCGTTCACATGCAAGATAACATGCAAGCATAATCCAGGGTTTTAACAGCTCGGTATATGTAACGGTGTTGACTTTGGAACATTGAAAAAACAAATGTGGCGGTATCAAGCCTAAACTCCTTATCCTCCTACAATCTCTAAAATCATCATGGAGGCTAAAAATATATGCGCATTACGGTGGAAATCTTTTAGGGTAATTTTACACGGTTCTTTTTGCAGTTCCATTTCTTGATCTGGAGAACATTTTTTTTATCCAATTGATTCATCCTGGTGAGCTTATGAAGAAGATTATTGGCTCTTGTCAACAGGTTATCCCTGATTTGATTGGATCAGACGTGACATCTATTTATCACTTACGAACCCAAACTAAGATCTCCATTAATCACATATCGTATGATCCATCTATCAGCCTGCAGCTACCTAGCCAGTGCATTCAGCGACTTTCTAGAATTTTCATTGATACAACGGACGAATTCCTTCTTTTTATTAGCACTTTCCAACAAAGTTGAAAAGTGCTTATGCATTCGGTTTGTCTGGCCGTCTGTCCGCGCTCTAACTCCCGTAAATATACTGGGATTGCTATGAAATTTTTATACGTTATTGAGGTTTACCCTAGCACGAACCCTATTGAAAATGAAGTATCTACCATGATTAGTTTATCTACAGAGAGAATCAAAAGTTTCCCATTACATTACGGCCTACGGGGAAAAATCGTTAATATACTCGGATTGCCATGAAATTTTAGGACGTTATTGACGTTTACCCTAGCACGAACCCTACTTAAAATGAAGTATCTACCATGATTAATTTATCTACAGAGAGAATCAAAATTTTCCCATTACATTACGACCTATGGGGAAAAATCGTTAATATACTCGGATTGCCATGAAATTTTAGAACGTTATTGACGTTTACCCTAGCACAAGTCCTATCGAAAATGAAGTTTCTACCATGATTAGTTTATCTACAGGGCGAAATTAAAGTTTCCTATTACATTACGGCCTATGGGGAAAAATCGTTTCAAAGGAATTTTAAAGATGTTATACCCTGTCAAACATATTAAAATATGCATTCTATAAAACATAAGGTGAAAATGTAGCTATTATTCATTTACAGGGCCACACAAAAGATTTCCATTAGATAATGGTAAAAGGGGGAATTGTGTTTGACATATTTTAAATATATTAAGCTTTTTCATGTATAATAAAATTGATATATGTCACTGAAGCTTAATGTAAGTTATACGCTACTGTCTTGCATAATATGAAGTACATAGAATTTACAGGGCCACACAAAATATTTCAAATAGTTTATTCTTTCCGAAGTACCGTATACGTGTCCGATGATGGCTGATGGAGGGATGAAATGCATTTTAATTATGATATTCGCGTTTATATTTCCATAAATTTATGCACATTATATGGTGTGTATAAATGTTATAGTTGATATACAGGGCTACCCAAAAGAGCTCACCAACGTTACTGAATATGAGCGTAAATTATTTAAACGTGGTTCTTAAATAAGCTATGCATTTTTACGCTGAGTTGCATTCAATTTACTGAGAAATGTTTGTAGAATATAGATAAAGGGATATACAGGGCCACGCAAAGAATTCGGTACATGGACACCTGTGAATGATGATTTATGAGAATGTGATTTCAGTTGTTTTAAAAGTGTTTTAGTTTACAATAAATTTTAGCCTAATGCTGACGTGTAATAAAGGTACAATGTAAACTACGGGGCTGAACAAAAGTATTCAAGTATGTTTCCATCTAATAGTATGAATTGCTGAAAAAGAAATTTCAAGCTACTGGGTAAGCTAAATTTTCCCATTATATGAACTGACATATGAAATACAGGGCTGTTCAAAAGTACTGGAATATATATTTGGGTATATTTGGCTATACACTATTATTTCCCTAAATAACAAAGTTTTGTTAAAGATTTCATTAAGTGTTGGAAAGTGCTTCATAATCTATGCTTAACGCATGATTTTTCTTACTTGTTTAATAATGTAATACCGCTGGCAATGTTGTTTTCTGTAAGAAACGATTACCACAAGAAACTTCACCGTCATTACTGCGCTCATTATCTTGATGGCGAAGGATCGAGTGAGTTTCAAGAATGTGGCAATCTATTAATTGAAGTGTTCATCGACCAATGAAGAAACGAAAATTGCCCCCTGATTTTTAGGTGCGTTCGTAATTATGTAAATACGCAGCACCTATTGTTGTCGCTCAGTCCGTCCGTCCGTCTGTCTGTCCGTCTGTCCGAATATAACAACGCAAAAACTACCCAACCGAATCGTTTGAAATTTAAAATACATAATTATAACATAATTTTGTCGAGTCGTTTCAAGTTTTATTAAAATCGGATGGACATATCAATTACAGGGACATTCAAAAGGATTCCGTTACATTACGGTCAATAGGGAAAAAAGTTTTAAATGCATTTTAATCGTTTGAAATTTAAAACATACAATTATTGCGTAATTTAGTCGAGTCATTTCAAATGTTATGAAAATCGGATGCATAGATCAATTACAGGGACAATCAAAAGGATTCCGTTACATTACGGTCAATGGGGAAAAAGTTTCAAATGCATTTTAATGATGTTACACTCATTCGAACATAATAGAATTGGCATGAATCTATGAAATATATATTAAAATATGCATTCTGTATAATCTGTGATGCAAAGAATTTTTATTATTAAATTACAGGGCCACACAAAAGTATTCCACTATATAATGTTATACAGGGAAACATGGTCTGGTACGTGTTTTAATTATAATCAACTATTTCACATTTTATGAATAAGATATACGTTGCTGAGGTGTAATAAAAATTACGTCCTGTATATCTACAGAAACGTAAAGATTTCGACTACTGTACTGTAACCGGAGTACGCTCTACTATATCAGCAAGATCTGAATATTTTTAAAACTTCGTTATCGTACGAACGCACCTCATTTGCTACGTTCACGTGCAATTTCCAACTTGTTAAAATTTAATCGCGCTTTTGACATATTTAAATATGGCTAAAATGGTAGCTAAGGTTTATAGGTATTTACCCTGTAATATGTGCTCTAGAATAGCTGCCACACACACAGAAAATTCACAGAATTTGCTTAAAATACAATTTTTACTAAGTTATCGATATATCTAATTAAAAAAATAGAATCGGATTATAAATAGTATTAATCTTATAATTACTTAAAAAACGTAAAATGTGAGTGAAATTGGGGGTTTATAGTTGTACAGACACCTTAAATATATTTGGTAAAAATGTAGATCGCATTTAAATAATAACAAAATGAAAGGAAAAGGTTTGAGCAAAGTGAGTAAAATCGAACAGAAATTTTAACAGCTTTTCTTTTCGTTCATTTATTACATTGAAAAACAGCCCATTGTGGATCATTATATGCTTTTGCGGATTATAGTAGCTCCGACATTTTTTCTTCAACCAATTTGATTTTTTAAAAATGGATGCATGCATTTTTATTGAAATATTTAGATATTTTTTATAAAAAATAACACATTGATTGTCTCCATGATTCTTATTTGATCGACATCATTTACAAGAAATGCATATTTTCTTAAACAGCTACTTATTTCATTGCCCACTACAGTAAAAACTTTTTTTGTCAAATGGTTCCAAGTTAAGCAAACGATAAATTCTCTTTTCTACTGCACTTTTCTGTAGACGCTTATTTGCTGCCAAACAGAACTGTTTAGTATAGCTACTAAATGAACTGTATATTTTCGAAATTCCACTAAACATGTTTTGACGAATATCTAGTAAAATACTTGAAATTTACTTGCTAAAAATCAGGAATAAATAGGATATATTTGACTCATACTTTTTAACTCATGTTTTATTTCAATAAATACTAAGATAATAGAAAACATCGGTTAAATAATAACAATATTTAAAATCCCAGGTTTATAGGTATTTACCCTGTAATATGTGCTCTAGAATAGCTGCCACACACACAGAAAAATTACACCCACATTAAAATAAAAGGGTGGAAATTATCAACAGTTTCAGCATATGAAATTATCTTATACAATGTTATAAAATAGATAGATTTGTTTTGATTAACTGTTCAAAAAATGTCAATTTACTACAGAAAAGCAACATATTGATTTAAATAAAATAAATTACAATGTATGAAAAACTCACTTATTGCTATTTTCTTTTATAAATATATTTCTGACCATTTCAAAATTGTTCATTTTGAAAACGGCAATAATTTGCACTATTTTTTTTCATATTTTGAAGCAAATATCTTTTTACTTTTCTTATATTCTAAGCATATTATTATCACGACTAAAAATAAATAAAGAAAATAATGGTTTATACTCACTTTATATTAAACTGCATTATACCAATCGTATTATTTTAATTTTTTTTAATCAGAAGGGTCGATATAATTTAAAGAATTCAAAACTCAATTAATTGATTTCCAGAAAGTTTAAAATTTCCGGACAATTTCCTTT
The DNA here is from genome assembly GCA_964019185.1 of Maratus speculifer. Taxonomy (NCBI): domain Eukaryota; kingdom Metazoa; phylum Arthropoda; class Arachnida; order Araneae; family Salticidae; genus Maratus; species Maratus speculifer. The sequence continues at coordinate 446,183,172 of OZ025291.1, forward strand.
GAATGGTAACATAAATTAATAAAATAAATTGCGAAGTTTGTGGTGTGCGTCAGCAGGATTTCGGCTGAAATTTAGAAACAAAGAAAAGCCATTACTTTTAATGTTGTGCCATTACATAAATGGTTTATGATATAACTGCTTGCTAAAGGGAAAATACCACGTCGAAGAACATGCAGAAGCGTAAGCTGTTACTATTGATGACGGAAATATAAAAGATAAAACACGGCAAAAGATAAACAAAATGATAATATTGGGAATGTTTTTAATATAATTACCCGAAAATACAATTGACATAAAAATCTAGCGCAGCTTAAAGGAAAATATCAGCGTTAATCTATAAATTTGTAAATATTTTTTAAATTAATGCTTGTACAAAAAATAGCATACATTGATTTAAATATTTTTACATTTTTGGAAATATGATTGAGGAATGGTGGACACTTTTAATAGATACATATATATTGTAAAAGAATTTCATTAATTAAAACTGGAAAATGTAACTTAATCCTATATATTATTATATATGCGTGATAATGAAATGTGCTTTCATTAATTTTTACTAACTTAATGATTGTTTAAAAATTG